>JASAUF010000329.1:32500-393955 GCA_030180095.1 Magnolia changhungtana | reverse complement strand
CAACTACCTTCCCTTTGGAAATTTCATATACCTTTATTGCTTGCATCTCCTCTCAGGTATTGGCAAATACGCTCATTGATATCGCATTCTCATCACGGAGATGCGACACCAGATTGGACATGGGCTTCTTTAATGACCCGTTATGTATCATAGCCACGATTCAAATAGAAGAACTAGCGGCACGATCACTATAGTGAGGAAAACTTCAACTTCACATACACTCGCATTCCCTGCACCGTTTCCACAATGCTTCATCTGTTCCAATGAAATGGTAATCTACGCACTTGACAGAGTTTGGTCAAAGGGACATTGTCCTGTAATAAAATCATACACAAGAGATGGAGCCAAAAACATGACCAGAACAACGACCAAGTAAGGTTCATGATAAATTGATAAGTTCAATTCCATGTACCCTCTTTAGGCCCGAATTTCCTTCTGAAGTTGCTTCACTTGCTCTATGCCCGATAAAGCATTCTCTCTCCTACGAGAGAAGTGGAAGATCAAAGCAGTAATTCCTACAATGGGCTATACCATATTATTATGTATTTCCCTTGAAGGATATTCACGACCTATGTTTCATGTAAATCACGACCCATCTTACATAAAACCACGATATTAGATTTGAATGCGTGAATCACCGCAACTCACTGTTGGGCCGTAAGTATGAACCACGACCCAATCGAAGATGGCATCCACGGCGCTTTACTAGATAGCGCAAATAACGATCATATATGAAATGATACTTGATCCATATTTCATTTACCTTCGTTGGCCGAAACTCAACTATTAGTGACTCATAATACGCAGCTCGTGTTGAAGGCAATGTCATCTTTAAGATGGCTCATCCCATCTTCGAAGCCATTTGATACGGCCATCCATCATCAGCCGATTGTTGTTGTTGTTGCGTTGTTACCACAGATGTTAAATCGTTATATTAGACTGTACATTCACTGAGACCTCTAACGAATAATAATAAAACGGACAATTTCACATACGTATTTTGTATTAATATCGTCTGTTAGCGTCTTTACTTCTTCGCCTTAAAGAAGCACTATCCGCCTATGAGGTTATTTACTTCTCTGCGAGCCTCCTCCATTCTTTTAAAGCTTTCGCCCAACTCGGTAAGGAACTCCAATCAAGCTTATTACATTTCTTTCTTGCGGACCTTGATTTCTTACTCTCTCCCTCAAATACGTGGCTAATATCGTCCAGGTAGGAGAGGCTCTAACCTCGACCACCCTTCACTTCTCATTTTCAAGAGGGAGAACGTGTAAGATCGACATCCACTTTATTTCTAATTTCATCCGCCTCCACCGCCGTTGTCAGCTATTGCCGGGGTGGTGCCAACCGAGCCTTGTCAATCATAGGAATCTCGCTGGGTTATACTCCGACAACCCTGGGTCTCTGCTTCTTCCACGTGGCTGACTTTTGAGAGCCATACGTCACTGCATGGGTAAAATTGATTCATTTATTAACTATCAACACACTGCTTTAACATAATTAAATTACACTACTATTTAAACAACTCTCACCCGGTATAGTTTGTGAAGATGGCGGATAAGGGCCGTGACCGTCACTGACTATGATTCCAATTTGAAGTATTCGAGGAATCGTGTGTATGTTGCTTCCGCCCACCACACCTCAGTGTCTCCCGTGAGTTTTGGGGAATCGCTCGTATGCCCAGACACCTTATGATCAATTATAATGATCCATTACATATTGATTGACATGTATGTAATACACATTCAACCTTAAGAGTATGAACCGGACAAGAATAACGTACCTGCTTAGGCTGAGTGACGTGCATCCCACATATATTGTATGACTTGGGTACCCGGGCCGACGGTCGCCCGAATGATGCTTGGTATTTGCGTTAATCCCTTTCTTGAGATAATCATACCCCACAACGCTCCCGAGGGTAGTTATTAAAATAATCCAAATCATCGACCATGTCGATATACTTATCAACTACGATTATTCTTCCCAGGAGAGATCCAACTAATAGACTCTTAACGCAAATTAATAGAGCTTCACTTTCACCGTGTCCATATGCTTTGTCATGGAGATCAACGGCAAGTGACAAATAGGCTTGTTTCGGGTCTTGTTTACTAACACTACCTCGTTCTCGAATGCAGTCTCCCTAATAGATCTTCCTCCCTCTTCTCTTAGGCATCTTCCTCCACTAAGCCGGTCCAATTTCGGTCCCCATAATTAAAGCAAAGTCGAGCTCGATGAATTTTATCTTGGTGCCCTAAATATCAAATTTCAAAGATGCCTAACATGCCTTTCACATTAGGCAATGCAAGATCCCCATGAGTGTGCCCCCAAATCCGAGTCTTCGGAGAAAGCGAAGAATAAATCCGAAAGCTTGTTCGTCTCTAAATATGTTAAATACATCGGATGCTTCCTCCCGAGTCTACAATCATATATTCCCAAAAGCGACGGAGCACTTGGCGAGACCCGTGCCTCACGAAGTTCTACAGCAAGTGGTCATCACGTGGCTTTCCTGAACTGCATACCAATATGGTCATCGACATTGCGATCGATCAACAATAATGTCTTGCACTGGGACACAACGATGCGTGGTGAACTACATTCTTGATCGGCGATGTAACCAACGGAGAAATCGTTGTTATCGAGTGTGTTCATTACGGATTGGGGTTGCCATGCGCCAGCCACGGATCGTTGTTGTCTTCTACCCTTGGTCGAGGTCCATGGTCAATACTTCCACCCAAATGTGATCCCACGATCACTGAATCCACGCTCGACCCGATCCAGTGGGCAAACTAACCACCTGGCAAACGATCGGTCAACACGATCCATTTGAGAGAAATTAACCACGATCACGAGGTCACCGAGAGTCGTGAATGTCCTGCAACATGGCGAGTCGTGGTTCACATCAACTTCCGACATAATGTCCCATGTCAACCACGACCTTTCTTGGATGGTTCACATATACGGACTAACATAACGTGTCATACAACCTTGACAGCCCTTTGGGCACATCAACCATGATCACGGCCCACAATCACGATTGTCATGCTATATGGGTCCCTTCTTTGGCAAGTATACAATGAATACGCAACCACGGTCGTGTTTGTTGGTTTCTGACACGGTTCGTGGTCGCTCATCCCATGTGGCATAACCACCACTCATGAGCATGTCTGGGCCATAACTCGGTTCCCGTCCCAAATAACATGAAACAGCGATCACGCTTGTGCTTGTCGACAACGATCCATGTTGCGGTTCACGCCTACGACCACAACAACTACGATGAAAACTGTAATCGTTATTGTCATGCCATATAGATTGTTGTTGTAGTATACAAATGACGATTTCGCAATGAGCCGAATTCATTGTTGTCGGTACATTTTGGATGGCATACTACTACCCATATATACGACTACCATAACTCACGGCCCGAGGCCGAATAACGTGTGAGCAACGATCCACTGCGATTTTCAACCACGATCCGTATAGACATCAACTACAATCACAACCACCATCGTGCTTTTCATGCTATACAAATGCGTCTCGATCGTGACTGCACTGGCCGTGGTTAATGACCTTAAATTAATTAACATGTGAACAACTACATACTATCCCTGCGAACCATTACCTTGCTTTGCCATTGATAAGAAATGAGCTGCACCTTACTTGTATATATGCAATCGCTGAGTGGCGATGGAGGACCTAATGGAGAAGATTTGGAACCAGTAAAAAAAATAATTGGTAGGGATATGAAGTGAATGGGTCCCAGTGAAGAAGATTCGGAACCAGTAAAAAAAATAAATTGGTAGGGATGAAGTGAATGGGTCCCAGAGAAGAAGCTCTAAATATATTATTTTATTTTATTTCCCTATATATAATTATAAATGAAATATTATATATATATAATCGGTGTTCCGACTTACGCGTGGGGAGAAGCGGTTGCTTTACACTGTATACATCCCAATATGGGTCATTGCTAAGTCACACTGAACTGCCCTTACTCTCATCTTCACCGACCAATCTATTTGCATCGAGAAGATACGGAATTACCCAACAGATAATAGGAATATGTAAAATCCAATGGACCACAACAGAAGAAACGCGTTGGTTCCGTCAAAAGTTACAAATTGTCATCTTTAGGTGGTGTGGGCCACTGATGGCTTGATACATGTCGTAATTAAACATATCAAAGGAATCCATCAGCCATGAACTATTCCAACTGATTAGATCCGATTGATGATGGGCCCATGCACTTGACCACGATGATCGACGATTGATCTTAAACGTTGGGAACCGCACTTAAGTGATCTCCCGACGCCCTTTACCACGCCATTTTTAATGAAATGTATGTATGGGCTGACGTATTTTTTCAAGACGGACTAATATTGTGGGTTGTGGCCTCGCCGTGATGTTTGTCGAGATATCAACTCCGTCCATGACTTCATGCTACTTCGGTTTTGGGCGAAAAGATGAACCTGGATCTGAGGCTCAAATGTGGGCTAAAACATGAGGCTTGAACTTCCATAGTAGAAATATTTATGGGGCGACGAAGTGTCGTGTCAGGACAGGAGTTGGGTTTTCAGTTCATCCCATTAGGAAAATAAGTTATGAACGGTGTGGATGGCGTGTAAACATAAACGTCGACCCAAGTAAAGTTTCAACGGTTGCAATAAATGTCGACCCTATAGAAATAGTTTCAATGATTGGAATATGATTCCTTCACATTTTCTTGAATGCTGTCCGCCTGAGTAATGGATCCTGATCACTTTTTGTCTGGAGCCCTAAATTGACCTCAAGAAACGGATGAACGGGATAGATTCATCGCAAACATCAGCGTACGGCCCACTTCGGATTCGACGAATGACCTTCCACTACGGTGCATTCGCGAGAAAGGCTCGCTGCCGACCTTACACTTTTATCATTACATTGTTTGCCGTGTCGACGGCGTTTTCGTCCGTAAAATTTTAATACACGATCCATATCTCATGACTACAGCGAGCCATATACACCGAATACACGATCTAAATCGTCGTGTCAACCACGACCCATCGAACATTTGCACCACGACCATATAACATAGTTACAAAGCCGTGCGCCAAATCATTGGGCTTCAAAAGGCCCCCTGAACATGGGGTCGTGGTTGTGAAGGAGTATGGTTCGTATGTTCTGGTGGATATGGGTCGTTCATGTCATGTTACATGGTCGTGGTTGTGAAAGAGTATGGTTTGTATGTTCTGGTGGATATGGGTCGTTCATGTCATGTTACATGGGGTCGTGGTTGTGAAGGAGTATGGTTCATATGTTCTGGTGGATATGGGTCATTCATGTCATGTTACATGGTCGTGGTTGTGAAGGAGTATGGTTCGTATGTTCTGGTAGATATGGGTTGTTCATGTCATGTTACATGGTCGTGGTTGTGAAAGAGTATGGTTCGTATGTTCTGGTAGATATGGGTCGTTCATGTCATGTTACATGGGGTCCTGGTTATGAAGGAGTATGGTTCGTATGTTCTGGTGGATATGGGTCATTCATGTCATGTTACATGGTCGTGGTTGTGAAGGAGTATGGTTCGTATGTTCTGGTGGATATGGGTCGTTCATGTCATGTTACATGAGTCCCCATTTGCATGTTGGAAGGGTCGTGATTGTAAGACGACAACCATGTCCCATTGTAAAGACTAAAGACAACCCCGATGCCATTAACATGACAACCACGAAACTATCCAAACAATCGCTATGTACAGTTTTATCGTGCCTTTCATGTAGAGTTAATGATAGTTGTTATGATATATGGATCGTGGGTTACAAAGTAGCATGGGTAGTGGAGTAGGTTGCTAAGGGTAGCCCTTTTCGTGTTTTATGGTTCGGCGTCGTGGTATTGTACGGATCGCTGTTGCACGTTCCGCAAAATAGTGAGTCTGTTCGTTGAGCTTTCACGTCCGTTTGAAACCCAGAAGAAGCCGTGCTACATCGGCTGGATTCCCGAATAAGCCATTACATACACCGTGTCCCCCAACTGCGAGTAGCTGCTCATCGATAAAGGTTTAACCACGGCTACAGGGCTTCTACATCAGCCTGGAACTCAGAAAGGCAGAGAGGGAACGGTTCAGCTTGTAAGGTCGGGCTCGGACAGAGACGAGTCATATGATCGCGCTCGAAACACGATATAGGGGTCGTGACCATTGTTGAGCATGGGTCATGCCTCTCATTTGTTATGGGTCGTGGACATTTAGAATGCTTCGTCGGCGTCGGCGTTTGGGTGGTGTTTTTCATAAGATCGTGGTTGTCAACAACGTTCCATGCCCCAGGACACCCACGACCATGTAAACAATCGTGGTTGTTAGCATGGGTCGTGCCTCTCATTAGTTATGGGTCGTGGACATTTCAGATGCAAATAAACAGCAAAGGGACATCAAGAACAACAAATATTGTACAATAAATAAATGAAAACAATCGTCCAGAAACAAAAAATAAAAACACAAAAGAAAACTCGTTATCCCCGCCGAGCAGAGGGACTAGATACTGATGTGGGGGACTGAGCATCGACGGCATCCTCGGCGACAGGGGCATATAGGCCAATCTCCGCTGCAAGATGGGCACTATCGGTAGCGTCTGCCATGTCAGGCTCTGCATCACCGGAGGTGTCTGCCGTGAGGGCGTCCAAGTCGAGGGTCAGGTAAATCTTCCTAACTTCGGCCAGGCAAGCATCAAAGCCACTGTCATAGCCGAAATTGTATAATTTATCCATTTCCTTAGCCCTCTCAACAGACTCCTTGTATTCCGCCACTGCCGCGGCCGCCCGCGAGACCGCTTGAGCCTCAAGCTCTGCTCGTAAGGAATCCCTTTCAGCGGACGTGACAGACTCAAGGACATTCCGCTGCTGGACTAGTTGTTTCGCCGCCATCAGTCGCTCCGACTTGAGCAACTCTTTCGCCGCTTCGACCCCCGACTCGGCATCTAATGCCATGAACTGGAGGTCCTCGTTAGCCCGACGCAGCCTCCTAACTTCGGGCTTAGCCACGCCTAAGCGAGTTTCAAGTTGGTTGACTTCGCCTTGGAGCACAAGTTCTCTCGCCCAGCATTCCATAACGACCTTCCTCAGCTCCGATAAATCAGTAGCAGCGGCCTCCAGCCTCTTCTCGAGGTCGACTCGTAGAGCGTCTTGCTCGGCCTTCTCGGCCACGAGTTTGGGCCGCTCAGCTTTTAGCTGATCCATCGCCAACATCTTCGGTAGCGACTTGTAACATACAGCCGCAAAATCATCCATGAAACTGACATGGCTGCTGGAAAGGGTGTCGGCGATTTGCGACTCTGGTGCGTGCTCAACTGCCCAAGGAATCAGCTGAGCCATGTGAAAACATGACGCCGGGACCGTTGGAGAGGGGGCGGACTCTGGTAGAGCTGTAACAGGCACGATCCTAGCCGGTTCTACAACTGGATCCGCCTCCGTCTCATCCTCAGGAGCCTTCCTCTTCTTCGACGTGGCTGTCATCCTTAGTTCAG
Organism: Magnolia changhungtana; assembly: GCA_030180095.1. Classification (NCBI taxonomy): domain Eukaryota; kingdom Viridiplantae; phylum Streptophyta; class Magnoliopsida; order Magnoliales; family Magnoliaceae; genus Magnolia; species Magnolia changhungtana. The sequence goes on along the minus strand of JASAUF010000329.1, from coordinate 386,462 downwards.
AGGAGAGGATGACATCCATCGGAGGGTGAACAGGCCGCCTCGTCTTTGAGCCACTTCCCACCATACCTGCAAAAAGCAGAGGGAGAATGCGCCACGGGACACGTGGATTGATGCAAAATACCAAAGACCATTATTGCCAGAATCTTCCTAGCATTTAAAGAAATCTAAAAGCACCAGGATATCCTCGATCCTCTACAACACGTGGTGCAATTCCTTCGCCCCGCCGTTCCTAACATTTAATGTCATTTAAAGGAAGCGGAATACGTATAGAGTAAATCAGTACCCTTTACAAGGACGCGGATTGACTACTTCCCATGACACCAGCCAATGGCTGGTGGTCGATGCACTGTGGGACCCACCATGATGTATGTGTTTCATCTATGCCGTCCATCTATTTTGACGGATCATTTTACTGTATGAAACCAAAAATGAGGTATATCCCGAGCTTAAGTGGACCACATTACATGAAACAATGTTGAATGAGTGTCAACAATTAAAAAACATTTTGTGGCCATAAAAGTTTTGGATCAAGATGATTTTTATTTTTGACCTTCATCTGGGCCTGTATGACCTAATCAATATATTAGATTTCAAATAAACAGTATAGTGGGCCTTAGGATGATTTTAATGATGGATATCCAACCACTATTGTTTTCATGTGGTGTGGTCCACCTGAGATATATGTACCTCTAATTGTTGGTATTAAGTCATAAAATGATCTGTAAAAATGGATGAACGGAACGGATGAAACAAATACATCATGGTGGGGCCCATAGAGCACCGACCACCAGCCCCGGGGATGGTGTCAGGGGGAGTAGCCAATCTGTTCCCCCTTTACAAGGGGGGAAGCATACTGAACAGACTCCGTAGGGTTAAGACCAAATGTCAGCATATCTACAGCTCAAGTGGACTACCCCAAAGGAAACAGTGCGATTAAACCTCTGCCATTGAAAATTTTGATATCAACCCCCAAAAATATCAGGAGAAATGGATGGACGGTGTGGATAAACCATATACATTCACAGTGGGCCAACTGAGTATAATCAGTACAATAAGTACTGAGTAACTCAGTACCGCAATCCGATTTCGTCCTTTCACGAGAGGTCGGTGGTGGAAGATCATCGTACGCGGAATGTCCTAAGCATAACCGTCGCCCCGCGTCTGTGAAGCCTTTCGCAGGAGGTTATTGCGAAAAAATCTGTGAGGAGCCCACTGTGATGTTTGTTAGAAATCCACCCCGTCCATCCGTTTTTTGAGCAAATCATAGGAAAAGGAGACCGAAAATGATTAGGATCCAAGACTCAAGTGGGCCATACTAGATGAAGCAGTGTGGAAAGGAACTCTGACCGTTAAAACCTCCGTATGCTCTACCTTGATGTTTATATTCCATCCAAACAGTTTATAATGTCACTTTCACTATGATGAAGGGAAAAAGCCAAGACAACTTTCACTGTGGTGAAGTGAAAAAGCCAAGACATTAAACCGATACACAACTTATGTGGCCATATAAATGTTCAACGGTCGTCACGAAATGCATTGATCGCAGTTATCATGCGATAAGGCTGTCATTCAACGTGGATCGTGGTTGTCATTATACATGGACCATGAACGATACGATATATGATCGTTGTTGTCGTGTAATATGGGTCGTGATATGCTCGATAAACGGGTCGTAGTTGATATGGATCGTGTTCTAGTGTTAAATTGGTCGCCGTTCACAGCTGTAACCGATCGTGGTCCTCATCCATGTTGAATCGTGTTCGACAAAAACGACGGTATGAGGAACACGGCCCATACGACATGGAAACCACGATCCATATATACTGATAACCACGATCCATATATACTGACATCCACGATACATACATACTTAGAACCACGATCCATATATGCTGAGAACCACAATCCATTGTTAAGTCATTGATCCATTATTAATGACAACCACGACCAATCCAACTTGCAGGATATTGCGCACCACTACAACGGTCCAGTCATTATGACAACCATGATCTGTATAACATGGAAGTGACAACCCATATAACATTGCAATCACAACAATGTAGCATGACAACATCGACCCTTACAATATTGCAACGGCGACTCATATAACACGATAACTGCCAGAAGAGAGGGGCGTCGTGGTCTGTGCTGGGTCGACATCGAGAAATCAAGCCCATCCACCATCAGATCCACGAGTTTCCTTGCTATCAATCACGAGCGTGATTGTCATGTTGTAGATATCGTTGTTATTATTTATGTTGAGTTGTGATTCACATCAACGACCCAACGTTCGTTCTATCCACGAGCCTTCCCTGTGGAATCAATGCCACATTCAAGTGCAGGAATCGCATTAATAACGATACATTCCAGAATTCATTTGGAATCAAAGCGACCCTTTCGAATCACCAACCCCACATTAACCACGGGTTGAACATCCTATAAAAATGGTACTTGGGTTAGACACTTTTTCGGATGCGATGCTGACCCACGAGTCCTTCTCGCGCTATTCCTTCATAGTATTGCTATGTTTTTTCATGGTACTCATTGGGTCGTAGTTATCATGTTATTTCGGTCGGGGTTCACATAGGCCGTAGTTGCTATCATGTTATGGGTCGGTCTTATCATGTAAGAGTGGTCGTGTTGGTAATGCAACGTGCATCATTGTTGTCGATAAAATATGGGTCGTGATTGTAATGTAATATGCCCATTGTCCCCATTGTTATATACTATGGCCCTGGTCACCAGCCGTGGGCCCAAGCATGACTCATAGGTTAGATCCATTTCGTTCATCTGCATCTACAGGGAATGCCACGGTCGGACGTCAGCTCTTACCGATCATTCGTTGGCTTGATCCCAAAAATGGGAGGGATAATTATAATGGTCTACGACGGTGAATCATCACTGTTCCATGTAATGTCCACCGCTTGTGATTGGAGTGACGTTCTCTTTTTTGGTCTCCTACCCTTAAATCATCTGGAGAAACGTATGGACGGCATGGATGAAACACATACGTGGTGATTGGGCACACAGACCGCTGAGAACCGGTAAATTGGCGGTGCCCTGTGGAGTAGCCGATCGGTCAGTTTATCGGGGGTTAAAACTGGAGGTAACTTCTGCTTTACTCCATGTCCGTTCGTATCCTGAACTGAGGTCAGGGGCATTTTCGTCGGTCACGATCGTTCATCTGTTCTGCCAGAACGTTTTAGGGCTTTAACAATGAATGAGAGGGAACACCGACAGCGCTATTCACCACTGTTTGTTGTGGTGTGGTCCACTTTTTATTGGATTAAGGATCATTTTTTGTTTTTTGGTTACCAATAAATGATTTATAGGTATATATGGACGGCATGGATGACATACATACACGATGGGTAGTGAATGAGCACCAGAAATGCGGCCGATCCAACGCTCAAGTGGACCATACCAAATAATACGCTTGCTTGCTTTAAAATGCATAAAGCAATAAAGGTCAGTTGCATGTGTGACAATCCCCTTGTGATCTGTAGACAGTCAATGTATAAAGTAGTGTTTATTGAAATGTCTGAATGAGATTTTGTTGATGGATTGTAAGTATCTGTGGTGTGATCCAGTTGACCGTTTGATCTACCCCACCCTAGTTTCGATATCTTAAAATAACCCGAGATAAGGGATAGATGGCCTGGATGTACAGATACATCACGGGGGGCCCGCCCATAGAGCTGCCTGTTGGGAGTTGGGCCATGCGAGGGTAGTACGCAATCCTCACCCATACATGAAGCCCTTCTATATCCGTACGAAGGCCTGGACGAAATTGCCCGTGACCTTGATTCAAGAGACATACGGACCTGGATGAAGCAGATGTCACCTAATGTTACAGCCATTAAGCCACGGACGGATCGGGTACTATCCGGGACATCGGCAAATGGCTGGTGCTCGGCGGTCGGTGTGTCCAATCACCACGCATGTGTTTCATCCATGCCGTCTATATGCTTCTCCAGATGATTTAAGAGTAGGAGACCAAAAAAGAGAACGTCACTCCAATCACAAGCGGTGGACATTACATGGAATAGTGATGATTCACCGTCGTAGACCATTATAATTATCCCTCCCATTTTCGGGATCAAGCCAACGAATGATCGGTAAGAGCTGACGTCCAACCGTGGCATTCCCTATAGATGCAGATGAATAGAATGGATCTAACCCATGAGTCATGCTTGGGCCCACGGCTGGTGACAGCCTAGCGGGGGAGTAGCCAATCCATTATCCCATGGACTAAACAGAAGAATATATAAGCGTTGGAAGGGCCAAATGTAGCATTTCAGCTTAAACTTTTACGGACTTTCTACTTACATCCCTTTATATGTAAGGGGGAGGAAAAGAGAAGATCCAGGCTCCCAATTGCCAGAGAGGCACATTATCTGTCCTAGGCTGTAATCCTCTTCCACTAGGAGGTCAGTTTGCTATGGTCAAGGTAGAATCAAGAAGGTCACATTCTGTGGATCGTGGTGCCGTATTCCCATGCACACCTAATATTGGTTGTCATGTTGCAACCATCTTGGTTGGCACGCAGTACGGATCGGATTCCCGTGCACATTATGTGATGGACGGGTCGTGGTTGGCAGGTGTTATGGGTCGTGGTTGTCATTGGGAGCCATGACCCTTTGAGTGATTCCTAAGTGTAAATCACAACACCTATATAACTGTGAACCACGACCCATGTAACCTGTCGACCCCGACCAATATAACAACTACGAATACTACGGCCTACGTAACGTGGGAACCACGACCCATGTCAGCTGACAATCGCGACTAGTCGAACGTTTGGTCGTGGTTCACATGCACAACTGGTCGTTGAGCGTGGTTGGCAACCCATGTCAACTGACAGCCACGACCCATCGAACGTTTGTTCGTGGTTCACATGCACAATTGGTCGTTGAGCGTGGTTGGCAAACCATGTCAGCTGACAACCACGTCCTTCGAACGTTTGGTCATGGTTCACATGCATAATTTGTCGTTTGCCATCAAATGAGGATCGTGATTACGATAAACCGTGGATCGAAGTTGTATATCGGTTGTTGAGTGTGGTTGCATGTTAGGAATAACGCAGGGATGGTTCGAGCCCTTCATCAAATATCTTTTCCATTGTGATGGTTGTAATAGCAACGAAATCCATGAATGAATAAGATGTAGCAATGGGTCGTTGAACGTGCTTGACAACCACGATCCATGTACCGTGACAACCACGAATAAGATGTTACTGGACTGTGCAACGCTCATCATCTGACAACGATGACCCCTCTTAAAAACCTTGAGCCATATAACATGACGACAACTCCCCAACAGATTGGGCGTCGCACAGTCCAATGAACGGGACGATCTTTACAAGAACACAATCACGACCCATTGTGGGACAAAACTACGACCCCTCGCGCGATTCAGTTTTGTCACTGGATTAAAACCACGACTCTTCGCGTTGTACTTTGTTGTGATTCACAGTGGGCTGTTGTCGCCAACCACGACACAATGTGGATTGCAATCCCGAACCAATGTGGATGATAACCACGAACCCATTTAATGGACAACCAGTATCCTGCATTACTCGCAAGTTGGACCCATTCAATTTTTTTATTTTTTTTAAAACAGAATAACCAGTATTCGAATGAGTATAAGTCGCAGGGCTATATTATGCTATTATGATGGAGAGTGTGTGTACGACAAGGCAATGTTCACCTACCAGGGTAGAGACTCAAAGAGATTTGTTGTGAGTGATGATATCACTTATCGACAGTTGCTCGATAAAATGCACCAGATTATGAAGACTACGTCAGATGAATTCAATTTGATAATTACAGTTGTGTACGGTGATCCAATTCATGGATTCCTACGCCCACATACAATTAAAGACGATGAAGATCTCGAAGCATTCATATTATTCTGTTGACAGACACCTTCAACAAATATACCATTGTATGTGGAGAAATTGAGGCGTTGTCCTGTCGCTGAGGATTACAACAGCGATGACGCATTACATTCGAACCCATCGTCTCTTCATTCACAACCTGTAGGCAATGATCGGATAGCCGATGCTTCCGATATGCATAACACTTCTGTTAGATATCGAGACCGAGAAGTCAACGACTGCGATGTAGGCGGCCCTTCCCATAACGATACACATCATGTTTCGGGGAGTGATGACGTATGTGATATAGCTGGCCCATCAAGAAGTGATGGATATCACGATCGGGAGCTCGACGAATGCGATCTAGCCTACCATTCAGACTACGACACAACATAGATTGGGTAATGATGTCTGCGACATATATGGCCCATCCAGTAGCGATAGATGTCACGAACGGGTCATCGACGACTGCGGTATAGGCGGCCCTTCAGCCAGCGAGACACAACATGATGGGGGGAATGATGACCGCGACATACCTGGCCCATCAAGTACATCTGATAGTGAACGGGTCAACGACGACTGCGGTATGGGTGGCCCTTTAGCCAATGATACACAGCATGATTTGGGGAATGATAACCGCGACATACCTGGCCCATCAAGTAGTGATGGATATGATGACCGAGGAACAGCTGACCAGTGCGATCTCCAAACCCCACTCGCCAATGATCCATCTGATGATGCATTTGTCAATTCGGATCGATAAGGATACTCGGATTTTGTGGATGATCCGAACGACATATTACGCGGGCAAGTGTAGAAGGACAAAGGTCGACTACAGTATTCTCTATGTAAATATGCGATGCGCCGTAAGTTCCAGTATAAGGTCATCAAGTCCAACAAGGCGATATATATGATTGGCTGCATTGTAGCAGATTGTAGCTGGAGGATGCATGCTTCAAAACTTAACGGCCTAGGGATGTTCAAGATCAGGACTTACAACTCGAAGCATACTTGTACTATGTCGTTTGAGGATATACGCCAATCTGAGACCACGAACGCGGATGGCTGTACTGAGACGGTGACATCGAAGAGAAAGGGGAGAGATCATCGCCAAACCACCAGTTTGATGAGTAGTGAGTTTGACGTCGGTCGTATGAGCTCGGGGCTGACCTGCACGGCAAAGGAAATTCAATATCGTATGAGTGAGACGTACGATGTTAAGATCAGTTACAAGAAGGCGTGGAAGGGTAAGGAGATGACAACCAAACAAGTATTGGGATCTTACGGGGGCTCCTATAACGAGCTCCCGGCGTACCTTCATGAGTTGAAAAAGGCCAATTTAGGGACTGTCATGGAGTTGCAGGTGAACGAGGAGACGAATAGTTTCCAACGATGCTTTATTGCGCTTGGGCAGTGCATCAGAAGCGTAATTTTACATGTTCGGAGGGTGTTGTGCATTGATGCCGCGCATTTGACAGGAAGATACAAGGGCGTTCTCTTCATGGCTACTGCATTGGATGAAAACAATCACATCCTCCCTGTGGCATATGGGATCGGGGAATCTGAGAACAATAGTAGCTGAAGGTGGTTCCTTGGGATTTTATCAAGGTCACTCGGGGACCATCCAGGACTAGTGATAGTGTCAGATCATCACAAAGGGTTGGTTAGTGAAGTCCCTGGCATGTTCCCGCATGCGATCCATGGATATTGTGCTCATCATATACTTGAAAACATAAAGAAGGCATGTTCGGATGATTCTATGAGGGAATACTTTTGGGGTGCCGTGAAGACATACCGCACATCCACGTTTTGGGAGATGATGCGATACATTCAAACGTCGAATCCCGCGACGTATCAATTCCTCAGTGGTATAGAAAAAGAAAGATGGGCGAACGCTTTCTTTCCTGGCATGCGGTATAACATCGTCACCACCAACATCGTGGAAAGCATGAATGCATTATTCGTATATGCAAGAGAGTACCCTGTCACTAAACTTCTGGAGACAATAAATAGTAAAATCCAACACTTCTTCCTCCGACGACGGGACGAGGCCTTGGCATGCAACGAAGATTTGACTGCTTGGGCATCGAAAAGACTATCCGACCTATATCAGTCACAGGTGCAAAGGACACAATGCGCTGCGATTTCAGCGGATGAGTTCCAAGTGACAGCATAGGGAACGATGGATGTAGTGAATCTAATAGACATGAAGTGTACGTGCAATGAGTTTACAAAAATGCTGCTGCCTTGTGTTCATGTGATGGCGGCATGCGATAAGTTTTAGCTTGATATGTACAAATACTGCTCTCCATTATACTTCAATGAGATATATCGCAAAACATATAAAGAGTCAGTTTACCCGGTGCTGGACAGAACACAATGAAACACTCCGGACGAAGTGAAGGTTTTATGCGAGAAAATGAAGCCGCTAGAAACGAGGAGATCCGCTGGAAGACTGAAAAGGGTTCGCATTACGTCCCAAGGAGAAGATAGGACAAGACCCAAATGCTCTAGATGCAATCGAACCAGTCACAACCGGCGTCGATGCACTTTCATCCCTGCTGGGTGAAGCGAAGGCCTCATATGTTGGTCTTTATAAATGTATTGCATGCGATGATGTATTTTGACCTGTATCATTGATTCATGAAAACCACGATGCATGTTAACAATATCCGGTGTGGAGAATACCCAGGAATTCTTGTGCTTCTGAACCACGATCCATATTGGGAACGGTGAACGTTACCTACCGTGGCACTCTAATATATATATATATATATATATACCTATTGATTCATGAACCGTGGTGCATGTCTACGACGATCCACAGATTCTTGACTATTTGAACCACAACCCATACAGGTCTTGGCGAGATTAACAAAGGGTCGTGGTACTCTTGACAGGTGGACAGTGGTTGTCATGTTGTATGAGTCGTGTTTCTCACTATGTCGTGCTTATTCGTGACGATCCAACCTGGACGGCAACCACGAACCATCAAAACTATGGACCACGGCCTATTTACCGTGACAACCATAATCACGATCCTTTATGCATCTGGGTCACTAACAGAAAAGTCAGTGCAAGGAAATAAGGTCTCACCAAATGAAAACTACGATAAATGCTTCACATCAACCACAAACCGCATAACACTGCAACCACAATCGGTATAAAAAGAAAACCAATAACCATAAGGCTTAGTGACGCGCAAGACTCTGCTAGTGTCTTCCACTTAAGTATACAACATAGCAAGAAAATGCGTCGGGGTTGAAATGACATGGGGATCGTAGTTGTTGTGAAGTATAGATCGTGGTTTCCATGACGTCTGGATCGTGTCTCTCTTATTCCCATGGTTGTCAACGACGATCAAACATGGATGACAACCACGAACTATTACATATATGAACCACGAAACGATTAACACGACAATGACCAATATTAACACAACCAGTGATCCGGCTGTTCTATTTGCAGATCTCTCAGAGATTACACACACACACACAAGGGATTTTCGAGATCAGCCCATGTCCGAACCTTTTTCCGATGACTGTCCGAACCTTTTTTCGATGACTGTATTCCCTTTTTCTGATCCTCGCGTTTTCTTCGAAACTTCCAGTCGAGGCCGTTGAGCTTCACGGACATCGTGAACGTCCATAGGGAAAGAGAAGGTGTCAGGAAGATGGGAATAACGCGATGGGGGCGATTGTGTTTCTTCTACTATGCAGATGGTTTCGAATGAAAGAGCAAACAAATGCATAAAGTGGTTCCATTGTGTTTCTTCGAATATGGAGATGGCTTCGAATGAAAGACCAAACAAATGCATAAAGTGGCTTGTGGAAGTATCAATAAGGTACCACTCTTGTAGGTTGGCCATTCAATGGTCAAGGAACTGATTCCGAAAGGTCGCACTGATTCAATAGGGTCGCACGGACAACGAAGGGTCACGCACGTTGCCCAATGTATTACGGAGAAATAGCAACTTTAGTGTGATAGCGTGAAGGAGAAGAATGTGGAGCTCTTTCCGGAGGGGCGTGTATGGGATGAAAATGGGCAACGTAGTTGCCTTCCATGATGGATCGTGGTTGGCAATCACAACCCAATGTGTATGGCAACCCCGATCGTTCCGTGTTTCCGATCGTATCTTGCACAGTGGTTCGTGGCTGTGTTGGATGGATCGTGATTGTAAGTATAAAACCTGGAATTAATCGGAAGATACTGAGGAAACATGTTTATATAGGATCCGTTCCATCCATCTGCCAAGGAATCATATTTTAACCATGTATTGTAAATTTCAATGAGAAATACGGAGTTGTCCTCCACGAACATAATTACAGTATTGTATGGGTGGTGGTGTACGTGCAACAATAGCGACCAATATTACATTACAACAACCACACATACTACATGACAACCACGACCATATAACATGACAAGTACGACCCATGGAAACAACGACCCATAAAACAGTCAAACCCAGGTGAGAAGCTAACGTTGCAATATCACTTCATTAACTGCCAGAATAAAGGCTAGAACCGCTGATAAACACGACCATGTAACGTAATAATCACGAACCATGTAACATGAAAACAACAGCCCATGCAAACCACGACCCATCCAGCTCCCTTACTGCAGGAGAGAAGCTAATGCTGTACTCTAACGTCTGTCATTGACAGAAGAGAAGCTAAACTGCTGACAAACACGACCATAGTTACAATAGGGTATGAAAAACAGTTCCCTTCAAAGGGCACCCAACAAGCTGAAACACTCGTTTTAGAAGGTGAATTCAGCATTTCCTGTGGAGGCCGTTAATCTTCAGGAAGATCGTCAAGACACATGAGGAAAGGGAAGGGATCACCCGTAAAAGAAGAATGGGAGGAGAAGAAATCAATGGCTCCGTCGAGTATCTCCACCAGTATTTTGATTGGCAGAGCAAAGAAATCTATGAATGCTTAAGGTGTTGCAATAGGATCCAAGCTCGGATGAGCCTTTGAAAATAATTTCAAACCCAATTACTCCTTTTATAGGCTGGTAGAATATTCCGAAGGGATGTGCGATTTCATAAAACATGAGTGTGTCGCTGAGTCCAAAGGGTAAAGATTCTGAAGGAAACGGTCGTGGATAGGAGGACCCATATAAGACGACCCAGTCTGTATGACAACCACGACCCTGTCGCGTGATCGTGGTTAACATGCAAAGTGGATCGTAGGTTTTATCCACGTTGGATCGTGACTTAAACCATGGGGAAAACGACCCATGTGAAACTAACACCACGACCCATACAACTTGAGAACCACGACCCACATGACACCAGAACCACGCGATCCATATACCTGTGATAACACCATGGATAACAATCTCCTTGTTAAATTTGTCGTGGCTCTCAGTTGTTGTGGATCGTGGTTCTCGTCCATGTTGGATCGTATTCGACAACCACGACCATATGAGGAACACGACACATACATCATGGAGACCACTCCAGGTGTCATGGGAACCATGACCCATACAACTTGCAGGGTCGTGCGCACATCAAACACGATGAAGGCAACATGACAACCAGGACCCCTAAAACATGGCGACTACAACCCATATAGCATTACAATCACAACAAACACGATGAAGGCAACACTACAACCACGACCCATATAACAAAATAAATGCGAGAAGAGAAGCTCAGTGATGCGCGAGACTCTGCTAGGGTCTTCCACTTAAGTTTACAATATAACAGAAAACGCGGCACTTACAACAAATTTAACTGGTCGTGATTGCAATGACATGGGGGTCGTAGTTGTCATGACTTATAGATCGTGGTTTACATGACGTATGGATCGTGTTTCTCTCATTACCGTGGTTGTCAACGACGATCCAAGGTGGATGACAACCACGAACTATTACGTATTTGAACCACGGAGATATTGACACGACAGCAACGACCAAGCGATCAATCAATCCAGATGTTCTTTTTTCTAATCTCTCATATAACCAATATATATATATATATATATATATATATATATATATATATATATATATGGGAAAAGGTACTATGCGCTCGAGCGTAAAGCGGTTCTCTGTGAGGTTGAGCTACGTGGGCCCCACCGTGATGCCTTTCGAAGATCCACACCGTCCACCAGATGCACGAGCCCACGGTGGGCCCATATGGCCCAAAATCAGCCGTCCACGTAACTCAGATATGCAAAAACATGTAAAAGGACTTGGTGGGCCCCACCTGAGTTGTGGATACCACCTGAAACTTGGTCTAAAATTACATCCAAGTGGGATACACATGATAGACGGTGTTGATCATAAAAAAACGTCTCGAAAAGTCCCCACAAATGGTTTTGAATGTTTCAATGGTGCACAACCCCTCTCAACTTCTGTACGTGGTGTGGCCCACAAAAGTCACGGATTGACTTGATTTTCAGCCGTGTGGGCCCCCTCTGGAATGGTGCATCTAACTGAGGGGTTAGATTTTCGAACGGCATCACGGTGGGGCCCACATCAGCTCGACCTCATGGAGGACCGCTTTACGCTCGAGCATAGTACCTTTTCCCTATATATATATACACACACACACACGGGATGTTCGGTATCTATGTCTTCCATGTCCTAACTTTGATAGGGTGATTTCTATACACATCAACGGGAATAGATCAAAGTATGTGGATGGACATATTTCCATACACTGTGATATAATTTATCAACTATACCTCTCTATAAATGCGATGGCGGATAGAAAACTCTCCACGGACAACTGTGACCCATCTCACTCTCCAACCCATTATAGATGATGATAACAAGTAGAAACATCGGATACACCTATCCATTCATCATTCAACATCAATTCAGTGTTTGGCTTTCTTCGTTGGTCTACCTGACGCCTCTTCTCCTTGTTTTTGTGGGAACGCAACATCTTCTGCTCTTGACTGCTTCAGACAGTCGTATGCGATTGTCTTTCGAAATTTAGGAATTTCCTCCTACGGAATCAGAACGAACTAATATTAATAATACAAAGTACAAATCAATAAAGATTGAATGTAGGTAATTAAATATATCATACATGCGTAAAGTCAATTGCACTCATACTGCAAAGAAAGTCTATATATTTCAGCATGTAAACGCCATAATCGTCCGAGTTTGGTTACGTAGGCCTGTCGGTGGATGGCTTCACAATTCATGGATTCTCCCACCCAACTGATCCGTCATCAAGAACATGAAATAACCACCTCAGTCCATCGGTTACATGCGCGACGACCAGCTCATTTTTCCCTTCCAATTCGGTACTCAGGTTGTCGTACAAAGTGACCTCTCTCTTCATCGGATAAATAACAGCCAGTAGCCAGTGCTGATTTCTTGCATTAAGAGTGATGTACACCTATGACGCACAACAGATACGACAACAGTTACAGCATTACCTTTCAATAAATGCATCTAGTCATTGAACTCCATGTACGTGTGTAAGAAACTAAGATCTAACCACATTATACTTCCATAGAGGTTTCGGTTTACAGTCGACTATTTCTATAAGCACTTCAAATAACCTTTCAGACTTCATGCTACCACGATCATTATGGTTCCCAGCGCCATAAGTTCGCAGCATGTCAAGTTGTTGTCCCATGCATTACTATTGATATATTGAATATTGTTAGAAATAGAGGTGAGTTAGAAACGGAAGTGATTATCGACGTTTTGAAGATAACTATGGTCCTCAAATTCACCTTACCGTAAATAGCGATGAGACAAACACGCAGTCCTGTCTACCTCTCCCTCGTTCGTCCTGGCGCGCTGATAGGTATCTTAGGTACCGGTCTATGGTCTACGTAACGAGGAAAATGTGTGATGTAACTATAATATTCATACATTGATACGATGCAGTGAAGAGAAAGGGTAGAAACTTACCTTAGAGTCGACCCATGAATTTAGGTCATAGACACTTTTCAACCAAACATTTGAACCTGACTCTCTGACAACTCTCAACTCATCCTCTTCGGCATCGGTAAGAGCTCGATGGAGTTCACTGAGCCCCTGACGAGGCTCACTCACAGTTAGAGCTCTGTCGGGATCCTCTCTATTGTGACGTGGTCTCCCTTCATCACGGAGTTGCGGGGTAATGATGTTGATCTATAATAAAATGACACATTATCTATGGAGTTCATAATATAATGTCTGATTTAAACCACGATCCAAATGTAATTTCACGTACAATTGTCTTATTCACTTCATCCTTTAGCAGGTTCATATCTTGCTTCATTTGTGCCCGTAAGGCAGCATTCTCATCTTTAAGATGAGTCATCCCAGCTTCAAAACTAGAGCGCTGCCTAATCCCAGCCTTGAAATTGGAGACTTGTTAAAAACTCATATTTTGCATGCATGTCATATCTCGTCCACTTTGGGTCGTGGGTCAACTAGACCAGTGGTGGATGATAACCACGACCAATCAAACATGATAACAACGATCCATCAATGACATTAACCATGGTCAACTACACATTTATTGCTTCTACCTCCTCTGTAAGCTGCGTCATCTCCTCATTCAAGTAGGCACTCTCATGACGGAGGACTCATTGAATGGGCAAGGGCATATAACATCGACCCTCACTGGATCATAACCACGACCAAAAAAGGAACACTACACCTGCCAAATATGACAAGGGGAAAAATCTATTCTATATAGAATTATATACCTTTGTTCCTTGAATTTCCTCCCCAACACTATCCTGTAATGAAATCGTATATCAGAAATGGCTAAAACATCGCCACTGGAGCTTGGTTGTCATCCATTAGTGGGTCGTTGTTCACGTCCATGGAGGTTCGTGGATGTCAACAACGATCCACTATGTATGACAATCGTAATCGACATTGGATGGAAAGAGCGATCGAGACGAATGATGATGAAATCCACATTGAACGATAATCACGATCCACATTTCTTATAAACCACATCCAGTGTCTACATAGAAGACTATCATTTTATATCGATCACAACTCATTCAAGATCCACTGTGCATGTCAACCACGACCCCGTGTGTATGATAACAATGATTTAAGATAGATTCAACTTCATATACCTTAATAGCTTGGATCTCCTCTCTCAGTTGCTTCATTTGCGCCTGCAGTGAAGAATTGATATCCTCTCTGAATTGCTTCACCTGCTCCCGAAGTGAAGCATTAATCTCCTCCATGAGTTGCTCCATCTGATCCCGCAGTGCAGCATTGATCTCCTCTCTATGCTGCCTCACCATCTCCTGCAGTAAAGCATTGATCTCCTCTCCATGTTGTTTCACCTGCTCACGCAGTGAAGAATTTTCTGCACTGAGAGGGTTGATTGAAGAGACAATGTCCTGTAATAAATAAAATACCTATTATTATGTATTTCAATATGTCTTTCTATAAGGAACACAACCATGATATCATGTATGTGAACCACAACACACCATGGATGACAACAAGGATGAACTAAGTGTCGTGGTTATTACAAAGAGTGGATCGTGTTTCTCGACCGTATCGGGTCGTGGTTGACAGATATGTTGGTGACAACTACGATCAAGGATAGGGTCGTGGTTATTACGACCAATGGGGCGTGGTTGATGTCCATGTTAGGTCGTGGTTCAACCACACGAACCATCGTGGATGAAAACCACGATCCATTGGTCTACGGTAAAAACGATCCATACTTGATCTAAACCATGAACCACGTTACACGACCCTAGACCATCAATGTTGTGTCGTGGACCCTCGGCACATGAAAAACACAACCCGTCCTATGTGCAAGTAACGAACCTCGAGCTTATGACAAGCACGATCTATTTTTCATTTTCCTTTAAATGAGCTATTAGCAAATAGGTTACAAGAAGCAAGGAGATTTCACATACGTCTTTTGTATTAATATCATCTCTCTTCAACACCACTTCTCGTAAAGATGCATAATCCTCCATGAGGTGCTTTATTTCTACTCCAGACTCGTTAGTCTGCTTCAATTCACCCTTCATTCCTTGCACTTCAGTGGCGAGGAAATGAATCTGCTTACTCAATTTCCTTATTGCGGATCTTGTAGTCTTATTATCTTTCAGTTCACTCCCAAAACGGGGAGATTTCCCATCATGTTGAGTTGTATTTTTCAGTTCCAAGAGGGAGGTTGTAAGATCAGCCTCATCTTTATTTATTATGTCATCCTTCGTTGTCTCTACCGTGGATGCTGACCGCAGAGCCTTGTCCTTCGTTTGAATGTCGTCATCGTCGGTTATACTCCTGACAACCTCGCTC
The DNA here is from genome assembly GCA_030180095.1 of Magnolia changhungtana. Taxonomy (NCBI): domain Eukaryota; kingdom Viridiplantae; phylum Streptophyta; class Magnoliopsida; order Magnoliales; family Magnoliaceae; genus Magnolia; species Magnolia changhungtana. The sequence continues at coordinate 370,330 of JASAUF010000329.1, read as the reverse complement.
TCCGCTTCTTCGACCGTTGGTTGAAGATATGGAGCTAGCACCACCTGCAGGAGCAAAATTGATGATTAATTAATTACAAACATACTGCATGATTCAAATTACAATACTAATTGAATAAATCTTACCGGCATAGCTGTGAAGATGACAGATATTGCATCATATCTGCCTAATTTCCTGTGACACCAGTTTAGTATTCACGGAATCCTTGTAGGCAGTCTTCTAACGAACCACCTACGGTCACCAGTGAGTTGAGGGAACCGTTCGTATGCCCAAATCTATATAAGAACAATTACCATGCATTACATCTTGGTTGACATGTATGGAGGAAAAAGGGAAAAATACGAACTCAAGGTATGAATTAGGACAAGACTAACATACTTGTAGGGCAAATGCGCATCCGCATATGTTGTATGATTTGGGGTACTGGCCAGTCGCCCTTTCCCCCAGAATAGTGCCAGACACAGCGTTAACCCCTTTCTTTAGATAATCATACCCCACACTACCCTAGGGGTAGTTATTAAAATAATCTATGTCATCAACCATGTCGATAAACGTATCAATACAGTTATTCTTCTGCGAAGATCCAACCAATAGGCTCTCAACGCAAATTATTAGTGCCATCTTCACCGCGTCCATATGTTCGTCTTGATCGGTGAGTGATAAATAAGCTTCTTTCAGTTCTTGTTTACTAACACCCCTTGTGCTCAAGTAGGTCTCCCTAATGCCTTTTCCTGACTCTGCTCCTCCAACCTCGGCACGACCGCCACCATCTATCCTAAGTGGACCAAACTTAAGACCCATTATTAGAGCAAAATCGAGCTCTGTAAATCTTATCTTCGTACCTTGAACATCGAATTTCAGATCACCAACATGCCTTTGCATCAGGCAATGCAGGATCTGAGACTGTGCCGTCCACTCGGCCACTGGAAAGTCCAGCAGAAATCCAAAACAGGTGTCTCTAAATAGTTTCTTTCTATCGGGAAACTTCAACATATCTTCAACCAAGACTTTCAGAAAAGTGACGGAGCACTTGGGAGAGACCTGTGCCTTTTCGAAGTCTAGGCATGTGGTCATGGTTGACTTCTTTCGACATGCATTCCAGTATGGTCGTGGATTTTTAAGTAAAAGTTATATGATGGTCTTGCAGAATCTAACATCGGTCGTAATTGTATTATACAGTGGATGGGGATTGAAATCTATGAAGGGTAGTGTTTATAACGAGTTTTAAAGGAATGTGGTTATCATGCGACATGGTTCGTTGTTGTCATATATGCTGGATCGTGGTTGTCATCTGTGCTAGGTCATGCTTGACAGTCGTGCTACAGGGTTCGTTGATGTCATCCATGTGGCCGTCACCAACGATCCATTAGGCATTATGGCATACAGATCGTTGTTGTCGTCTACATTGAATCGTGGTTCACAGGCACGACCGAGACAGGATGTGATCCACGATCCAGATCAACTGTCAACTACGACCAATTGTACGACAAGCCATGATGACGACACTGATCGCGGTTGTCATGCCATACATATCGTTGATGTCATCTGCGTTAAGTCGTGGTTCACAGGGTCGACGACCCTGTGAACCACGATCCATTCTGCATATCAACGCCGATCACAACAACGATCGTGATTGTCATGCTATACATCTCGTTATAGTCATATACATTGAGTCGTGGTTCACAACCCAGACCCACATAACACAATGGTCACCGTACACCGTCCATGTCAACCATTACCATACCTTGCTTCACCATTTGTATTGACTGAGTTGCACTGAACTTGTAGATGTACTCGATGAGTGGCGATGGAGGGGGCCAGTGAATAAGATTCAAAACCAGTAGAAATGGGTTAGGTATAGAGAAAGTGAAGAGGTCCCAGAGAAGAAGCATGCACAATATATAGTCGGTGTTCCGTATGGGGATAAGCGGATGAAGTTTTACTCTCTCGAAAGAAGCGTCCGTAAAAGCATCCATTGATGTTCTACGTAGTTATCATGGAATCGTATGCATCCGTAAGAGCTTCCGTTGATGTTGTGAGTTTGGGATGGAATCGTAACCATCCGTAACAGCATTGGTTGATGATCTGCGTTTAGGATGTAATCGTGTGTGTCCGGAAAAGCATCCGTAAGTCGGTGTTGCGAAAGTCACATCGAAGTGCCTTATCTCTGATCCGCACCACGATCCGGAAAAGACAAAACCACAACCTATGTTATGTACACTATTCCGGTTTTTGAGTACGTAGTTCATATTCATAAAAGCTCTTGATTATCGTCCACATTGGGTACTGTTTGTCATGATGCATGGGTCCACACTGTCATTGTATATGGGTAAGGGTTGTGAGGTTGTATATGTTGTGGTTGTCACGATACATGGACCCTGACTGGAATGATATGTGGGTCGTTGTTGTCATCTTACATGGGTTGTGGTATACGTGAAACATTGGTCGTAGGTGATATGGGATGTGGCTGTAATGTTAAATGGGGCGTGGTCCCAGTTGTAACGGATCATAGTTTGTGGTGCTTGTTGATCCGGCGCTGACAACCACGACCTAATGAGAAAGAAGACACATATAATATTTCAATCACGATCGTATCGTCACGACAACCACGACCCATTGTTGAGTTCACGTTTTCCTATATTGGTCGTGGTTAAAAGGCACAAAGGATCTTGGTTAGCATACACATTGGAAAGTAAATAACATGCAACAAAGTTGATGAATCAATAAATCAATAAGATAAATACATATATAACAGTTCACATTACATTATCATAAGCAACAAAAAATACAAAATGTCATCACCAGCCTCGGCCTCATCCTCAGTCAGCAGGGACGAAGGTGGATCGACGCTGATTGTGACCTATTCATTTGTATCTCGAGCATCTGGGTGTTGGCTCATCTTCTCGCTGGGATGTAATTCGAACCTTCACCTCATCCGAAATGTCCCGTCCCGTGTAAACTGACCGCCCGTACACTTCATTTCCCTTCGATTCATTACATCGGTCATTTCCGGTGCGGTGATGCACTTCCGAGCTGCATCACCGTACACAACTTTAATTATCAAATCGAATTCAACCGACGCAGTCTTTGTAATCTTAAGGTAATGAAGCACATTAGGTCGTAATCTTATGGTAATGAAACACGGTAGATCGAGGTTATCCTACACGTTGGGTCGTGGCAATTAATCATAAGGGGTCGTAGTTGTATCCAGTGCCATATCCCTGACGAGCACGACCCATAACAGCGTTCGTGACAGGTGGCAGCCACGATCCAAATACCATAACAAACATGATGCCGTGGTTGTCTACCATACAATTGTGGAGGTTTGATCAAGGTGTGGCCTACGTTACACTCCCTTTCGTGTGACCACCACAGTACCTCGGCTTCCCTACTCTATCCTTTACCCTGACAGGTGCCTACCAGCAGTTGAAATGGAATAGAATACAAACCTCGCAGTGGAAGAGGATTTCAGACGAGCGAAGCGAGGAGAAGAAACAACGTCGCCCTCTGGTGGTTGGCCCCTGGATGTTGGCTTCTCTAGGAAAGCAAGAGAAAGGGAAGGAGAGGGCCTATCAAATGTGCATTAGTGCGACATCTGCCCCATCAGAGGCTCGTGGTGCAGGTGATGGGTGGTCTATAGGGCCCAGCAAGATGTATGTGCTTCGTCCAGGCCGTTCGTCTGGTTTAAAATATCATTTTACGGCATGAAGCGAAAAGCGAGAGTGATACAACTCTCGGGTGGACCACACTGCAGGAAAATAGTCGTTATTGGATATCCACCACTATGATCCCCAAGGTCCCACCGTGATTGGATCATGGTCGTTTTTGGTCTCCTGTCATACAATGATATTTAGAGATTATATGGATGGCATGGATGAAACACGTAATTGGTGGTGGGACCCACAGAGCGCCGAGCGCCAGCCATTGGACGGTGTCTCGGGGAGTAGCCGAACTGTCCATTTCTCGGGGGTTGCAACATTGGGTGACTACCGCTTCACTCCAGGACCGTATAATTCCTGAACCATGGTCAGGGGCAATTTCGTTCGAAACATGGTCCAAAAGCTGTCAGAAGGCCCTTTATTGAATATGTGGAGTGTGGTGAGGTAATTGACCCAAACTTCGAGGTGAGTAAGGTCAATTTATCTAAAGGGAAATTGACCGTACTAACATCTATGTACTGCCAAATTTCTTAATGTGATACTACTATCCAAATAATCCGAGGGTGGCCCGCTGACAACTTTTATAAAATATAACCAATGAAAATACCCTTGTACTTGGATCAGTAGTTGTACTGTTTTAGGGTGAGGAAGAAGTTACTCGTAATCCCCATAATGTGACATGGACGGAAGCCTTTTTTTAGTGTGGGCAAGGACAACTCATGGGGCCCACACTGCTGGATGTGTAAAATCCATGCCGCCCATCCTTCTTGCCGTGGCATCTTATGGTAAGGGCCCAGATATCAACCTGATTCAGAGCTCGTGTGGGCCACATAATAGAAAATAATGATGACAATGGTACCCACCGTTGAAACTGTCCAAGCTTATTATGATATTTGTTAGAAATGTACACTGCTCGAGTCAGGACTTTTTAAGCCCAAGGTGAGTTGGTCGACGAGGTGGATGGAATGAATCACCCCATCGTGGGTCTCGACTCCTATTATTTAAAAATAATTAAGTTATTAATTATATCAACCTGCAATCATACCCCTTACTACATTACAACCACGACCATTATCATGTTATATGGGTACGGGTCGTGGTTGTCATGAGATAAGGGTCGTTGTCATGAGGTAAGGGTCATGGTTGTCATGCTATGCGGGTCGTGGTCATCATTTTATATGAGTTGTGATTGTCATGTTATATGGGTCATGGTTTTCATGGACCTTGGTAAAGACCAATTACTGGGGCTTACATTGATGTGTATGTATAATCCATGTCGTCCTCATTTTTATTGTGTTATTTTACAGCTAGGGCCCAAAGATCAGCCTGATCCAGAGCTCGTGTGGGCCACATAATAGAAAACAATGGTGTCAATAACACCCACTGTTGATATTTGTTAGAAGTGGATGTTGCCCATGTCAGTACTTTTTGGGCCCACGATGAGCTGGCTGACAAGGTGGATGAAATGGATCACCCTATTATGGGCCTCGACTCATGTTATTTAAAAATTGAAAAGGCCAAGCTATATGTCCTAGAGGGGGGGTGAATAGGACTGTCAAATTAAAACTTTAACAGTGGAATTTAACTAAATAAGATAGCCTTGAAAGATAGAACTTTAAACAAATCACAGTACTGAAATGTAAAACAATCTTTAAATAATAGAATAGAGAAGTTGATACCAATGCTATTCTAAGGACAACCTTGCACCATAAAAACCAAGGGTTTATGGCAGGACAACCTTACTAGAACAATTTGAATATCAAAAACTCAAACTGAAATGAAATAAAAGAAATAGCAAGAAATTAAATTCTAAACTATTACAACATTCCCCACAATGCTTGATATGTAAAGGATTACAACATTCACATCCACATATACATTCCATAGCTTTGAATAATAAAAGATATAGAAATTCAAACAAACATTCAAACCACAAAACACAAAGAATTATAGTGGTTCGCCTGTGTGTACACCAATCATAAATAACAACGTACCACACGATTGCTACTCCACTCCTAATATCCTCACACAGGGGATATCAGCGTTCACTATGAAAATAGGTTTCACAGGTTCACCTAAAACCTTTACAATTGTGTCTTTCAAATGGGCTTACATAATTCAAAAACCCCACTTTCTGAGTTTTCTGGATCTCCTCAGATAACCACTAGATTGAGATTTTTCTGGCTTAATCTCAAACAAAAATCAAAAGCATAGAAGATTTATACAAATGTAAAATACCTGAATTTCTCCTTTTATTGTAGCCTAGAAGAACTAATTGGAGTAGAAGCTCGAATATAGAAGTTCAATTGTCCAATACTCACTTTGATATGGTTCTAAGTTCTAATTGATTTTAAATTAAACCAGTTCGGCTAGCTCTATTTGATTTTGATTCCAAGAAGAAGGAATACAGCAATTCTTCTTTTCAATACAGATTAAAATGCAGAAACAAAATCAAATAAATAAAGCTAACAAAAGAGAATATGAAATATGCACAGCGTAGCTTAAATAACACAAACTTATCTCAGAGTGATGCCTTTATTTTACTTCAATTGAATTCTTGAAAACTCTGAAATTCGTGTGCTATTTATAGTTGCGAAAATCGCATCTTCGACTGGATGTGGCCACCACGACTGGTCGTAGGTCGAACTGCATTTTACAATTATAAGCGTGATCGGATAAAACCGTTCCACGACTGGTCGTAGGGTGTCCACGACTGGTCATGACCAACCCATGACTGGTCGTGAGGAACCAGGAATGGTTGCTGGAGTTTGAGTCGTAGCTGTAGGACCGATCGTGAATGAGTCGACACTGTTCCCACGACCAGTCGAGCAGACTCCAGGACTGGTCAAAGCTCAACAAAAAAATTCTGAAAATTTACAACAACTTAGGACTGGTCTTGAAATTTCTTGGATTGGTCGAGTCAGTTCTAGGACTAGTCGAATAAGGTCCATGACTAGTCTTAGAACAGATTAAACACTTATAAAATTATTCAATTTGAATTATGCATTCAAAATGACCTACCCTAAGGTCATGCAAACCTTAAATGTGAAGTATGGACATTGAGTCTTCATTTCTTCAAATGTTGGTTGACCTTTGAAGATTGTGAAGCTTGAGATCTCTGATGTATCTTGACGAACTTGAGATCTTCTAAAGCTTGAACTTCATTTTGTACTGTTATTCTTGAGTTGTACTTGAGACTTAAATAAAAACTAGTCTTTTGATGTAACTCTCACTACAAGAAATCCCACCTTTAGCGACAAATATTTTTGTCGCTAAAGGTTAAATTTCCATAGCTAAAAAGTTTTAGCGACGAAAATTTTAATCGCTAAATTCGTCGCTAATATACCGACGCAAATGGTTTTTAGCGACGAAAATTTTTAATCGTCGCTAAAGGGAGGCTTTTTAGCGACGAAAATTTTCGTTGCTAAAAAAACTTTTAGCGATGAAAATTTTCGTCGCAAAAAACATTTGCAAAACTTTTAGCGACGAATAATTTCGTCGCGAAAAAATGTTTGCAAAACTTTTAGCTACGAAAATTTTCGTCGCTTAAAATAATTACAAAACTTTTAGTGACGAATATTTTCGTCGCTAAAAAATATTTGCAAAACTTTTAGCTATGAAAATTTTTGTCGCTAAAAATAATTTTAAAACTTTTAATGACAAATATTTTCGTCGCTAAAAAATATTTGCAAAACTTTTAGCTATGAAAGTTTTCGTCGCTAAAAATAATTTCAAAACTTTTAACTACGAAAATTTTCGTCGCTAAAAATATTTTCCAAAACTTTTAGCTACGAAAACTTTCGTCGTTAAAAAATATTTACATAACTTTTACCTACTAAAATTTCCGTTGCTAAAAATATTTTGAAAAACTTTAGCTATGAAAATTTTCGTCACTAAAAAATATTTGCATAACTTCTAACTACGAAAATTTTTGTCGTTAAAAATATTTTGCAAAACTTTTAGCTACGAAAATTTTCGTCGCTAAAAGTCTCTTTTTTTTTAAAAAAAAATATTCCAGCACAAAATCCCTGATATACACCTGTTACAATATATTTCATCATATTCATCCTGATATACAACTTTTATATAATATATTTCATCATATTCACATTCACATCCATCTAAACCAAAACTAGTAAATCCATCCAAACATAAACTACATTCATCCAAACACAAACAATCTTATTCACATCACATTCATTCACGCATAAATACATATAAGCTTAATATCATAAACAAAAATACCATAAACCTAAACCTAAACCTATAACCTATAACCTATAACCTAAACCTAAACCTAAACTATAACCTATAAGTTTAGGTTTAGGAAATCGAGTTCGGGTTTGGAATCGGGTTTAGGTTTGGGTTTTCAAGTTTAGGTTTAGGTTTAGGTTTAGGTTATAAGTTTTGAGATTTGAGAATAGGTTTAGGTTTAAGGTTATAAGTTTAGGTTTAGGAAATTGGGTTTGGGTTCGGGATGGGGTTTAGGTTTGGGTTTTCAAGTTTAGGTTAGGGAGTTGAGATTAGGATTAGGTGTAGGTTTAGGTTAAGGGATTTGAGAAAACGTTAAGGTTTAGGTTTAGGAAATCGGGTTCGGGTTATAGGTTTAGGTTTAGGTTAGGTTATAGGTTAAGGTTTAGGAAATTGAGTTTAGGTTATAGGTTTAGGTTATAAGTTAAGGTTATAGGTTAAGGTTTAGGTTATAGGTTAAGTTTTAGGTTTAGGTTAAGGTTATATAGGTTTAGGTTTAGGTTATAGGTTTTGGGATTTGAGAATAGGTTTAGGAAATTGGGTTCGTGTTCAAGATTGGGTTTAAGTTTGGGTTTTCAAGTTTAAGTTTAGGTTTAGGTTAGGGAGTTGAGATTAGGATTAGGTGTAGGTTTAGGTTTAGGGATTCGAGAATACGTTAAGGTTTAGGTTTAGGAAATCGGTTTCGGGTTATAGGTTTAGGTTTAGGAAATTGAGTTTAGGGTTTAGGTCATAAGTTAAGGTTATAGGTTAAGGTTAAGGTTATAGGTTAAGTTTTAGGTTTAGGTTAAGGTTATATAGGTTTAGGTTTAGGTTATAGGTTTTGGGATTTGAGAATAGGTTTAGGTTAAGGTTATAAGTTTAGGTTTAGGAAATCGGGTTCGGGTTCGGGATCGTGTTTAGGTTTGGGTTTTCAAGTTTAGGTTTAGGTTTAGGTTAGGGAGTCGAGACTAGGATTAGTTGTAGGTTTAGGTTTAGGGATTTGAGAATACGTTAAGGTTTAGGTTTAGGAAATCGGGTTCGGGTTATAGGTTTAGGTTTAGGTTTAGGTTAGGTTATAGGTTAAGGTTTAGGAAATTGAGTTTAGGTTATAGGTTTAAGCTATAAGTTAAGGTTATAGGTTTTGGGATTTGAGAATAGGTTTAGGTTAAGGTTACAAGTTTAGGTTTAGGAAATCGGGTTTGGGTTCGGGATCGGGTTTAGGTTTGGGTTTTCAAGCTTAGGTTTATGTTTATGTTAGGGAGTTAAGATTAGGATTAGGTGTAGGTTTAGGTTTAGGGATTTGAGAATACGTTAAGGTTTAGGTTTAGGAAATCGGGTTCGGGTTATAGGTTTAAGTTTAGGTTAGGTTATAGGTTAAGGTTTAGGAAATTGAGTTTAGGTTATAGGTTAAGGTTTAGGTTTAGGTTTAGGTTTAGGTTATAGGTTTTGGGATTTGAGAATAGGTTTAGGTTAAGGTTATAAGTTTAGGTTTGGAAATCGGGTTGGGGTTCGGGATCGGGTTTCGGTTTGGGTTTTTTAGTTTAGGTTTAAGTTTATGTTAGGGAGTTAAGATTAGGATTAGGTGTAGGTTTAGGTTAGGGAGTTAAGATTAGGATTTGGTGTAGGTTTAGGTTTAGAAATTTGAGAATACATTAAGGTTTAGGTTTAGGAAATCGGGTTCGGGTTATAGGTTTAGGTTTAAGTTTAGGTTAGGTTATAGGTTAAGGTTTAGGAAATTGAGTTTAGGTTATAGGTTTAGGTTATAAGTTAAGGTTATAGGTTAAGGTTTAGGTTATAGGTTTTGGTTAAGGTTATATAGGTTTAGGTTTAGGTTATAGGTTTTGAGATTTGAGAATAGGTTTAGGTTTAAGGTTATAAGTTTAGGTTTAGGAAATTGGGTTCGGGTTTAGGTTTCGGTTTTCAAGTTTAGGTTTAGGTTTAGGTTAGGGAGTTGAGATTAGGATTAGGTGTAGGTTTAGGTTTAGGGATTTGAGAATACGTTAAGCTTTAGGTTTAAGAAATTGGGTTCGGGTTCGAGATTGAGTTTACATTTGGGTTTTAGGTTTAGGTTTAGGCTATAGGTTATGAGTGTAGGTTTAGGTTTAGGTTTTAGGTTTAGGTTTTGGGTTATAGGTTTAGGTTAAGGTTTAGGTTAAGGTTTAGGTTTAGGTTATAGGTTTTGGGATTTGAGAATAGGTTTAGGTTATAAGTATAGGTTTAAGTTATAAGAATGGGTTTAGGTTATAAGTATAGGTTTAGGTTTAAGTTTTATGTTTAGGTTAAGGTTATAGGTTTACATTTAGGTTATAAGTGAAGATTATAGGTTTAGGTTTAGGTTTGGTTATAGGTTAAGGTTTAGGAATTGAGTTTAGGTTATAGGATTAGGTTCGGGATTTGAAAATACGTTAAGGTTTAGGTTTAGGAAATCGGATTCAGGTTCGAGATCGGGTTTATGTTTGGATTTTAGGTTTAGGTGTAGGTTATAGGTTATAAGTGTAGGTTTAGGTTTAGGTTTTAGGTTTAGGTTATAGGTTATAACATTAGGTTATAGGTTTAGGTTTAGGTTAAGGTTTAGGTTTATAAGTTTTGGGATTTGAGAATAGGTTTAGGTTATAAGTATAGGTTTAGGTTAGGGTGTAGGTTAAGGTTTAGGGAATTGAGTTTAGGTTACAAGTTATAGGTTTTGGTTAAGGTTTAGGTTATAGTTATAGGTTTTGGGATTTGAGAATAGGTTTTGGTTATAACTATAGGTTTGGGTTAGGTTATAGGTTAAGGTTTAGGAATTGAGTTTAGGTTATAGGTTCAGGTTATAGGTTATAGGTTTAGGTTAAGGTTTAGGTTTAAGTTATAGGTTTTGGGATTTGAGAATAGGTTTAGGGTTTAGGGTTTAGGGATTTGAATTATGTATTCAAAATGACCTACCCTAAGGTCATGCAAACCTTAAATGTGAAGTATGGACATTGAGTCTTCATTTCTTCAAATGTTGGTTGACCTTTGAAGATTGTGAAGCTTGAGATCTCTGATGTATCTTGACGAACTTGAGATCTTCTAAAGCTTGAACTTCATTTTGTACTGTTATTCTTGAGTTGTACTTGAGACTTAAACAAAAACTAGTCTTCTGATGTAACTTTCACTACAAGAAATCCCACCTTTAGCGACAAATATTTTTGTCGCTAAAAGTTAAATTTCCATAGTTAAAAAGTTTTAGCGACGAAAATTTTAATCGCTAAATTCGTCGCTAATATACCGACGCAAATGGTTTTTAGCGATGAAAAATTTTAATCGTCGCTAAAGGGAGGCTTTTTAGCGATAAAAATTTTCGTCGCTAAAAAAACTTTTCGCGATGAAAATTTTCGTCGTAAAAAACATTTGCAAAACTTTTAGCGACGAATAATTTCGTCGCGAAAAAATGTTTGCAAAACTTTTAGCTAGGAAAATTTTCGTCGCTTAAAATAATTACAAAACTTTTAGCGACGAATATTTTCGTCGCTAAAAAATATTTGCAAAACTTTTAGCTACGAAAATTTTTGTCGCTAAAAATAATTTTAAAACTTTTAATGACAAATATTTTCGTCGCTAAAAAATATTTGCAAAACTTTTAGCTACGATAGTTTTCGTCGCTAAAAATAATTTCAAAACTTTTAACTACGAAAATTTTCGTCGCTAAAAATATTTTCCAAAACTTTTAGCTACGAAAACTTTCGTCGTTAAAAAATATTTACATAACTTTTACCTACTAAAATTTCCGTTGCTAAAAATATTTTGAAAAACTTTAGCTACGAAAATTTTCGTCACTGAAAAATATTTGCATAACTTCTAATTACGAAAATTTTCGTCGCTAAAAATATTTTGAAAAACTTTTAGCTACGAAAATTTTCGTCGCTAAAAGTCTCTTTTTTAAAAAAAAAATATTCCAGCACAAAATCCCTGATATACACCTGTTACAATATATTTCATCATATTCATCCTGATATACAACTTTTATATAATATATTTCATCATATTCACATTCACATCTATCTAAACCAAAACTAGTAAATCCATCCAAACATAAACTACATTCATCCAAACACAAACAATCTTATTCACATCACATTCATTCACGCATAAATACATATAAGCTTAATATCATAAACAAAAATACCATAAACCTAAACCTAAACCTATAACCTATAACCTATAACCTAAACCTAAGCCTAAACTATAACCTATAAGTTTAGGTTTAGGAAATCGAGTTCGGGTTTGGAATCGGGTTTAGGTTTGGGTTTTCAGGTTTAGGTTTAGGTTTAGGTTTAGGTTATAGGTTTTGAGATTTGAGAATAGGTTTAGGTTTAAGGTTATAAGTTTAGGTTTAGGAAATCGGGTTTGGGTTCGGGATGGGGTTTAGGTTTGGGTTTTCAAGTTTAGGTTAGGGAGTTGAGATTAGGATTAGGTGTAGGTTTAGGTTAAGGGATTTGAGAAAACGTTAAGGTTTAGGTTTAGGAAATCGGGTTCGGGTTATAGGTTTTAGGTTTAGGTTAGGTTATAGGTTAAGGTTTAGGAAATTGAGTTTAGGTTATAGGTTTAGGTTATAAGTTAAGGTTACGAGTTTAAGGTTTAGGTTATAGGTTAAGTTTTAGGTTTAGGTTAAGGTTATATAGGTTTAGGTTTAGGTTATAGGTTTTGGGATTTGAGAATAGGTTTAGGAAATTTGGTTCGGGTTCAAGATTGGGTTTAAGTTTGGGTTTTCAAGTTTAGGTTTAGGTTTAGGTCATGGAGTTGAGATTAGGATTAGGTGTAGGTTTAGGTTTAGGGATTCGAGAATACGTTAAGGTTTAGGTTTAGGAAATCAGGTTCGGGTTATAGGTTTAGGTTTAGGAAATTGAGTTTAGGGGTTTAGGTCATAAGTTAAGGTTATAGGTTAAGGTTAAGGTTATAGGTTAAGTTTTAGGTTTAGGTTAAGGTTATATAGGTTTAGGTTTAGGTTATAGGTTTTGGGATTTGAGAATAGGTTTAGGTTAAGGTTATAAGTTTAGGTTTAGGAAATCGGGTTCGGGTTCGGGATCAGGTTTAGGTTTTGGTTTTCAAGTTTAGGTTTAGGTTTAGGTTAGGGAGTCGAGACTAGGATTAGTTGTAGGTTTAGATTTAGAGATTTGAGAATACATTAAGGTTTAGGTTTAGGAAATCGGGTTCGGGTTATAGGTTTAGGTTTAGGTTAGGTTATAGGTTAAGGTTTAGGAAATTGAGTTTAGGTTATAGGTTTAGGCTATAAGTTAAGGTTATAGGTTTTGGGATTTGAGAATAGGTTAAGGTTAAGGTTACAAGTTTAGGTTTAGGAAATCGAGTTTGTGTTCGGGATCGGGTTTAGGTTTGGGTTTTCAAGCTTAGGTTTAGGTTTATGTTAGGGAGTTAAGATTAGGATTAGGTGTAGGTTTAGGTTTAGGGATTTGAGAATATGTTAAGGTTTAGGTTTAAGAAATCGGGTTCGGGTTATAGGTTTAAGTTTAGGTTAGGTTATAGGTTAAGGTTTAGGAAATTGAGTTTAGGTTATAGGTTAAGGTTTAGGTTTAGGTTTAGGTTTAGGTTATAGGTTTTGGGACTTGAGAATAGGTTTAGGTTAAGGTTATAAGTTTAGGTTTAGGAAATCGGGTTGGGGTTCGGGATCGGGTTTCGGTTTGGGTTTTTAAGTTTAGGTTTAGGTTTAGGTTGGGGAGTTAAGATTAGGATTAGGTGTAGGTTTAGGTTAGGGAGTTAAGATTAGGATTAGGTGTAGGTTTAGGTTTAGGGATTTGAGAATACATTAAGGTTTAGGTTTAAGAAATCGGGTTCGGGTTATAGGTTTAGGTTTAAGTTTAAGTTAGGTTATAGGTTAAGGTTTAGGAAATTGAGTTTAGGTTATAGGTTTAGGTTATAAGTTAAGGTTATAGGTTAAGGTTTAGGTTATAGGTTTTGGTTAAGGTTATATAGGTTTAGGTTTAGGTTATAGGTTTTGAGATTTGAGAATAGGTTTAGGTTTAAGGTTATAAGTTTAGGTTTAGGAAATTGGGTTCGGGTTTAGGTTTCGGTTTTCAAGTTTAGGTTTAGGTTTAGGTTAGGGAGTTGAGATTAGGATTAGGTGTAGGTTTAGGTTTAGGGATTTGAGAATACGTTAAGGTTTAGGTTTAAGAAATCGGGTTCGGGTTCGAGATTGAGTTTACATTTGGGTTTTAGGTTTAGGTTTAGGCTATAGGTTATGAGTGTAGGTTTAGGTTTAGGCTATAGGTTATGAGTGTAGGTTTAGGTTTAGGTTTTAGGTTTAGGTTTTGGGTTATAGGTTTAGGTTAAGGTTTAGGTTAAGGTTTAGGTTTAGGTTATAGGTTTTGGGATTTGAGAATAGGTTTAGGTTATAAGTATAGGTTTAAGTTATAAGAATGGGTTTAGGTTATAAGTATAGGTTTAGGTTTAAATTTTATGTTTAGGTTAAGGTTATAGGTTTACATTTAGGTTATAAGTGAAGGTTATAGGTTTAGGTTTAGGTTTGGTTATAGGTTAAGGTTTAGGGAATTGAGTTTAGGTTATAGGATTAGGTTCGTGGATTTGAAAATACGTTAAGGTTTAGGTTTAGGAAATCGAATCGGTGTTCGAGATCGGGTTTATGTTTGGGTTTTAGGTTTAGGTGTAGGTTATAGGTTATAAGTGTAGGTTTAGGTTTAGGTTTTAGGTTTAGGTTATAGGTTATAACATTAGGTTATAGGTTTAGGTTTAGGTTAAGGTTTAGGTTTATAAGTTTTGGGATTTGAGAATAGGTTTAGGTTATAAGTATAGGTTTAGGTTAGGGTGTAGGTTAAGGTTTAGGGAATTGAGTTTAGGTTACAAGTTATAGGTTTTTGGTTAAGGTTTAGGTTATAGGTTTTGGGATTTGAGAATAGGTTTAGGTTATAACTATAAGTTTGGGTTAGGTTATAGGTTAAGGTTTAGGGAATTGAGTTTAGGTTATAGGTTCAGGTTATAAGTTATAGGTTTAGGTTAAGGTTTAGGTTTAAGTTATAGGTTTTGGGATTTGAGAATAGGTTTAGGGTTTAGGGTTTAGGGATTTGAATTATGTATTCAAAATGACCTACCCTAAGGTCATGCAAACCTTAAATGTGAAGTATGGACATTGAGTCTTCATTTCTTCAAATGTTGGTTGACCTTTGAAGATTGTGAAGCTTGACATCTCTGATGTATCTTGACGAACTTGAGATCTTCTAAAGCTTGAACTTCATTTTGTACTGTTATTCTTGAGTTGTACTTGAGACTTAAACAAAAACTAGTCTTCTGATGTAACTTTCACTACAAGAAATCCCACCTTTAGTGACAAATATTTTTGTCGCTAAAAGTTAAATTTCCGTAGCTAAAAAGTTTTAGCGACGAAAATTTTAATCGCTAAATTCGTCGCTAATATACCGACGCAAATGGTTTTTAGCGACGAAAAATTTTAATCGTCGCTAAAGGGAGGCTTTTTAGCGACAAAAATTTTCATCGCTAAAAAAACTTTTCGCGATGAAAATTTTCGTCGAAAAAAAACATTTGCAAAACTTTTAGCGACGAATAATTTCGTCGCGAAAAAATGTTTGCAAAACTTTTAGCTATGAAAATTTTCGTCACTTAAAATAATTACAAAACTTTTAGCGATCGAATATTTTCGTCGCTAAAAAATATTTGTAAAACTTTTAGCTACGAAAATTTTTGTCGTTAAAAATAATTTTAAAACTTTTAATGACAAATATTTTCGTCGCTAAAAAATATTTGCAAAACTTTTAGCTACGAAAGTTTTCGTCGCTAAAAATAATTTCAAAACTTTTAACTACGAAAATTTTCGTCGCTAAAAATATTTTCCAAAAGTTTTAGCTACGAAAACTTTCGTTGTTAAAAAATATTTACATAACTTTTACCTGCTAAAATTTCCGTTGCTAAAAATATTTTGAAAAACTTTAGCTACGAAAATTTTCGTCACTAAAAAATATTTGCATAACTTCTAACTACGAAAATTTTCGTTGCTAAAAATATTTTGAAAAACTTTTAGCTACGAAAATTTTCGTCGCTAAAAGTCTCTATTTTTTAAACAAAATATTCCAGCACAAAATCCCTGATATACACCTGTTACAATATATTTCATCATATTCATCCTGATATACAACTTTTATATAATATATTTCATCATATTCACATTCACATCCATCTAAACCAAAACTAGTAAATCCATCCAAACATAAACTACATTCATCCAAACACAAACAATCTTATTCACATCACATTCATTCACGCATAAATACATATAAGCTTAATATCATAAACAAAAATATCATAAACCTAAACCTAAACCTATAACCTATAACCTATAACCTAAACCTAAACCTAAACTATAACCTATAAGTTTAGGTTTAGAAAATCGAGTTCGGGTTTGGAATCGGGTTTAGGTTTGGGTTTTCAAGTTTAGGTTTAGGTTTAGGTTTAGGTTTAGGTTATAGGTTTTGAGATTTGAGAATAGGTTTAGGTTTAAGGTTATAAGTTTAGGTTTAGGAAATCGGGTTTGGGTTCGGGATGGGGTTTAGGTTTGGGTTTTCAAGTTTAGGTTAGGGAGTTGAGATTAGGATTAGGTGTAGGTTTAGGTTAAGGGATTTGAGAAAACGTTAAGGTTTAGGTTTAGGAAATCGGGTTCGAGTTATAGGTTTAGGTTTAGGTTAGGTTATAGGTTAAGGTTTAGGAAATTGAGTTTAGGTTATAGGTTTAGGTTATAAGTTAAGGTTATAGGTTAAGGTTTAGGTTATAGGTTAAGTTTTAGGTTTAGGTTAAGGTTATATAGGTTTAGGTTTAGGTTATAGGTTTTGGGATTTGAGAATAGGTTAAGGAAATTGGGTTCGGGTTCAAGATTGGGTTTAGGTTTGGGTTTTCAAGTTTAGGTTTAGGTTTAGGTTAGGGAGTTGAGATTAGGATTAGGTATAGGTTTAGGTTTAGGGATTCGAGAATACGTTAAGGTTTAGGTTTAGGAAATCAGGTTCGGGTTATAGGTTTAGGTTTAGGAAATTGAGTTTAGGGGTTTAGGTCATAAGTTAAGGTTATAGGTTAAGGTTAAGGTTATAGGTTAAGTTTTAGGTTTAGGTTAAGGTTATATAGGTTTAGGTTTAGGTTTAGGTTTTGGGATTTGAGAATAGGTTTAGGTTAAGGTTATAAGTTTAGGTTTAGGAAATCGGGTTCGGGTTCGGGATCGAGTTTAGGTTTGGGTTTTCAAGTTTAGGTTTAGGTTTAGGTTAGGGAGTCGAGACTAGGATTAGTTGTAGGTTTAGGTTTAGGGATTTGAGAATACGTTAAGGTTTAGGTTTAGGAAATTGGGTTCGGGTTATAGGTTTAGGTTTAGCTTAGGTTATAGGTTAAGGTTTAGGAAATTGAGTTTAGGTTATAGGTTTAGGCTATAAGTTAAGGTTATAGGTTTTGGGATTTGAGAATAGGTTTAGGTTAAGGTTACAACTTTAGGTTTAGGAAATCGGGTTTGGGTTCGGGATCGGGTTTAGGTTTGGGTTTTCAAGTTTAGGTTTAGGTTTATGTTAGGGAGTTAAGACTAGGATTAGGTATAGGTTTAGGTTTAGGGATTTGAGAATACGTTAAGGTTTAGGTTTAGGAAATCGGGTTCAAGTTATAGATTTAGGTTTAGGTTAGGTTATAGGTTAAGGTTTAGGAAATTGACTTTAGGTTATAGGTTAAGGTTTAGGTTTAGGTTTAGGTTTAGGTTATAGGTTTTGGGATTTGAGAATAGGTTTAGGTTAAGGTTATAAGTTTAGGTTTAGGAAATCGGGTTGGGGTTCGGGATCGGGTTTCGGTTTGGGTTTTAAGTTTAGGTTTGGGTTTAGGTTAGGGAGTTAAGATTAGGATTAGGTGTCGGTTTAGGTTTAGGGATTTGAGAATACATTAAGGTTTAGGTTTAGGAAATTGGGTTCGGGTTATAGGTTTAGGTTTAAGTTTAGGTTAGGTTATAGGTTAAGGTTTAGGAAATTGAGTTTAGGTTATAGGTTTAGGTTATAAGTTAAGGTTATAGGTTAAGGTTTAGGTTATAGGTTAAGTTTTAGGTTTTGGTTAAGGTTATATAGGTTTAGGTTTAGGTTATAGGTTTTGAGATTTGAGAATAGGTTTAGGTTTAAGGTTATAAGTTTAGGTTTAGGAAATTGGGTTCGGGTTTAGGTTTTGGTTTTCAAGTTTAGGTTTTGGTTTAGGTTAGAGAGTTGAGATTAGGATTAGGTGTAGGTTTAGGTTTAGGGATTTGAGAATACGTTAAGGTTTAGGTTTAGGAAATCGGGTTCGGGTTCGAGATTGAGTTTACATTTGGGTTTTAGGTTTAGGTTTAGGCTATAGGTTATGAGTGTAGGTTTAGGTTTAGGTTTTAGGTTTAGGTTTTGGGTTATAGGTTTAGGTTAAGGTTTAGGTTTAGGTTATAGGTTTTGGGATTTGAGAATAGGTTTAGGTTATAAGTATAGGTTTAAGTTATAAGAATGGGTTTAGGTTATAAGTATAGGTTTAGGTTTAAGTTTTATGTTTAGGTTAAGGTTATAGGTTTACATTTAGGTTATAAGTGAAGATTATAGGTTTAGGTTTAGGTTTGGTTATAGGTTAAGGTTTAGGGAATTGAGTTTAGGTTATAGGATTAGGTTCAGGGATTTGAAAATACGTTAAGGTTTAGGTTTAGGAAATCGGATTCAGGTTCGAGATCGGGTTTATGTTTGGGTTTTAGGTTTAGGTGTAGGTTATAGGTTATAAGTGTAGGTTTAGGTTTAGGTTTTAGGTTTAGGTTATAGGTTATAACATTAGGTTATAGGTTTAGGTTTAAGTTAAGGTTTAGGTTTATAAGTTTTGGGATTTGAGAATAGGTTTAGGTTATAAGTATACGTTTAGGTTAGGGTGTAGGTTAAGGTTTAGGGAATTGAGTTTAGGTTACTGAGTTATAGGTTTTTGGTTAAGGTTTAGGTTATAGTTATAGGTTTTGGGATTTGAGAATAGGTTTAGGTTATAACTATAGGTTTGGGGGTTAGGTTATAGGTTAAGGTTTAGGGAATTGAGTTTAGGTTATAGGTTCGGGTTATAGGTTATAGGTTTAGGTTAAGGTTTAGGTTTAAGTTATAGGTTTTGGGATTTGAGAATAGGTTTAGGTTAGGGTGTAGGTTAAGGTTTAGGGAATTGAGTTTAAGTTTTAGGTTTAGGTTATAGGTTATAGGTTTTTGGTTAAGGTTTAGGTTATAGTTATAGGTTTTGGGATTTGAGAATAGGTTTAGGTTATAACCGTAGGTTTAGGTTAGGTTATAGGTTAAAGTTTAGGGAATTGAGTTTAGGTTATAGGTTCAGTTATAGGTTATAGGTTTAGGTTAAGGTTTAGGTTTAAGTTATAGGTTTTGGGATTTGAGAATAGGTAAAGGTTATAAGTATAGGTTTAGGTTAGGGCGTAGGTTAAGGTTTAGGGAATTGAGTTTAGGTTATAGGTTATAGGTTTCTGGTTAAGGTTTAGGTTATAGTTATAGGTTTTGGGATTTGAAAATAGGTTTATGTTATAAGTATAGGTTTAGGTTAGGTTATTGGTTAAGGTTTAGGAATTTAGTTTAGGTTATAGGTTTTGAGATTTGAGAATAGGTTTAGGTTATAAGTATAGGTTTAGGTTAGGTTGTAGGTTAGAATTTAGGGAATTGAGTTTTTGTTATAAGTTTAGGTTATAGGTTATAGGTTTAGGTTATAAGTATAGGTTTAGGTTAGGTTGTAGGTTAGAATTTCGGGAATTGAGTTTTGGTTATAGGTTTAGGTTATAGGTTATAGGTTTAGGTTGTAGTTATAGGTTTTAGGATTTAAGAAAAGGTTTAGGTTATAAGTTAAGGGTGTTGTCGCTGTAAGTACAGATATAAACAGGGCCTATTCAAATGGCCAAGCCACTTCAATGTTGTCTATAGGAAATGGACAGCTTCATCATGGTCATAACAGCGGTTCCCACCTTCCATGTACCCCCGCTCAACATCCGAATAGCTCCGACACACATCCGGGTCTGCTCCATCAATTTTGAGCAAATATAGATATAAACATGGCTTGTCCAAATGGGCAGACCACTCCAATGCTGTCTATAGGAAATGAACAGCTTTATCGTGGTCATAACAGCAGTTCCCACCTTCCATGGACCCCCGCTCAACATCCGGATAGCTCCGACACACATCTAGGTCTGCTCCATCAATTTCGAGCAAATACAGATATAAACACGGCCTGTCCAAATGGCCAGGCCACTCCAATGCTTTCCATAGGAAATGGACAGCTTCATCATGGTCATAACAGCGGTTCCCATATTCCAGGGACCCCCGTTCAACATTCGGATAGATCCGATGCACATCCGGGTCTGCTCATTTAAATAAAATAGATTATCAAGATCGTTTAAATAAAATCAGGTCCAATCAATAATCTGACCTGAAGGATTCTGTTAGCATTGTTGACGGCATCTCAAATCTTGTTTTAGGGCTTAGAAATTCATAATTAGATACAAAAATTAGAAAAACCAAAGAAATTTAAGAAAGATAATCAAAGTCCATGTGAATGAGCACAAGTATGCACCTACATATGAATTCTGAAAAGCTATTTCATATCACAAAATAATAATAATAATAATAATAATAATAATAATAATAATAATAAATAATTAATAATAAATCCTTGCGTTGGGATATTCAACAAAATGGGTTAGAATGAATTCATTTGCCTAATTCATGGAAACCTTACATTTGGATATTTAACAAAATTGAATTGTAATAATTCAATTTAGTTCAATAAACTCAGATTTCTGAGAAGGATTTAATAGTTTTAAATCCATGGTTTTCTGGAAAATGTTCATTTCCTGGACGTCAAATTCAACAGGGAAAGTAAGATGGTTAATATTACTTTTTACAGTGCAAAGTTTCAATTATGTCTCTTCTTTACCTTCCATTTTCTTCTTAATAAGAAAATCCATATTTACTAATATTCCCAATTTTCTATTTTTCAAAAGATGAGTTCGAACTCCGAAAGCGTCGGCTCCAGCACTCGTACTTTCAGCCCAAACCCTAATCAGGGACTCCAAAGTTACCAAGTACTCATAAAAATTCATTGCAAGCATTTTCTGTCTATGTGCATGACGACCATACTGTTAAGATCAATCCTCTCATCTTCATTTACAAAAACTAGTACTGGATGAAAATTAACTTTAATCCATACACTTTCTTTTCATTTTTCTCTTTAATTTTGGTTCTTTCTTTCTGTTTTCTTGTTTTAGTGTTTTGATTGCTGAATAAGGAGAGGTGTGGGTCATAAATCCTTTCACAATTGAATGCATCAATTACATGTGCAAGAATGCACCAATTACAATAAGAAGTGTGTGAGTAGGATTCTAATTACTACCATCTCTACATGTATGCAAGATCCAATTTATCTGGTGGTTGCCACCGTGTATGTGTTGCGGCTAGAAAAATCAGGTTGGTTCTGTTTTTGAGATGAGCCACGTATATATGGTAAGAATGGAAACTAAGTCAACTGGCAATCCAGATTTGATGCCCATGTATGGCCCAACTGAGAACCAGACATACCTGATGAAAGGCCTGGATTTCGCATGCAAGGAGAGTAGGATTCAATATGCTACTCCTACAAGAAGTCTTAACAGGTTTCAGTTATAACTGAGTATATGAACACTAATGGATGTCCAACGGGAAAAGAAGAAACTGTGTGTGTTAATGGGTGGGGCCTAGTCTGTTGGACAAGATTCCTAGGCCCAACATGAGTTACAATGTAAATAAAATGGCATATGAACTGAGAGTTACAGAGCTACACGAAATAAAAAATGCTACATGAGACTGTAAAATTAGAAGTGCATGCATGTTTGAATAAAAGATCTAGGCTTCATGCTACTGGAATAGATGACCTCGTAGTTTATTAAAAATGCTTCTTCTTGAAAAAAATAATAATTAGCGGGGATGTCATTTCATTGGCATATTTGGACATCTTAAATCATGCACCTAATCGTGATCCCGTAAGGCAGTCAAGATGAGTGCAGGAAAATGTGGTTGACGTGGATGAGGAGATCATGGGCCCCGCAACATTAGAACATTATGCCTATGTAGGAAACTTAAACAACCATGAATTCCAATTCCAATTTAAACCACAAACATTATTGGAAATACAAACACTAGATATTTTTCACCATTTCTCAAGGAAATTAAACATCCAACTTGGTAAATTCTCCTACTATTATGTTCAAATACATAACATCTCCAACATTTTATAAATGTGTTATTCAAATTCAACAACTCAGCAAAATTCAGATTCTTTGCCATTGGAAACTCAAATTTTTTCCCCATCCTCAAAAGGCTATTGGCATTCAGTATTAGCTTGGACATTTTGGCAATTGGTTAGTCCACCATGTGATATTAAGATATTCTACTTAGGCATGAATGTACATTGTTCCCTTGTGGCCCACCATGTTTTGGATAGGCTTGATTTTGGTTTCTATGGTAAGTAAGAAAGAAGAACACCTATAATTCACGAATAACAATACAACACGAAGGAACATAATAGTTTCATAGTATAGTTCCCTATAATGTCTAAATAATTACCACCTAAAAAAAATTGCTTACCATTGCTAGTGCATGCCCTGATAGATCATCTCCCCTGAGAATCCTCTAAAGTGTTGGATGGTTGTCGCCAATTTAGGCCTCCATTGATTCTGCAAAGGATGCCACAGACTGGGAATTGTTTCCCTTGAAAATTTCTCTTATTTTTCTCATTCCATATGCCCTAAATGACAACAAAGAAGACTCCATGCCACAAACATCTTCCAATGGGCTCCCCATGCACTCGCTAACCAGCTTTGAAATAGATGCGGGACAGCTCTAAAAGAAATGAAAAGCTCAATAAATACAATACCCGCTTGCAAATTGTAGTAAATGAAACATGTGGAGAAGATAACAAAAAAGAACTTAGAACTACTTAAAGATGGAAAAATAGTGGATGTTTGCTAGCTCACATGTACATCTTCACATGCAGATGAGGATGTGGAACATACAAAAATCAGTTGGCCCCACTATAGATAACCTAGCCCAAAAACCAAGCTGGTTATCTAAATTGTGAAATTGGAAGATCCAAAACAATCAAAATCTGGGAAGATAAATTATCAACAGAGTAACTGCAAGTCTTTACTAGTGCTAGAATTGGCAGTCCCTAACAATTGATGAATAAATGCCCTTTCGGTTTTTTCAGCTGAATAAATGCCCTTTCAGTTTTCTCAGCTAAACAAAAGAGTAACTGCAAGTCTTTACTAGTATTTGTCTTTTTCAAAAATCTATTTTGCTAAGTGCCAAAGGGTTGCATGCCAAAACAAGGTACTATAGCAAAGAACAAATAGAAATTGGGTTACATGCCAAATTCCTGAAGTAATGTTAAGGGGAGCCCACACAAGTCATTTGTACCTAAGTTTGTGGTATTGAAAATGTTTGCACCTGATCATTTTCAATATACATGTGTGTACATGTGCTTGTGTGTATGAGAAACGATGGCATCCGATCATTTTTCCTCGTTGTTTTCTTTGAAAGCATAATCGTAGAATGAAAGTGATGTAAAAATGCGACATATGGATCCACTATCGTGGACCCATATCCAGGTTTTTATATGCCCTTTTGCTGACCTGCCCAAACCTTGTTGATTCATCACCTAGTTACTAGCCTAATCGTGGAGTTCATTTATCTATCAATGATTACCACCATTGATATTCATCATCATCACGAAAACCCCATGTCACATCAATGATATAAGCAAATGTTGTCAGCAAGCAAGCCAGTTTACTAAAACTCAGTGAAGTGTGAACGACAAGGCCTAGTCAATGTAAAACTTGGCCAAGTTTACTAAAACTCAGTGAGTCTTTTATAGAAATTATCCATAGCATGAACAAGCCAGTTTTTTCAGCCGATCAAAGTCAACTCAGGTGAGTCCCTAGTTGACTCGCTAAGTTTTCATACAATGCCCTGCAAAAATCTCAAAAAACTGGCATTTGGACTAGGTGATTTAAAGTGCATTTAGATACAGTCAAATTCCCATTCAGTAGGAAAGCAATCCACCCAAATTACCATTACGCTCCAAATTTTTATTTTTATTCCTGAACCATCCATGTAGAATGAAATAGACTTTGTTATAAGTCAAGTGCAAACACATGAAAGGAAAATAATAATAATAACAACTCACGACTCATCCGCAATTGTGATATCACGCTTTGGAATGCTTTCATTGTCACTCTTCCTTTATACACTTAGAGTAGTTGAAACATTCTGAACAACTCCAATAACATCTGGAATCAAATCATGATATATAAAAGCGAAATCAGCTATAAATAGTAGAAAATTCAAGAAAAATAGATATAGTTCATTTGGAAGAGAAATGATCAATTCCTGCAAGATTTGGGAGGTGGATCTTACCAATAATTTCCCTTCCATTCGCATATGAACCTAACTGATCAATCTAGACAAAGTTGAATTTTGTTTCTGGAATAAATGTGCCTTCTTCTCCAATTACCTCTTCAACCTTAGAGTTATCATTTAAGGTCATCTCATAATCATTTTGAACAGTTTTGAATTGTTGGTTTGCAACTCTAAGGGTTCTTCTAGAAATGAAGTAAACCTTTCCCAATTCAAACTTGGGGTAGAATTTGGTTGCAGCTCCATTAAACATAATCGCTTGTATTTGGGTACCCTACATCAGAGATTTGAAATTTTTTTCAAATGTCATTTTACAATAGCCGTTGTATGCTTTTGTGCTACTGAAGTAACATTTGATGGCAAAATAAGAAGGCTTCAGTCTATTAAAAGCATAGAGTGTGTGAGCTGGATTTACTTACATCTTTATCTGTTAACTCTACATTGAAGACTTGGCCTTCACCTCTCGCATTCTTATACGTGCGCAAATTACCTTTGCTTGTGACCCGAACCTTTATGGTCCAGCTGGCTTGATACGGATTCATGGAAACAAGAGGGTGAACTCTTCTTATCACAAGCAAAGGCCATACATGTAGCAGGAGCAGAACTGAACATGAATAGACAAGAATTAGATCATAATCTATTAGATTTAGTCTCAAAGGCTAACAAGTACAAACAACCAAACACATGAGAGAATTTTAAAAATAAAAACATTGTAGGGCAAGTAGGACCCTGGTGAAGTGATCCAGGCAATTTATCTGATGGGCCCATTGTGATGGCAAATGCCCCAAAAAACCTTCTATTAAACATGTGGGGACACATCTCCATGATCCAAACCGCTTATACAATGGCCTCACTGTAGATAGGTTACACATAAGAAAACTCCCAAGGTGATTAATTCAACCCTTTGATCATTGAACATTTTGCTTTGGATACAAACCCATTGCCACACATGTAGGGAATCCTGCCCCTCCACAATGTATGTTCACTTATGAGTAGTGTCCTATCATTCTTCCAAAAAATAGTACAGAGGTTCTTGGTATGGCACATCAATCCTTCTAATCTCTCTACAACTACATTTAAGCCAATTAATACTGTAAAAACTGAAAGTAGATCACCCACTAAAAGAGATCTAACATGCCCATAAATATTAACATTCTTTTAAGAAAAATTCTGCATTGGACTGTCTGTTAGTACAACACCAAGAATCAAACTCGTTGAAAAAGGAACTGAAGCAAGGATACTCACAATCTGAGCAGCAGATTTAGTAATTTTTTCCTGCTTTGGCTTCAAAACAATTCCTGTTTCTTCTCTTTTTATTTCAGTTTTGATCTCCATTTCGAGTGCAGGAGAAACCACTTCACCTATTATGACAATCAAACATCTAAAACCATATATGTGGAAAAAAAAAACTCCCTAAAAAGGGATTCGACAATGCAAATCCCTATTTCGGGATTCGACAATGCAAATCCCTAAAAAAGGATTCGACAATGCAAGAATGGAGAGATTTCAAGAACTTACAAATAACGGAGAGATTTCAAGGAAGCTAAGGAGAATTGAATATTCTGTCTCAGCCAATTGAATGCCAGGTTTCTGCATTGCAGGAAGAAAACAAAAATATATCTTGGAATTGAGATTCAAATAAAATAAAATAAAATAAGACATCTTACATATAGGTTGCACTGGGGGGCAAAAATAAAGGAATTACGCCATGAATGCTATTGTTACTGACGTCCCTGTACAAGGGAGGGATATTTGAATTAGTAAAAATAAATAGAACCAGATCAAATAAAAAAGTTTTGTTTGTATGTTAAGCTTAACTTACAAAGTGCATTTAAGTTCATCCAGGTGAAGCTAAGCTCATCCCACGATTAAATCATTTTGTAATAGTCAACACATGAAACATCAAGAAAAACATACTCATCATTTTGTTCATGGGCAGATTGTGGGCATATCAACATGCATGAGTCTAATTTAAGTTTATATCTGAAATACATCGCCGCCATCATACAATTGTACTGTTACTTACTGAATGATTATATGAATTGTATTTCAGTCAAAAGTGTTCTCATTATTTTCATTTGGTATTTAGTTGAAAAAATGTTGGTGAAAAAGGGGCCCAAACAGATGGATGTGATAGTAAATCGGGCTCCATCACGCAAACATACAAATGGGCCAGGTAAGCATCTGCAATAAACAGATGGTGTCTTACTCCCATAAACTTCTCAGCATTAAGCTTAAAACTTTAAGAATTCAAAGCTTAAAACTTTAAGTGATACAGCTCCCATGCAGCAAAAAGCTCTACGGAGCCTACTGTGCTGTGTATGTGACATCTACTCGGCCCATCATTTGCACCAGGTAGTGTTAGGATGAGGACAAAAAAAATAGGCTGATCCAAACTCAAGCCTTGGAAGTTCTTTTCTTTCTCCCAATTCCATTCCCTTTGGGGTTGTTTTTTTCTTTGGTGGAATTTCTGCATTTTCAGATCTTGGAAACTGTTTTTCTTTACTAGAGTTAATCTGAATTTTCAAAGCTGAGGCCCCCTTTTCCTCCCTACAGTTGTTCCTTTTTCATTATCTTTTCTTTCTTTTTTTCCTTTTTTTTTTTTTTTTTTTTTTTTTTTTTTTTTTTTTTGTTTTTTTGCTTTTTATTTTTATTTTTTCCTCCTGTGTTGTAGTTTTACTTTCCAATTTCCTTCTACATTTTCACAGCTCGAAAATCTTGTCTTTTTATTGAGCATTATGATATCTCATTACGAGTTGGTGGCTGAGCTAAAAACAGTGAAAATGAACCGTGACTATTTAGCATCATTGACGAGATTTCAAGGCTAGCTACATAAACATTTTAAGAATAGGACCAATGATATCTCCAAAAATTTGCTCCCCAACTTTTATGAAGGAAAATGGCCCTAAAACAAGAAATAGGATCCATTTTCAAGCATTTCCCAGAAGCCAAACATGTGCAGCAGCCCTTGCTAATGGATTCCATTTCGATTAAGGCTACTTTCTAGGAGCCAAATCGGCCCGACACAAGATAAGAAATCAGTAACTGATATGTGAAATAAATGAGCTGGAAAAAAAAAGATGGGAAATCGACAATGCAAATCCCTAAAAATGAATTTGACACAAGATAAGAAATTAGAGATTTGTATTCGACAAAGCATACTTGAGATGGATGAGAATCCGAGATCCATGAGCAGCAGAGGACCGAACTGCAGCAGAGGGCTGAGGAGATGGAGAGGCAGAGAAGGGGAGGGAGAGGGAAAGCGTGCGAGAGAGGGAGAGAGGGAGAGGGAGAGGGAGAGAGAGAGAGAGAGAGAGAGAGAGAGAGAGAGAGAGAGAGAGAGAGAGGGGAGGGAGGCGGCGAGAGAGGGGCGAGGGCGGGGTGAGTGAGAGAGAGAGAGAGAGAGAGAGAGAGAGAGGGCGGCGAGAGAGGGGCGAGGGGCGGGGGTGAGAGAGAGAGAGAGACAGAGAGAGAGAGAGAGGAGAGGGATTGGGCGCGACTCTGTTTTGAGCACGGGCCCAATTTTGGGCGGGACCATGGATGGTGCTCTGTGGGCCCTACCATGTTGTATGTGTTTCATCCATTCCATTCATCCATTTTTAAAGATCATTTTAGGGCTTTATGCCAAAAATTAGAGGGATATAAATCTCGGGTGGTCCACACCACATGAGAACAATAGTGATTGGATATCCACCATTAAAATTCTCCTAAGGCCCATTGTACTGTTTATTTGACATCCAATCAGTTGATTTGGTCATACAGACCAGATGAAGGGAAAAAAAAAATCAGCTTGATCCAAAACTTTTATAGCTACCAAAATGTTTTTAATGGTCGACGCTCATTCAACACCGTTTCCTATAATGTGGTCCACTTGAGATTTGGATATATCTCATTTTTGGTCTTATATTGTAAAATTCTCTGTAAAAATATATGGACGGCATGGATGAAACACATACATCGTGGTGGGGGCCACAGAGCACCGACCACCAACCATTGGCGGGTGTAAGGGGGAGTAGCCAATCCGTTCCCAAGCGTACTGAGTAAATCTTGTGGGGCCCACCATGATTTATTCATTTTATCCACTTCATTCATCCATTTTAACATATAATTTTATTACATAAGCTCGAAAATGAAGCCTATAAAAATCTGAAGTGGACCACACCATAGGAAATAGTATAAACTGAACGTCTACCATTGAAAAATGGTGGGAGGCCATTGAAGTTTTGGATCAAGTTTATATTTTAGTTTTCCCTTCATCCATGTATTTGTGATCTATTGAACAAGTTGGATGACAAATAAAAATCACTGTAGGCCATAGGAAGATTTTAACGGTGGAAATCATTATTCCCACTCTTACCTGTGGTATGGTCCACTTGAGCTTTGGATATGCTTTAATTTTGGGCTCAACCACTAAAATGATTTGGAAAAATGGATTGACAGTGTGGATAAACTAAATACATTCACTATGTCATTGCTAACTGGATACGGCAAGGTAGGATGCAATGTGCATTAAAACCCTTACAGGGTCAAAAAAGTTTCGGATCAATATGAAATTTGTTTTTCCTATTCATCCAAGTATTTGGACCACACCACATGAAATGGTGTTGATTGAATATCCAACATTAAAAACTTCTTGTGATTGACCCAAAGTATGAGGTAGATTTAAAGTTCGAGTGGACCCATCATCTGTATGCAAAACTCAGGTGGGCCGTACCATCTAAAACTATGTGAAGACATCTAAAAAAATATAAAAGCACTTTGTGGGGCCCAAATGAGTTTTGGATGCGGTTGAAACTTAGTCTAATCTCTCATCCAAGTGGGACACTCATAATGAATGGGCTGGATCTATGAATCACATCTAGTTAGGCCCAATATATGATTATGAATGTTACCCCTCTCCACTATATTATGTGGTGTGGCCCACCTAAGTCATGGATTGAGTTTGAGTTTATTTTTAAGCTCTTGTCCCACCCGAGTCATGGATTGACTTTCTCCATATCGCTCAACACTTTTGTCGGATCGTTTTAAGATATTAACCAAAAAATGGAGCGGGTCCAAGGCTCAAGTGGACTACAGAGTGGGGATTGACAGTGTGGAAACATTATTCGCACGGTTTCCTATGGTATGGTCCACTTGAGCTTTAGATATACCTCAATTTTAGGCTGAACCACTAAAATGATTTAAAACATGGATGGACGAAGTGGATAAGACAAATACATTCATAGTGGCCCCAACTGAGTTTACGATATCATTTTAGAGAATTATCCAACAAAATGAATAATATCCCAAAATTAAATGGACCACACCACAAATACCAGCAGGGGATGATGATTTTCACCATTAAAAATTTTGTAGGGCCCACCATAATAAATTTTTTTCCCATCCAATCTGTTCATAAACCCGATCCAAATAGAAAAACGGTTAAACCCGGTTTTGGATTTTGGACCGGTTCTTCTGTTGTAAGCTCGATGAAATCCAACGGGTCAACCCAGTCCATTACCAATCCTAGAAATCCATACATGGTGAAGGAGACATTGTCCTCACAGACGGCTGATGATAAAGCACACGAATAACACAACCTTTACCGTAGGGTTTCTCTCCCTATGAAGGGGTGGAGAGTTTTAGGGATTAGGGTTTAGGGTGGGTGGAGAGTTTTCTACCAAGCGTCTTATTTATAGAAGGTTGGTTGAGAAATAATCTCATGGGCTAGAAGTGTATGGTAATCTGTGCATGCATATAGTTTAATCTGTACCCGTTGAAGTGCTGATCATCTATCAGGACTGTACGTCAGTCCAAGTTCGTTCATAAGGTAACTTGGATTTTAACATGAGGTTCTCTCACAAACAATCACCTCTTGAAAGCAATGCTAAAAATGGAGTCCACTGATTTTATATAACATAAGAAAATTGTAGTTTTAGCGGCCGAGTGTCAATCTAAAGAAGATTACAAGGATAAAGCCTTCAAACACATGAAGTGATTTCTTAGTTTTGATGGCCACAAGGACAGGAAGTGGGATCAATCATTTAGAATGATTTCTTAGTGGTGAAAAACACATAATGGGCCCCACTACCTAGATGGTTCTGATCGAGAAACACTAATGTCATGTTTACAATGGGTATTCGCATGGATGATTCGCATATCTAACCCACTCATTATGTGTGTCCCACTTGGATGAGTGGTTAGACCCAGTTTCAACCGCATTCAAAACTCATGTGAGCTCCACCAAGTGTTTTTATATATTTTTAGATGTCTTCACATCGTTTTAGATGGTATGGCCCACCCGAGTTTCATATACTGATGATCATTTTAGATGGTATGGCCCACAAAAGTTTTATATCAAGATGATATTTGTGTTTTCACATATTTCATGTATTTTTTAACTTTTCAATAGGTTGGATTTCAAATAAACATTACGATGAGCCTTAAGATAGTTTCAACGGTGGGAATCACTCTCCCCGTTGTTTTCTGTGGTGGGGTGGGCTATAAATTTTTATCTCCCTCATTCTTTGGCTCATGACTTAAAATGATATCTCGAAATGGATGGACGGTGTGGATATAACAAATACATCATAGTGGGGCCCACAAAACTTGGTGTCATCACCATATGGCGTCCAAGAGGGAAACAGATTGACTACTGCCCCGACACCATACCCGTGGCTAGTGGTCGATGCTCTATGGGTCCCACCATGATGTATGTGTCTCATCCATGCCGTCCATCCATTTTTACATATCATATTAGGGCTTGATACCAAAAATGAGAGGGAAATAAATCTCAGGTGGACCACACCACATGAAAACAATAGTGATTGGATATCCACCATTAAGACCCTCCTAAGGCCCACTATACTTTTTATTTGAAATCCAATCTGTTGATTAGGTCATATAGGCCCAGATGTTGGGAAAAAAATATCAGATTGATCCAAAACTTTATATGGCCCCAAAAGGTTTTAATGGTCAACGCTCATTCAACACTGTTTCCTATAATGTGGTCCAGTTGAGATTGGGATATACCTCATTTTTTATCTCATACCATAAAATGATATGGAAAAATAGATGGACGGCAGGGATGAAACACATACATTATGGTGGGGCCCACAGAGCACCGACCACCAGCCTTGGCACTGGTGTTAGCACGAGTAGCCAATCCGTTTCCTGAGAGAGAGACTTCAAGTTTCTCTCTCTCTCTCTCTCTCTCTCTCTCTCTCTCTCGCGCGCGCGTGCACCCTCTCTCTCTCTCGGTCCTCACTCAACCGCACCCTCTCTCTCTGTCTCTCTCGGTGCTCTCTCTCACTCACACACACCCTCTCTCTCCCTCTCTCGGCCAGATGGTAGAAGAAGACGAAGAGCCAAGTCTTCATATGTCCAAGCGCGTGAAGACGAAGTCAGCGGCGCTGGTATAGGCACCTTTTTTATTTTTATTTTCCTCCTTTCTTTTAATCTCTGAAAATGAATTGGGAATCGATACAGATATTATTTTTTTTTGAAAAAAGATCCACAAAACCCATTTGATTTTAGAGTTTCTCTACAGATCAGATGATTTTGTTCTAGATCCTATTGTTTCTAGGGTTCCTCCTTGGAATTCATAGATTTTGGTGGTTTCAATCTATTGATCCTAGGGTTTTGATTTGAAATTCATGGGTTTTTGGGATTTTTAGGGCTTTTGCTGCTACCATGCAGCCCCTGAAATGCAAGGATTTTTTGCGGCTTGAAATGCATGGATTTGTACATTTTTATAGAGCCTATGCTTAGTGGATCTCCTCTCCCACTATCAATCTATCTGTTTATAAACTAACACTTCTTGATCTGTTTAGGAGGATGTAAGAGCGGACAAGATGTCTTCAGCTCAAGATCCATTTTACATTGTTAAAGAGGAAATTCAGGAATCTGTAAGTGCGTCTTGATATGTTTAATGTAGTGCCTGGTTGGTGTTTAAAAAATTTTATTGTAGTTATTTCGCCAGCAAGAACATGCTTAGGTGTTCAATATTCCATACAAGTGCATTTGTTATGAAGATTATTGATAAAACTGTATTTTGTAATACATAGGATTGGATTAGTAATGCATTTGATCTAAAGATTCTTTAACATTTATATCTGATGGCCACCATATTTAGTTTGAGTGCCTGAAATGAAGATGTTGAGATTGATGAGTTGCAAGAAGAAGGTATAAATTCCACTAGTGAATTTTGATTAAGAAAAACAGTTTGATGTATAAATTCTTATTATTTTTTCCTTTCCTTTGAAAAAAAAAAAAAAAAAAAAAGAGAGATCTAAATGAACTCATTTTGGATATACTAGATCAACCAGATCTCAACCCATGCAACTTAAATGTTAGGTGGGATTGTAAGATGATGGTTAAAAAGCTGAGAAAGGCATCAAACAAGACTAGGCAAACATCTTGAAAATCACTCTCAAGAGAAAATAAAGTTCCCTTTCTGATCAACAGCATAATTCCATCAGCAAAAACACGGTTTCTCATAGTGAGTTATGTAATCAAGTGGAGGGAATTAGGAATAAGTCATACATGAAAAGAAGATTGCACTAAAAAAGTAACATAATCTTTTGCAAAGAGAGTTTGGTTGTCACTACGTCTCACCTCCACAATGGTCAAATTTCTACATATTTCATTGCAATATAGCAGACTTGCAATCTGGTTCAACCAACCGCTCGGTTCAACCAACCGCCCAAAGCTCTCTAACATGTTTGCCAATGAATACAACAAATTTTTATGTGGAACAAGACATGCACACTTTTCCCTTGGAATTTAGGTTTCTACTAAAATTCAGTCCTCCTAGCAACTATCTAGTCTTGAAGTATACTATGGGACCAAAAGCCTGTTTTCTTAAAACAAAAATCAAATACAGTGCTAGCTGTGAAGCTCAATTGTGCTTCTTGTTTTCTTTTTCTTTTTTACTTTTTCTTTTTTTAAAAAAATATATAAATTTCTTAGAGTTTTTTAGTTCAAAATTTTGTTTTGCATGCATTCTCTAATGTAGAGATTCAAGACTTAAAATTTTCTAGCAGACATTCTGGGTTTTCAGCCTTAATTAAGCTATGGCCTAAGACTATTGTTCTATACAACAATCTATAGTTTGGAATCCATGGCCTGAGACATATTCTGGGTTTTCAGTCTTAATTCATTAAACAATAGTAGCTTCTTTCTTGTGCCTGAGAATTCCGACTGTCGATAGGAGTAATGATTATCGTGTGAAATCCATGTATCCGGATAACCCAACTGTCTTGTCAGTGGAAAAAAATTCCTGTTTGTGCACAAATTTTGTGTATCCAAACATGCCCTAAGTTACTTTCTTTTCTTTTCAATTCTTCTTGTGTCTTCTTTAGCAGTGGGGTTGTTTGGTGACAAATCATTTTGTTCAGCAAATATGAATGAAGATTAAGAATATGATAGCTTTAATTCATCTGTGATGAAGTTTAGATACTCACCGTATTGAAAAGATGCAAATATGAATGAAGATTAAGAATATGCCTGGAATTTTCTCTCACTTTTTCTTGACTAAGTGTCACCGTAATTTCACAGATGCATATCAAGGGTTCACGTCACATGGCTGCTGAATCCAAACTCAAGGAGAGGGAATTATGGAAACAGGAAGAGATAAAGAAGAGAATAGCCTTGTCGGGTGATTCTGCTGGTGCCACGAGTTCAAGTCCATCCGGCCAACAATTCCAGTTATCCAGCAAGCCGTTGATTGAACAGACACGAAAGGTGGCTTTTGAGGCACTACATAACTAAATGCCTGAACCAAATGCTGCAAAATGTTTCATTATTTTTGTAGAACACTTTCTGACATCAGTGCAGGTCCCAATGTTCCTGTAGTTACATTATCTATCTTAATGCTTTCCGTCTGTGATGAAGTTTGGATACTCACTGTATTGCATGTGTGGCTTATTGTTTTGCTAGCCTTGGCTTGACACCCATTCCATGAGGAATATTTTGTGAGTAAGAGCTTTGATGGATCCATCTTTCATTGGCTTGTTGGGTAATCTCTCTCAATAGTTATCATGATATTTTTGCCAAATTCATTTTCTTTGATATCCCTCTTTTCTTTTTCTTTTTCTTTTTTTTTTTTTTTTTTCTGTAAGTATTGGCATTGCATTTCAATAGCAGAAAAAGCACTTTGGTGTAATAATTCTTCCATCATTCTAAAATATTCTAAGCTTTTCATTGGCGTGGTTCATGTATTTCAGCATATGTCCCAACTATTTTGGGCCAGCTTTACAAATCTTTCTTTGCAATAAATCATATTTAAGGCCCTTTACTTGGTAACTGATCTTTATGTCCATTGTCATTATCACCTTATTAGTTGTCTTGACTATTTGGGGCTGACTTTACAAATCCTGATTTTCTAATCAATCATATCCAAGGCCATTTCCTTTGTAAGTGAACATGCCTTTATACCCCTAGATCATGAACTTCACCTACTTTGTGAAAGAAGGGAAACATGATATTGTTGAGTGATTTTCAGTCTAGTGATTTTAAACACATTAGTTTGGGAACAATGGTAGTTGAATAGATTGGGTAAGGTAACATAAGTGGGCACCATGCATCAACACTTCAAGTTTGAACCATGAAGGCCATCTTGTGGTTAATTCACACATGTAGGATGCACAATGTTTACAGATTGGTCCCTATGATGAACTGGCTGGCCTTAGCCAAAAAATTCAGCCTATGAGACCCACCCAGTGGTTAGCTTGGATCTCCTTTGTTTTATGTTGTTATCATGTTGTGGATTCATCAGATGCCATGGTTTCCTTTGTCATAGCAAACTAAAAAAAATAAAAATCTGTAGAAACCATTTTAAAAAATAAAAACAAAAATTATGTGATATAAAAAAGATTCACATGCATACTAGACAATGCTGTGATATGGCTATTTTAAAATTGTCAAATAGAAATGCTGAATTTCTCTTACAAGAAGTTATGACCATGCCAATATTAGGGTTAGTGAATTGAGAATGTCAACCATACTCTAATTTAATTAAATGTGTCTCCTGATTTATATGCTATGAATGTAGTCGCAATGTTTACAGTTAGCAATTTCAGCTGATCTTTCTAGAAGATTCTTATAATATATGCTCGATGATTTACATTTGAAACATAGTTTTGTTTATCACAAATCTAAACCACTAACATTCAGGTTTCCATCTCCTTTTAGCCAATGGTCATTCAATAGCGTGAAGCCCTACAGCCGTGTTTGGTTGTCACTTAAAAATGAGTTCTCCATATTAGTTAACAGTAATCATTGTATGTGCTTCTATTAAATAGGTCCCACCATGGATTGCTTATGATTCTTTTTTTTTTTTTTTTCCTTTTCTTTAAATCAAGTTACATTCAGTTTTAGCCATGAACATTCAGTTTTCTAGTAGTTGGCAACATTTATTGCCTTGAATGTCATCTAGGTCTAATTTTAAAATTTAGCCGTTGGCAACATTTATGTAACACATGACAAGTTTTTTTTTCAAAGCTTGAATAAAATGCGAAACATTCTACGGTGCTTTTGCGGTTTTGCTTTTCTCATAATTTTAGAAAAATGTCATTTTTAATCTGGGTGCCTTTTTTATGGTGAGGCATTTTACAGCCACAAAGGAAGACTAGGGAGCCCAAGGAGGAGAATGTGACACTTGGACCAACTGTACGAGAGGGAGAGAATGTTTTCGGTGTCGCCCACATCTTTGCATCTTTTAATGATACTTTTTTCGTAAGTTCCATTTCTTTTCTTTCAGTTCCTTTTTGCTTCTCCTGACATTCTCAGAGGCCCCAATTTTTATTTTTATCTTCCTGGATTGCAGTACATGACAGATTTATCTGGAAGAGAAACCATGCTCCGCGTTACTGGTATGAGATGCCTTTAGTTTTGAACTTTTTTTGTTAGATGCCTTTTGGAGAAGAGTTGGTGCAACATCTATGCTAATTTAAGTGAACAAGATATCCTTTTTTGCTATAAAGAATATAAAAATAGCTGTATCAATTTACTCCCAACTTGCAGGATAAAATTCAATTTTCTATTTAGAAAAGAAAACATACAAACTACATTTGAAATTGATTACAGCCTTTAGCGAAGAAACTTTTCATCGCTAAAAGTCTCATCCATGTTTTTAGCGCTGAAAATTTTCGTAGCTAAAAGTAAACCTTTCGATTTTTTTTCAAAAGCTGTTTACAGTCTTTAGCGATGAAACTTTTCGTCGTTGAAAGTCTCATCCACATTTTTTAGCGACGAAAATGTTCATAGCTAAAAGTAAACCTTTCGATTTTTTTCAAATTTTCTTTAGAGCCTTTAGCGATGCCACTTTTCATCGCTAAAAGTCTCATCAACATTTTTTAGCTACGAAAAGTTTCGTAGCTAAAAGTAAACCTTTCGATTTTTTTCAAAAAATTTTTACAGCCTTTAGCTACGAATAGTTTCGTCGCTAAAAGTCTAAGCCACGTTTTTTTAGCGACGAAAATGTTCGTGGCTAAAAGTAAACCTTTCAAAAATTGTTTATAGCCTTTAGTGACGAATATTTTCATCTCTAAAAGTCTCACCCACATTTTTTAGCGACGAACATTTTCGTAGCTATAAGTAAACCTTTCAATTTTTTTTCAAAATTTTTTTACAGCCTTTAGCGATGAAAATTTTCGTTGCTAAAAGTCTCAGCCACATTTTTTTAACGACGAAAATTTTTGTAGCTAAAATTAAACCTTTCAATTTATTTCGAAAATTGTTTACAGCCTGTAGCGACGAAAATGTTCGTCACTGAAGGATACTTCTCGACTTTTTTGTTTTTCAAAATTTCAAAACACCTCTAGATGTTTTAGCGACGATTTTGGTTTGTCGCTAAATGTCAGGGTAAAAATCTTGAAGATTAAGTTTACAACACTTTTGGCGACGAATATTATCGTCGCTAAAAATATTAAGTTACAACACTTTTGGTGACAACTTTTCGTCGCTGAAAATATTATTAGCAACGATTTCAGTTCGTCACTAAAAGTCAGGGCCAAAATTTCAACCTACAATTTACAACACTTCTGGCGACGACCATTTTTGTTGCTAAAAATATTAGTGGTGACGGTTTTGGTTTGTCGCTAAAAGTCAGGGTGAAATTTTTTTCCAACACTTCTGGCGACATAGTTTCGTCGCTAAAAATATTCTTGGTGATAGTTTTGGTTCATCGCAAAAAGTCAGGGTGAAAATTATTAAGTTATTACAACACTTTTGGCGATGAAAATTTTCGTCGCTAAAAATATTATTGGCGACGGTTTTGGTTCGTCGCTAAAAGTCGGGGCAAATTTTTTTTTAAAAAAAGTGAAAACAATCTTTACCGATGAAAATTTTCGTCGCTAAAAGTATTTTTGGCGACGAAAAAGTTTAGTCGCTAAAAACCCTCTTTCTTATAGTGACTTTTAGTGACAAAAATTTTCATCGCTAAAAGTAAACTTTTAGCAACGAAAACAATTTTCATTGCTAAAAGTCACTTTTAGCGACGAAAAAAAGTTTCGTCGCTAAAAACCCTCTTTCTTGTAGTGTCTTGAAATATTCTGATCATTGAAGCTTGCAGAAGTATACAAATAACTTGAACTTCAACTTCAACTTCTTGAAGTAGATCACCGTTCTTAGCTAGTAGCATTGATTTAGTGACTTGAACATACAAGTTAATATGCTACACAAGACATAGATTGTGTTTTTGGCACCACAAAATTTGACAACCAAAGGGGCAAATAACTATTGCACTTACAATCTGCCCCTTTGTCAAATATGTGACAAAATAACTTAAATAATATGATCAATATGAACACAACAAAAATCATGCACCAGTTATAAAAGTATGCTAGTTAAGCCTGATTAACGAATCATGCACCAGTTGTCATTCACAAATTCTTCATAACTTACTCCCCCTGAGTAGCACAACTAAATCTAGCATAAAAATGATATGCTAATTTACTCCCCCACAATCCATATATATCTCCCCCATATCCATATATATCATACGTAAATTATTCTCCCCCTTTTTGTCACAATATGACAAAGGAAGAAATGGAAGTGAAAGACCAATAAGAGATTAATGAAAGGAATAACTAGTTAAGATATGCAAGTAAATAAACAAATTCAAAGTGCACATAGCATTAACTAGTTGAAACAAAAATCAGTTATACAAACTGAAGTAAAATCAAACTCCACACACCAACAAAAGTAGTATAAAAGTTATTACAAACCAAAGACAAGAACACTTAATCAGATCCTAAGGAAGGACCAGGTATGGTAGGATCAAGTTGATGAAGCCCCTTGTTAATGCGCCGAAGATACTTACGCATATACTTAAATTGCAAATCATGGGCAACATTCATGTTCCCTACCTTCTCCTCAAGATAACGAAGACGAGCATCAAAATCAGATGGCTCATAGTCAGGATCATTTGTAGAATCTGATTCAATTTCATCAAAAATATCGTCCATATTTATATCATCAGGAGGAAGATCGCCACCTTCTTCATCATTCCCTACTTCAGCATTACCACCACTAACATCTCTTTGGCCAAGAGCCAATTCCAATTTCATCTTATTTAAATTAGTATTGTTAAACAAAAGATGATGAATATAAGCCTTTCCGACAGGCATAGAAACTAGTATATGAGACGCTAACACAGTAAGAAGATAAGCAAATGGAATATCACTGTGTCTTGGATGGAGTCGAAATTGAATGATGAAATGACATATCAAAGAAGGCAGATAAACTTTCGTACCAATGACGATAGAATGCAAAACCCAAACCATATAGGAAGTCAGTTCTGTTTTGTTACCAGAACGTGGATATAAATTTGAAGTAAAGATTCTGTGGAGAACCCTGTATTTAGGTAATAAATACTTTGCGGGGAGTGCATTCCCTTTATGTGTCCATTGAACGTCCATATTGCATAAATCTCTATTTAACATTCGTTTTTCTAATTCTGAAGGTTTTTCCATTAGAGTATGAATAGAGATGCTCTCATCATTAACAGGTATTTCCATTAGATCCGCAATCAGATGACGGTCTACTATAAATGGACCTTCTCCAGTATCAACATTAAACGTTAAATTATCAGATGAAAATTCAGAGATACATGCACACATAGCCTGTGCAATGAATTGGTATGCAGGTCCACCCCAATGTAGGATGTTATCCCAACTTACAAATTGAAGAAGAGGAAGGATACCAAAAGGAGCAATGTGATTAAGACTAACAGCTTTTTCAACAATGACATTACGCATACGCAAATCCCATACATAAGCGGGATCATCTTCGAATGACCGAAGATGATGCCTAGAGGATGATGGACCACGGACAGTTTTCTTTTTCCCTCTAACATCCATTTACTTAAAGAAAACCAAAGCAACAAGAAATCACAAAGGAAGTAGAGATGTGTTTTCTAAGATCAGTAAATCGAGAAGAAAAACTCCAAAATCTCAACAAAGCTTGAAATCAAGTACTCAAATGACAAAAATGAAGAGAATAAAACATAAATCTTCAAGATTGACTAAAAAAATGCACTAACCTTGACGAATCAAATGGTTGGGTACGACTGGTCGTGCTTATGCCCGTTGGAGAAGAAATAGGAAAATGAGGAAGATGAGTTTTTCCCCTAAATTAAAAAGGTCCAGCACACTATATGACTGGTCGAGGACTGTTCTCGACCAGTCGAGAACTTACTCGACTGGTCGAATACCGACAAAAATATGCATTTTTCATAAAAATTTGAAATTTAAACCAATAAATTATTAAATATATATACACTATGATACACAAGTGCATGAATAATCAATTTAAATTGCACATACCAAGATCAAATTTTAATTTATTAAACTTGCTTTTGTCAAGCGGTTTAGTGAAAATGTCAGCAAGTTGAGTCTCGGTTGGAATGTAATCTAAAGAGATTATTTTTTCTTCCACTAATTCACGAATGTAATGATACCTAATGTCAATGTGCTTAGTACGTGAATGTTGTATTAAATTTTTAGATATATTTATAGCACTGAAATTATCACAATATAATATCATTGATTCTTATGCAATTTCATAATTGCTTAACATACGTTTCATCCAAACAAGCTGAGTACATGCATTTCCAGCTGCGATGTATTCAGCCTTAGCAGTAGAAAGCGATACAGAACTTTGCTTCTTACTAAACTAAGAAACTAAACAATTTCCAATATAAAAACAACCACCACTGGTTGACTTTTTATCATCGATATTACCAGCCCAATCAACATCTGAATGCCTAGCCAATTCAACACTAGTATCATATGGATACCAGAGACCCAAATTAGCAGAACTTGTGACATATCACATAATCCGCTTAACAGCAGTTAGATGAGATTCTTTAGGGTTAGACTGATATCTAGTACAAATACCAACACTTAAAGCAATATCAGGTCTACTTGCATTTAAATAAAGTAAACTGCCAATCATGCTACGATATAGTTTAGGATCTACATTTTTACCTATAGAGTCTTTTGAGAGCCTTAAGGTTGTACTCATAGGAGTATCATAATTCTTATCATTCTCAAATCCGAACTTTTTAATCAAGTTCAAAGCATATTTGGTTTGAGAAATAAAAATACCACCAGGTTGTTATTTTACTTGCAACCCTAGGAAATAATTCAATTCCCCAACCATGCTCATTTCGAACTTAGATTTCATTAAATCTGCAAACTCAACAGTCATGTTAGTATAGGTAGATCCATAAATAATATCATCAACATAGATTTGTACCATTAAGATATGATCGTTATGTTTCTTAATAAATAGAGTTTTATCAACACTTCCCATTAGAAAATTATGACTTAATAAAAACTTAGTCAATTTTTCGTACCATGCCCTAGGAGCTTGTTTTAAACCGTAGAGATCCTTTTTAAGGCTATAGACATGATCAGTGTTCTTAGGGTCTTCAAAACCCGTTGGTTGTTCAACATAGACTTCTTCATGTAGATCACCATTTAAGAAGACACTTTTTACATTCATTTGATAAATTTTGAATTTTCGAAAGCATGCAATGGATTGATTCGAGGCGAGCAACTGGGGCAAAAGTTTCATCGTAATCAATGCCTTCTATTTGAGTGTACCCTTGTACAACCAGTCTTGCCTTGTTTCGAATAATATTACCAAGTTCATTAGACTTATTTTTGAAAATCCACTTAGTTCCTATAATGCGTTTATCTTTAGGTCTATGAACTAGATACCAAAAATCATTTCTCACAAATTGGTTAAGTTCTTCCTACATAGCAACTATCTAGTTTTCGTCAGAAAGAGCTTCTTTTACATTAGCCGGTTCAATCTGGGATGTAAAATACACGTAGTTACATATGTCTTCTAATTGTCTACAAGTGTGCACAAAAGTGAGAGGGTTTTCAAGAATTTGAGTGGTTAGATGATCTTTAACAGTCCTTAGTTCAGAATTAGTTTGATTTAATGAAGTATCTGGTTTGTCAATTAAAAGAACTTTATCATTATCTGAACTTGGGGTAGGTGTATTCAAGTGATCGTCAATGACCACATTGATGGACTCTTGAATAACACCAGTCCTTTTATTCAATACTCGATATGTACGACTGTTTAAAGAATACCCTAAAAAGATACCTTTATCACTTTTAGTATCAAACTTTCTCAAATTTTCATGGTCACGTAAAATATAGCACTTGCTACCAAAATTGGAAAGTATTTGACAGTAAGCTTCTTATCGAACCATAGTTCATAAGTAGTTTTATTATTAGATTTACTAGTATAAACTCGGTTGATAATATAACAGGCAGTATTTACGGCTTCAGCCCAAAGGTTTCTTAGGAGCTTCACACTATTCAACATTACATTTCCCATTTCTTGAAGCACTCTATTTTTTCTCTCCACAATTCCATTTTGTTGTGGTGTTTTGGGCGCAGAGAATTCAAGTGATATTCCCTAATCGCTACAGAATTTCTCAAAACTGTTATTCTTGAACTCAGATCCATGATCACTACGGATCTTACAAACTTGAGAACTTTTTTCAGTTTGGATCCGTTTGAGAATCCTTTTTACTTCGTCAAGGGTTTCTGATTTATTCCTTAAGAAGGCTACCCATGTGAATCTAGTAAAATCATCTACGATTACCAGTATGTATTTTTTGCCACCTCGACTCTCCGTCCTGGTAGGTCCTACAAGATCCATATGGAGAAGCTCGAGTGGTCTTAATGTGGCATTGGGGTTCACCTTTTTGTGAGAACTCCAAGTTTGTTTACCAATCTGGCATTCGCCACATATTTTGTATACTTTTTGAAGTTTAGCTATGAAAGTGCCCTAGTTTGTCAAGTTACATGAGTGGTGGGTCAGACTGTCTACAGAACTTGATAGGAAGATCAATTCAAGCGTCTGCCTCAACCGGATGTATGGAAACTCGCCATAGGTAAATCAAAGCCTCACATCCCATGACCCAAAATACCAAGTAAAGAAAAATCCTTAAAAATAAGTTAGAAATCATAGAGTTTTAGGATGAGAAAACTTTTTGCAAATAGGAAAATCTGTAAGTTTTTCTTGCCTTGTCAATTTTATCGATGCACCCTCGATATGATCGACTTGCACTGTCGATGTCCTCGATACCTTAACGATATTATCGATGAGAGGACCAAAAGTATCCAGCAACTAAATATTCATCTGGACGGATTTATCAATGTATCGATGCACCTATCGATATCATCGATAAAAGCACTAAATATGTCCAGCAACTTCGCAACATAACTGGACAAATTATCGATGTATCGATACACATATCGATATCATCGGTATTCAAAACTCGAGTCCATCGAGAGTGGCTCGATAAGATCGACAGGAAAATTTCCAGCGCCCCTGTTTTTTTAATAAAAATCTCAAATTCCTTCGATATATCGATGACCATCCGATATGATTTGAATTCAAATATCGATAAGATCAGATGTCCATTGATGATATCGATAGTGGGCGCACATTTCTTACAACAGATATTTCAGGTTGTTTTTAACTATGATCGGGGGCCTTTCGATAGAATCGATATTCAAATATCAATGATATCAGCACCAGGTCGGTTGCATCGAACAAGGACACAAATCATCCAGCAAGCTTAAAGATAAATCCGCTGGATTTATCGATGCATCGACTCTGATCTCAATGGTTCCCCCGATCATTCATGAAAACCTGAAATATTTCAAAATCAAGTCTATCTCATTTTTCAAGTGTCGATGGATCGAACCTGTCATCGATGGAATTGGAGTTCGAAATCTGATGACATCGACAATAGTTTCGATTCATCGACCAATTGGCAAAGAGTTTCAAAAGCGTATGACATTGAGTCCGAGTCATCGAGCAAACCATCGATGCTATTGAGAGTATACGCTCGATGATATCGAACCTGCTCGATGATATCTAACTCTGTCATAAATGTGACCGTTTTATATCCGTTGGAACTTTTTGCCTATTTATAGAGGACTTATCTTTTGTTGCTGTGAGAGAAAGAAGAGAACGCTTTTGAGTGTTTCAACTTATATCTTATATCTAAAGCCCTTTCTCTCAAGGGAGTTCATCATCCAATCCACCCTTACCATTGACATTCAATAGAGTGGATTGGGGAATGAACTTCTGCATTCAAGGATCCTCCAGCTACTACCTTAATGGCAAATCATTAAGCTGGGATTCCTTGAATGCATAAGATTGGAAGTACTATATCTTTCTTATAGGAAAATCTTTAGAGAGTAGGATTCCATCATAACCTTGACCCAACCCGAAGCCTAGTACTGGTACATCTTTTGTGTTGTGGATCAAGGGAGCCGGAGACTCTTCAACAACAAGGAGGAGATATTCGTCATTGCGCTGAATGGGACTCATCAACTTATTTGTAAGTATCCAGAGTCCAAGAGGACACTTGTGATCATTCCTTTCTAGGATTGGGTCTTAAGTGGTTCTCACCCTTTGAAGTCCTCGA
The DNA here is from genome assembly GCA_030180095.1 of Magnolia changhungtana. Taxonomy (NCBI): domain Eukaryota; kingdom Viridiplantae; phylum Streptophyta; class Magnoliopsida; order Magnoliales; family Magnoliaceae; genus Magnolia; species Magnolia changhungtana. The sequence goes on along the minus strand of JASAUF010000329.1, from coordinate 326,045 downwards.
GGAGGCCTCTGGCGGGAGTGTACGTAGTGGGTGCGTTGTGTGGACCCTTGCTCTATGGAAAGCATAAACATCCGGGTGCGTTGTGTTGACCCTTGCTCTATGGAGAGCATAAACATTTGGTTAGGAGTGAACCAGTAAAACTCCAGGGTTAGAGGTGAACCGAGTAGAAACCTTTGTGTAAAGGTTGAAGGTGAATCTGATTTAAAACCTTAGGTTTGAGGTGAACCTTAGGAAACCTCCTTAGTGAAATCCGGTACACTCAAGGGTTGAGTGCGGCAGCCGGGAGTGGAGTAGACAAGTAGTCAAACCACTATAACTGTGTTTGAGAGTGTTATTTTCATGATTATGTGATTTGCTTTAAATATTTCCATATCTGAATATCTGATCACTTCTCACACACCTACACAGTTATATCCATCATAAGCTAGCTTGCATACTACTTACTTCTAAAATAGTTTGTGATTGGATCCTCCACCAGGTTTGGAAGCCAGTAGAGTTACTTTTGAGTAATCCTGATACTTGCATGATCATAGGATTAGTGAAGTAGGATTTTTAGATAAAACATAAAAACTTTAAAGAGTCCTATTCACCCCCCTCTAGGACATATTGGCATATTCCTTCTTCAACTAGTGTTGTCTTTACCGCCATTTCAATTGGTATCAGAGTAGGTCTCTCTTTAAGGGCTTCACCGCCTAGAGAGTGATCTTGACTAAAGAAGGAATCATGTTCAAAATAATCTAAGAGAGTGTGACAAACCAGGACAATTGCCTTATAATTGACACTGCCCTGAAAGTCGGTAATAGTTCAAAGTGGTATCTTGATAGTGGATGCTCCAGACACATGACTGGTGATCAAATTCACTTTTGTGAGTACTCAATCTTTGATGGAGGATCTGTCACATTTGGTGATGGTGGTTCAACCTAAATTGTTGGATAAGGAACAATAGTTGTACCAGGCCTTCCTAAAATTAAACATGTCCTATGTGTAAAAGGTCTAAAACACAATCTCCTGAGTATCTCCTAAATTCGTGATAAAGAACATCTTGTCACCTTCTCAAAAGATGTGTGTAGAATTCTAGATCAGACAGGAAAATCTCTCATAAAAGGTCTATGCACTAATGATAACTGTTATGTCATTGAGAGCACAAGTGAAAATGTGGTAGCCACTAAATGTAATATGGCTGTTAAGAGCGAATCCAAGTTGTGGCACCAAAGGTTGGGACATGTCCACTACCGAAATTTAGTAAAGCTCAGTTCAAGAAATCTGGTTAGGGGACTTCCCAAGATTAGAAAAGAAGAAAAAGTTGTCTGTGGAGAATGTCTAAAAGGAAAACAGATAAAGGTTGGACACAAAAAGACAACCTCTATAGCAACAATAAAACCTTTGGATTTGCTACATATGGATCTAGTTGGTCCAACCAAGTGGAAAGTCATGGTAAGAAAAGATACTTCCTAGTGGTAGTAGACGACTACACCAGATTCACTTGGGTTGCATTTCTTCGAGAAAAATCGGATGCCTTTGAAGAATTTGTAATCCTGGCAAAGTGACTCCAAAATGAAAAAGGACGCGGGATCAATCGCATCAGAAGTGATCATGGTGGGGAATTTGAAAATGAAAAATTTGAAAACTACTGCAATGAGAAAGGAATTCGTCATGAGTTCTCAGCTCAAAAAACCCCACAGCAAAATGCAGTCATTGAAAGGAAAAATCGAGTATTGCAGGAGATGGGGTCAGTTATGCTACATGGGAAGGATATGGCGAAAAGTTTTTAGGTAGAAGCTATCAATACTGCTTGCTACATCATAAATAGAGTATATCTTAGAGCAGGTCTGAATAGAACTCCATACGAACTATGGTATGGGAAACTGCCTAATGTGAAATATTTTCGAGTCTTTGGTAGCAAATGTTATATCTTGAGAGATAGAGATCACCTAGGGAAATTTGAGTCTAAAAGCGATGAAGGAATCGTCTTGGGGTATGCCATGAATAGTCGTGCATACAAAGTATACAATCTAAGAACTCTCACTATTCTAGAATCAGTCAATGTGGTAATCGATGATCAACCTCAAGAAGAAGATGCACTTACAAATGAATTAGAAGATGATGTAGATTCATGTATATTGGAAAAATCTGAAAATAAAACTTTATCACCTAGTGAACCTCAACCATCATCTGATATTCCCATCATAAAAGATCATCCTCGAGAACAAATCATTGGAGATCCTAATGTTGGTGTAAAAACTCAACAATAGATAGAAAGTATATATAGTCATTTCTGTTTTACCTCAAAGATTGAACCTAAGAACATTATGGAAGCTCCACAAGACGAACACTGGATAAATGTTATGCAAGAAGAGCTTTAACAATTTCAAAGAAATGAGGTATGAAAGTTGGTTCCCAGATCATTCGATATAAATGTCATTGGAACTAAATGGGTCTTCAAGAACAAATCTGATGAATCAGGAAATGTGATAAGAAACAAAGAAAGGTTAGTAGCTCAAGGGTACTCACAAATAGAAGGCATTGATTTTGATGAAACATTTGCCCCTGTGGCACGCCTTGAGTCTATCAGAATTCTTCTGTCCATTGCATGTGCTTTAAAATTTAAACTATTTCAAATGGATGTTAAGAGTGCTTTTCTTAATGGAGAACTTTCTGAAGAAGTCTATGTTGAACAACCAAAGGGATTTATTGATTCCAAGTATCTTCACTACGTATATCATCTGAACAAAGCCCTCTATGGTCTCAAACAAGCACCACGTGCATGGTATGAACGATTGACAAAATTTCTTTTGGACCATGAATTCTGTAGAGGGAGTGTTGATAAGACTCTGTTCACTCAAAGAACAAAAGACTCACTGCTTATTGCACAAATTTATGTGGACGATATAGTCTTTGGTTCAACATGTGAGGATATCGCATACAAATTTGCCAACCTCATGAAATCAGAATTTGAAATGAATATGGTCGGTGAACTAAACTTCTTCTTAGGATTGCAAGTCAAGCAGCTACATGATGGAATCTTTATCTGTCAAACTCAGTATGCGAACGAGTTGGTGAAAAGGTTTGGTCTTGAATTTGGACGCTCTTATCATACTCCCATGAGCACCACACTCAAACTCTCCGAAGATACAACTAGCAAGAGTGTGGATCAACATCTTTACTGGAGCATGATAGGTAGTTTACTATATGTCAAAGCCAGTCGCCCCGACATATCTTCCAGTGTTGGGGTATGTGCTCGATATCAAGCAGATCCTAAGGAATCTCATTTAACGGCTGTTAAGAGGATCATCAAATACATAGCAGGGACTCCATCCTATGGACTGTGGTATCCATTTGAAACATCTATCATCATCGCCGGCTACTCTGATGCCGACTGGGTAGGAAATCTAGATGATCGAAAATCCACAAGCGGAGGATGTTTCTATATTGGGAACTATCTAGTCTCTTGGCAGAGCAAGAAATAAAATTCAATATCATTATCTACTGCCGAGGCTGAATACATTGCCGCTGGAAGCTGCTGTACACAACTTCTTTGGATGAAACAAATGTTGTTGGACTACGGGATTGAACAACCCACGATGAGTCTTTTATGTGATAACACAAGTGCAATCAACATTTTAAAAAATCCTATTCAACATTCTCGGACTAAACACATTGACATCCGTCATCATTTTATCCGAGAACTTGTTGATGACAAGATTATCACATTGGATATGTTTCCACAGAAAAGCAACTCGTAGACATCCTCACCAAACCTCTCGATACAAATAGGTTCAGTGACCTTCAAAAATCCATTGGGGTCTGTACTCACTAAATTTCAGTGAACATGAGCCACACAGGTAAATCTTCACACTGAGATATTCATAGATATATGATAGCCTCAACTAAAAATTTCCTGTATTAACCATGTCAGTTAGGCTGCAAAGTTATGGCAATCTAGATAACATTTGAACAACATCAGTTCAATGATACTGATATCCAACATCGATAAAATTTAAAAAAAAAAAAAAAACTTGGAAGTTCATGATAACCATCAATGCTTTCCTCGACTGGTTGGCCTGAAAATGTTCTGTTTTGATAAACTTTGATCTACTGCTGCCTGTGGCAGTATATAGTTGGATACTTTGATTTTCATTTTGGAATACGACTGAATAGAATTCATATCATTAATGCCACATTTCTGTTTTTGAGTTCCCCTGGTTTATCAAGTTATGGATTGCATATGATTAAAAACTGTTATATAACTGCTTAAAAATGCATCCATAGGTTTTGAAATTGATGTTTGTTTAAATTGTATTATCTATTAAACATTACTTGATCTGCTTCTACCCGATTGGTTCTCCTAAGAATTTCATGCTTCAGTCAATATTGTCTGAGATATCTTTATCAATGACTGACAAAAAGTGGGAGAACATTTGCAAACACCCCGAATGGAAATTGTATATCTGCTTAGATGTTGTTGCAGGTGTTAGGGGGAGCAGGCGCAACAAGAAAGGGGGAGTTGGAGTTTTTGAAGTAAAGGGGAGCGGATAACTTGTTGTGTACATGGTTCATTAGATTTTGTAAAATTGTGTAAAAACATGTACACACAATTTAGGGTGTATTTGTCTAAAAGTGTTCTAGGGTGTTTTGTCACGTAATTGACAAAGGGGGAGATTAAAAGTGCCCTGGTTTGTCAAGTTATGTGAGTGGTGGGTCAGACTGTCTACAGAACTCGATAGGAAGATCAATTCAAGCGTCTGCCTCAACTGGATCTATGGAAGCTCGCCATAGGTAAATCAAAGCCTCACATCCCATGACCCAAAACACCAGGTAAAGAAAAACCCTTAAAAACAAGTTAGAAATCATAGGGTTTTAGGATGAGAAAAATTTTTACAAATAGGAAAATTTGTAAGTTTTTCTCGCCTTGTCGATTTTATTGATGCACCCTCGATATGATCGACCTGCACTGTTGATGTCCTCGATACCTTAACGATATTATCGATGAGAGGACCAAAAGTGTCCAGCAACTAAATATTCATCTAAACGGATTTATCGATGTATCGATACACCTATCGATATCATCGATAAAAGCACTAAATATGTCCAGCAACCTCGCAACATAATTGGACGAATTATCCATGTATCGATACACATATCGATATCATCGATATTCAAAACTCGAGTCCATTGAGAGTGGCTCGATAAGAATGACAAGCAGATTTCCGGCGCCCTTGTTTTTAATAAAAATCTCAAATTCCTTCGATATATCGACGACCGTCCGATATGATCTGAATTCAAATATCGATAAGATCGGATGTCGATCGATGATATCGATAGTGGGTGTGCATTTCTTACAGCAGATATTTCAGGTTATTTTTAACTATGATCAGGGGCCTTTCGATAGAATCGATATTCAAATATCGATGATATCGGCACCAGGTCGATTGCATCGAACAAGGATACAAATTGTCCAGCAAGCTTAAAGACAAATCCGCTTGATTTATCGATGCATCGACTCTGATCTCAACGGTTCCCCCGATCATTCATGAAAACCTAAAATATTTCAAAATCAAGTCTATCTCATTTTTCAAGTGTAGATGGATCGAACCTGCCATCGATGTAATCAGAATTCAAAATCCGATGACATCGACAATAGTTTCGATTCATCGACCAATTGGCAAAGAGTTTCAAAAGAGTATGACATTGAGTCTGAGTCATCGAGCAGACCATTGATGCTATCGAGAGTATACGCTCGATGATATCGAATCTACTCGATGATATCGAACTCTGTCATAAATGTGACCGTTTTATATCTGTTAGAACTTTTTGCCTATTTATAGAGGACTTGTCTTTTGTTGCTGTGAGAGAAAGAAGAGAGCTTTTGAGTGTTTCAACTTATATCTTATATCTAAAGCCCTTTCTCTCAAGGGAGTTCATCCTTCATTCCACCCTCACCATTGACATTCAATAGAGTGAATTGGGGAATGAACTTTCGCATTCGAGGATCCTCTAGCTACTACCTTAATGGCAAATCATTAAGATGGGATGCCTTGAATGCATAAGATTGGAACTACTCTATCTTCCTTATAGGAAAATCTTTAGAGAGAAGGATTTCATCATAACCTTGACCCAACCCGAAGCCTAGTATTAGTACATCTTTTGTGTTGCGGATCAAGGGAGCTGAAGACTCTTCAACAAAAAGGAGGAGATCTTCGTCATTGCGCTGAATGGGACTCATCAACTTATTTGTAAGTATCTAGAGTCCAAGAGGACACTTGTGATCATTCCTTTCTAGGATTGGGTCTTAAGTGGTTCTTACCCTTTGAAGTCCTCAAGGAGGCCTCTGGTGGGAGTGTACATAGTGGGTGCATTGTGTGGACCCTTGCTCTATGGAGAGCATAAACATTCGGGTGCGTTATGTGGACCCTTGCTCTATGGAGAGCATAAACATCTGGTTAGGAGTGAACCAGTAAAACTCCAGGGTTAGAGGTGAACTGAGTAAAAATCTCTATGTAAAGGTTGAAGGTGAACCTAATTTAAAACCTCAGGTTTGAGGTGAACCTTAGGAAACCTCCTTAGTGAAATTCGGTACACTCAAGGGTTGAGTGCGGCAGCCGGGAGTAGAGTAGACAAGTAGTCGGACCACTATAAAAATGACTATGTTTGAGAGTGTTATTTTCATGATTATGTGATTTACTTTAAATATTTCCATATCTGAATATCTGATTACTTCTCACACACCTACACAGTTATATCCATCATAAGCTAGCTTGCATACTGCTTACTTCTAAAATAGTTTGTGATTAGATCCTCTACCAGGCTTGGAAGCCAGTAGTGTTACTTTTGAGTAATCCTGATACTTGCATGATCATAGGATTAGTGAAGTAGGATTTTTAGATAAAACATAAAAACTTTAAAAAGTCCTATTCACCCCCCTTTAGGACATATTGGCATATTCCTTCTTCAACTAGTGCGGTCTTTACTGCCATTTCAAGGTACACCTCTTATTAGTTCTCCTTTGGTCAATCTATATAAATTACGGTAGTGTATATGTCCAAGGTGTTTATGCCATAATTCTGTCTCATCGGTATGAACCATGTAGCATGATTGATTAGATGAACTACCATTGCTTACAATATAACAGTTCCTAGAAGTCCTGCGACCAGTTAATATTACAAAACCCTTTTTGTTTAAAATTTCACAACCTCAATTAGAAAAGTTCACACTGTGATTGTTATCGCATATTTGAGAAATGCTTAACTGGTTGTTTTTTAGCCCCTCAACATATAAAACATTCTTAAATAAGGGAAGGTTATAGAGTTGAACCGTACCTTGGCCAATAATCTTGTAGCTGCTACCATCACCAAAGTGACTGACCCATCAGTCATATATTTAAAATCAGTGAATAAAGCCTTGTCGCCTGTCATATGCCTGGAACACGCACTATCTAGGTACCACTTTGTATGGTTTGAAGCTTTGAAAGCCGTGTGGGCAACCAAGCAGGTAACCTTAGGAACCCATTTCATAACTGTTTTGGGTTTAGGAGTATAGTTGGTCTTCTTATGTTTGTAATTGTTGTAAGACTGACCCATCGAGTTAGATTTTAAGAACTCCTTAAGTAGATTAACTATTTTCTCAGCTAAAAGGTTTCGGTTTTGATTTTTGTAGTTGATATGGTTACCTTTAGTTTTGAAAGATTGAAAAGTTTTAGCATTTTTAGAAAACTTTTGATTTGAACTTTTCTCTTTTGAGTTTAAGGACTCTCCTTTCACAAACTTGGGAGGAGTATTCTTCTGTTTAGGAGGAATATTTCTATCGTATCCCAGACAAGATCGGTCGCCACATTTTCTTGATCCAGTTAAAACTTTTTCTAATTTTGGATCACCTTGGGCATACCTCCATGTATCCATTAAACTCAAAAGGGAAGGGACTTCAAGTTTAAGTTTATCATTTTCAGATTTCAGATTTTCAATAAGGTTGGTTTTGAAATCTAGATCACATTTGCATTTTTCAAAACAATCTGAAAGATGAGATTTTTCTAAAACAATAGTGTCAAAATTATCTTTAAGCTTTGAAAATTTTTCTTTTTGAAGCTTTAATTTTACTACAGTCTTACAACTTTCAGATTTTCATTATAAGCATCTTGAAGATCTTCTTCATTTTGATGATCACTATTCAGATTTTCTTCACTAGTAGAATCATCATAATCTGAAAAAGTGAACTTAGCTAGAGTCATAAGAGCTTTGACTTCATTGCTCGACTCGGTTTCAGAATCTTCTGATTCAGAAGAGGCTTCAGTGCCAGAAGATTCATCCCGAATAGCCAGCATTCCTTTCCTTTTAGGTTTGTCTTTTTAGGACACTTGTTTGCTAAATGCTCATATTCTTGGCAGTTGTAACATTGACTATCTTTTAAAGATTTCCAAGTTTTAGATTTAGACTTAAATCTTTTCTTATTATTTGATTTTTGAAAGTCTACCTTCTTTTTACTTTTGAAAATCTTATAAAACTTTTTCGCTATGAGAGCCATATCATCTTCAGAATTTTCAAAATCAGAATTTTCCAGAGAAATACATTTGGAAGACTTAAGGGCTATAGATTTACCTTTAGGAGCTTTAAAGTTTAACTCATAGATTTGTAAAGACCGAACTAATTCTTCTACCCTCATATTGTCCGTATCACGAAGTTCCTGGATCGCAGTCACCTTTGAGTTGAACTGTTCAGGTAATGAGTGTAGTATCTTTGTACATACTTTACTTTTTGGGATTTTATCGCCAAGACCCCACATAGAGTTTATAATGTCATTCAGTCTAGTATAAAGTCCATGAACATTTCATTTTCCTCCATATGTATTTCCTCAAATTTAGTTGTGAGGATTTGGACTTTAGACTTCTTGACAATTGATGTACCCTCGTGTGTCATTTCTAAAATATCTCAAGCTTGCTTTGCAGTATCACATGATATAATTCTTGTGAACTCATCCGGTGATAGTGCGCAAGTGATTGCATTTAGTGATTTTGCATTGGCACTACTCTCACTTTTCTGAAGTGCGGTCCAAGAAAAATAAGGTGATATTCTCATTGATTTTGATCCATCGATACTAGTCACTTCAGTGGTAGGAGGGATCCATTCAGTCATTGTGGCTTGCCACACACTCTCATCCATTGATTTGAGGAAAATCCTCATCTTGGCTTTCCAATAGGCATAGTTGGAGCCATCAAATGATGGAGACCTAGTGACTAAAAGGCTATCAAAATTTGACATCTTATAAATAGCTTAGATCGATTAGCTCAGGAAATAAATCCAAATAACAATTAAAATGAGCTATTAGGCTTTGATACCAGTTGAAAAGGCCAAGTTATATGTCCCAGGGAAGGGATGAATAGGACTATGCCAAATTAAAACTTTAACAGCGAAATTTAACTGAATAAGATAGCCTTGAAAGATAGAACTTTAAACAAATCGCAGTACTGAAATGTAAAACAATCTTTAAATAATAGAATATAGAAGTTGATACCAATGTTGCTCTAAGGATAACCTTGCACCATAAAAACCAAGGGTTTATGGCACGACAACCTTACTAAAATAATTTGAATATCAAAAACTCAAACTGAAAGCAAGAAACTAAATTCTAAACTATTACACCATTCCCCACAATGCTTGAAATGTAAAGGATTACAACATTCACATCCACATATACATTCCCCAGCTTTGAATGATAAAAGATATAGAAATTCAAACAAACATTCAAACCACAAAACACAAAGAATTATAGTGGTTCGCCTGTGTGTACACCAACTGTTAAACAACAACCACACAGATTGTTACTCCACTCCTAATATCCTCACACAGGGGATATCAGCGTTCACAATGAAAATAGGTTTCACAGGTTCACCTAAAACCTTCACAATTGTGTCTTTCAAATGGGCTTACACAATTCAAAAACCCCACTTTTTGAGTTTTCTGGATCTCCTCATATAACCACTAGATTGAGATTTTTCTGGCTTAATCTCAAATAAAAACTAAAAGCATAGAAGATTTGCACAAATGTAAAATACCTGGATTTCTCCTTTTGTTGTAGCCCGGAAGAACCAATTGGAGTAAAAGCTCGAATATAGAAGTTCAATTGTCCAATACTTACTTTGATATGGTTCTAAGTTCTGATTGATTTTAAATTAAACTAGTTGAGCTAGCTCTATTTGATTTTGATTTCAAAAAGAAAGAATACAGCAATTCCTCTTTTCAATTCAAATTGGAATGCAAAAACAAAATCAAATAAATAAAGCTAACAAAAGAGAATATGAAATATGCACAGCGTAGCTTAAATAACATAAACTTATCTAAGAGTGATGCCTTGATTTTACTTGAATTGAATTCTTGAAATACTCTGAAATTCGTGTGCTATTTATAGTTACAGAAATTGCATCTTTGACTGGTCGTGTGGCCACCACGACTGGTCATAGGTCGAACTGCATTTTGAAATTTTAAGCACGATCGGATAAAACCGTTCCACAACTGGTCGTAGGGTATCCACGACTGGTCATGAGGCCTCCACGACTGGTCGTGAGGAAGCAGGAATGGTTGCTGGAGTTTGAGTCATAGCTGCAGGACTGGTCGTGAATGAGTCGACACTATTCCTATGACCGGTTGAGCAGACTCCAGGACTGGTCGAAGCTCAACTAAAAAATTTTAAAAATTTGTAACAACTTAGGACTGGTCTTGGAATTTCTTAGACTGGTCGAGCCAGTTCTAGAACTAGTCGAACAAGGTCCAGGAGTAGTCTTAAAACAGACCAAACACTTATAAAATTATTCAATTCGAATTATGTATTCAAAATGACCTATCCTAAGGTCAAACTAAGCCCATGCAAACCTTAAATGTGAAGTATGGACACTGAGTCTTCATTTCTTCAGATGTTGGTTGATCTTTGAAGATTGTGAAGCTTGAGATCTCTGATGTATCTTGAACTTGAGATCTTCTAAAGCTTGAACTTCATTTTATACTGTTATTCTTGAGTTGTACTTGAGACTTAAACAAAAACTTATCTTTAGTTGTAGCTCTTGAAAGATTCTGATCATTGAAGCTTGCGAAAGTAAACAAATAACTTGAATTTGAACTTCTTGAAGTAAATCACCGTTCTTAGCTTGTAACATTGATCCAGTGACTTGAACATACAAGTCAATATGCTGCACAAGACATAAATTATGTTTTTGGCACCACAAAATTTGACAACCAAAGGGACAAATAACTATTGCACTTACAAAAATAATTAAGTTATTAATTACATCAACCTACAACCACGACCCTTAGCACATTACAACCACGACCCTTACCATGTTATATAGGCATGGGTCGTGATTGTCATGAGGTAAGGGTCGTGGTTGTCATGCTATACGGGTCGTGGTTATTATTTTATATGGGTTGTGGTTGTCATGTTATATGGGTCGTGGTTGTCATGAGCCTTGGCAAGGACCAACTAGTGGGGCCTTCATTGATGTATGTGTATAATTCATGCTGCCCATCCCTTTTATCGTGTCATTTTACAACTAGGGCCCCAAATATCAGCCTAATCCAGTGCTCGTGTGGGTCACATAATAGAAAATAATATTGACTGTTGAAACTTTACAAGCTCACTATGATGTTTGTTAGAAGTGGACACTACCCAAGTCAGGACTTTTTAGACCCACGGCGAGCTAGCTGACAAGTTGGATGGATCGGATCACCTCATTGTGGGCCTTAGGCTATGGTACCAATGAATAGGTAATAAAGGAAGTGAACACGTGAAAACTACGATCCATATAACATGATAACCACGATCCATATAACATGACAACCATGACCCATGACAACTACGACCCATATAACATGACAACCACAACCCATGGCAACCACGACCCATATAACATGACAACCATGACCCATGACAACTATGACCCATATAACATGACAACCACGACCCATATAACATGACAACCACGATCCATTTTTGGTAGTGTAGATGGATTAAAGGCTACAAATTAAGGTCATGGTATAATCCAATTGATCTTTGGATATGCTTTAATTTTGGGCTCAACCCCTTAAATTAGATGGAAAAATGGATGGACAGCATGGATAGACCACATACATTCAAGGTGGGCCTAACCTAGTACTCAATCCGATTTCCTCTCTCGAGCACAACTTACGTTGGGAAAAAGCTTACATGAGGGAATTAAAAACGGGCGCGGATTGCTACTGACAGGTTGAGTATCCAAACTCACTACTAACAGGTTGAGTATCCAGACTTGCTAATGAAGTGACGTCACCAATTTTTATGTGTCCCGCCATGATGTATTTTTTGTATCCACACCGTCCATCCATTTGGAGAGACCATTTCAGGGCATGAGCCAAAGAATGATTTAGATCCAAAATTCAAGTGGGCCCCACCACAGAAAAAAAAGGTGGAGAGAGTGATGCCCACCATTTAAATTTTCTAAGGGCCACAAAAGTTTTCGATTAAGTTAAAATTTGTGTTTTCCCTTCTTTAATGTATGTCTTAACTTATGGACACATTGGATCTCAGATAAACATCATAATGGACCTTATAAAGATTTAAACGATGGGCATCACTCTTACCATTGTTTTCTATGTTGGGGTCCATTCCAGATTTGGATCTGACTCATTCTTTGTCTCTTAACCTAAAATGATCTCTTCAAATGGATGGATGGTGTGGATACAACACATACATCATGGTGGGTCCCATAGAAATTGGTGACTTCACTTCAGTAGCAAGTCTTGCTAATCAACTTGTCCGTATCTAATCCGCGTCGGACGAGGGTTTCCTGCAAAAGAAGTTTCTGCACTGGGAAATCACGTGGGACCCACTGAGATGTTTATGAGAAATACACCCGTTCATTCATTTTTTGAGTTGATTTTAGGATATGAGGGAAAAAACGAACCGGATCGAATGCATAAGTGGGCCGAAGACGTGAGAATTGAATGTTCACAATTGAAATATTCACAGGGCCACAAAAGTTTTGAATCATGCTAATATTTGTGTTTTCAATTAATCCCAGTATGAATGAAGTTATGATCGGTATAAATGGCATGTAAACATCACTGTCTATCCCAAGGAGGTTTCAATGATAGTAATTTTCCTGACCACCTTTTCCTTTAGTACAGCCCACTTGAGTCCTCGATCCTGCTCTTTTTTGGTTTTATATCTTAAATGAGCTCATAAAATGGATGGACGGAGTGGATTCCTCACAAACATCATGGTGGGCCCACCTTGGTTTCCAGCACAGGAACTCCCTGGGAAAGCCTTTCACAGGAAATCTGCGTCGATCCCCGCGTCCGTATTCAATACGGAAGCCAATTAGCTATTGTAACACACAGCTATATAGCTGTTGTATTGACGTTAGCAAATTTTGTGAGTCCCATCATGATGTATGTGTTATATCCAAACTGTCCATCCATTTGGCGAGCTCGTCCTAAGGCTTGAGATGAAAAATAAGATAGATCTAAAGATAAAGTGAACCACACTGCAAAAAGCAATAGGGGATTTAACATTTACCGTTGAAACCCTTTTGGGGGTCACAGAAGTTTTGGACCAACATGAAATTTGTTTTTCCTCTTCGTACATGTATTTGTGACCTTACGAACAAATTGGATGGAAAACATACGTTATGGTGGGCCCTACAAAATTTTTAACAGTGAAAATCATTATCCCGCTACTGTTTTTAGTGTGGTCCATTTAAGCTTTCGATATGATTTGTTTTTTGGCTAATGATCTAAAATAATCTCTAAAAATTGATGAACGGTTTGGATATAATAAATACATCATTGTTGGACTCATGTAACTTTGACCCACAATCCTTATAACATGATAACATCGACCCTTATTACGTTACATCCACGAACTGCACACGTCATGTAACAACCTTAACCCATATAATATGATAACTAAGACCCATAATATGACAACCATGACCCACATCAATCACAACCTATATAACATAACAACCACAACCTATATCAACCACAACCCACATAACATGACAACCACGACCCATATAACTTGACAACTACGACCGATGACAACCATGACCCATATAACATGACAACCACAACCCATATAACATGACAACTACGACCCATGACAACCACGACCCATATAACATGACAACCATGATCCATTCGAAGGGTCGTGGTTCACATGCACAATGGATCATGGTTTTCATCCACAAAAGGTATTGGTTGATAACAACGATCCATAGGGCATATGAACACGACTCATATAACATGACAACCGCGACCTAATGGCAAGGATCGTGGTTATAATGTGGTAAGGATTGTGGTTGTAATGTAGTAAGGGCCATGGTTGTCAGGTTGATGTAATTAATAACTTGTTTATTTTTAAATAATAGGAGTCGAGGCCCACCATGGGGTGATCTGTTCCGTCCACCTTGTCAGCCAGTTTGTTGTGGGACCAAAAAGTCTTGACTTTGGCAGCACTCTTCTAGCAAACATCACATTGGGCCTAGAAAGTTTCAATGGTGGGTGTCATTGTCACCATTAATTTCTATTATATGCCCCACACTAGCTCTAGATCAGGCTAACATTTGGGCCCAAGCCCTAAAATGACATGGCAAGAAGGATGGGCGGTATGGTTATACACATACATCAGTGTGGGCCCCACGAGTTGGGCCTTGCCCACGCTTAAAAAAAGGTTCCATAGACGTCACTTTCTTGACATTAAATATGACGTAACTTCTTATTCACTGAAAAACCATACAACTACTGAACCAAGGGCAAAGGGCATTTTGGTCCAAGTAATTTTCGGAAGCTGGTCAGAAGGCTACCCTTTGAATATTTGAAAGGTTGAATCTTTTCAATGAATTTGACCATACATCGAGGCTAGTACAGTCAATTTCTCAAATATAAATATCAGCTAGATTCAGAACCTCTATAGTTCGCATAAAAAAATTTACTCGGCAATGACTATTATTTCTCGTGGTGTGGTCAGCCTTAGATTTGCATCTGTTTCAAATTTTATCCATTCCTTAAAATGAGTCGGCAAAACAAAAAGATGGCATGGATATATATATACAATGCATATATAAAGTATGACTCAGGGTCACATCCCACTCACATCTTAAGATCTTAAGTTGCAATAAAGATGCATTACTTTTTTAAGACTAGATTGCATGGGCCTATTTGGGACCGTGGATTTGAAACCCCATGGATTCAGAACTCCCAGGATTAGAAACCCTCTAGTTTTGCAATCCTCCCAGTGCGTTTGTCACCCTGAGTGTGAATCAACTTTAATCCAAAAGTACTTATCCATCGTATATTTACACGAGTTTGAATTTAATTACTAAATCAACTTTAATATATCTAATTAGTGAGATATGTAAATTTTGACACAATGGTTGTCATAACCCCGCTAAAATATATGCATTGCCCAAAAATGATGAAACTCCAAGTCTTGGATGGGCCACAAGCAAAGATCATGTCTAAGTGACTAACCAACGATTTTTACATTGTTGATTTACATGGACAATGTTTAGATGGTGCTGGACAATGTTTGGATGGTGCTGATCATCATTAGTGGGTCATGTGCCCAATAGAATGATAGTGTATAGTGACACACATGTTACACTTGCGACTATTGAAATGATTTTAGGTGTAATCCAAGCTCTCATTGTAGATTACAAACCCCCTCAAAGAGGGGATTTGAAACCCCCTAGATTTGAAGCCCCCAGTTACTTTATGTTGCCAAACAACCAGGGGATTTGAAACCCCCTCAAATCCCCTCCAATACACAGTGTCAAACGACCCCATAGTGTAGCAAGTAGCACCCATGTCGGTGTTATGTGATACTAAGCAATCTCCATAGGCCCATCATGATAAATGTGTCTTATCCATGCTGTCCATCCAATTTTTCACCTCATTTTAGGGCATAAGCCTAAAAATGAAGTAGATCCAAATCTCAAGTGGATCACACCGAAATAACAGTGATAGAAAGCTCCTCATTAAAAACTTCCTAGGGCCCACTGTAATGATTATTTGCCATCCAACTTGGTGATAAAGTTATAAAGACATGGATGAAGAGAAAATATAAATATCAGCTTGATCCAAAACTTTGTAGCCACCAAAATTTTTTTTAGGGTAGGCATCCAATCACCAATTTCTTGTGGTATAGTCCACTTGAGATATAAATCTACCTTAATTTTTGTGCTCATGCGCTAAAATGATCCATAAAAATGGATGGACGACATGAATAATACACATACATCATGGTAGGGCCTACAAAGTCTTTCCAGTAGCACACAACCATCCATGTTACATGTTATCCTAGGCAATTTGAGTATCGTCCCTCGCAACCACCTATAAAAACAAATGGTTAGTTGATGACTCGAGGTGGGCCCTACTGTGATATTTATGTAAAATAAACCCTAGCCACTAGGTTTTTAACTACATGTTAGGCCATGGGCCCAAAAATCAATTCCATTTATGATTCGCGTTGACTTCTACATAGTGTATAGGGCCCGCCAAACTATTTCCATTAGTGTATCCCAAGTGATTCATGTCTAGTTACAATTTTTAGGGTGCAAGCCTAAGTTTTTTTTTTTTTTTTTTATGCAATCTAATTATTAAAGTGGATTTCATACAAGTATCATGGTGGACCCTTTAAAAATCAAGGGTATACATATCTCTCCCAATCATTTCCTTTAGTGCCACCCACGAGAATCACAGGTCAATATGATTTTTTGTCTTTATGCCCAATATGAGACTTAATAACAAATGATCATGATGGATCTTATAAAAACATCATGGTAGGCCCTGTCTAAGCCAATAGTTGTGTCCCATGCAAAATTTTTTTTTCTAAGTAAACTACATATACAGTTAAAGAGATTCTACCAGATAAAGTGATGGGTTTCACTAGACAAAGTGATCAGATTGGCAGATAAAGTGATGGAGTTCCACTAGACAAAGTGACAGGGTTGCCGAACAAAGTGACAAGATTCCACTAGACAAAGTGACGGGATTCTATAAGATAAATTGATGAGATTACTGGACAAAGTGGTGATGGTTTTCACTAGACAATGTGACAAGATTCCACTAGACGAAGTGATGGGATTATGGGACAAAGTGATGGAATTCTACTAGACAAAGTGATGGATTTTATTAGAGAAAGTGACCGCGTTACCTGACAAAGTGGTAAGGTTCTACTAAGTGATAGGGTTGGCAGAAAAAAAATGTGGTGGTTTCATAAGACAAAGTGATGGGATTGTCGGACTAAGTGACGGGATTTGACTAGACAAAGTGACATATTTACTAGACATAATGATGGGTTTCACTAGGTAAATTGGTGGAATTGTTAGACAAAGTGGTCGTGGTTATACTAGCCAAAGTGATAGGGTTTTATTAGATAAAATGATGAGGTTTTACTAAACAATTTAACGGGGTTATATTAGGTAATGTGATGGGGTTGCTAGACAAAGTAATAGAATTCCACATGATAAAGTGGCAAGGTTACAGGACAAAGTGAGAAGGTTATCAAACAAAGTGACAGGATTCCACTAGACTAAGTTTAGGATTACTGGACAAAGTGACATGGTTCCATTAAACAAATTGATGAAGTTCTATTAAACAAAGTGATGGGGTTCTATGATGCTTTTATATGTGAAATCCATTCTAACCACTTACATTACTATATTAAAAATAAAAAAAATAAAAAAAAAAACAAAAAAAAACAAGCATGTCGCCAAAAAAACTTGTACCAATTCATGAATTAATTTGACCACACTAATGAAACAGTTCAAAAGGCGAGCATTGGCTTGTGCATGGTTTCCAATTAAGTGTTCAACATGAATAATAAACAATAGATGGAAAATATTTTTGGACCCATGATTTGACATGAAATGATGCACTTGGTGGTCAAAGTTGACTTTACATAAACATTATGGTGGAGCCCACCCAAGCCAATGACCTATTTACTCACACTAGTTGTGGCAGAAGAGACCCGAATTGCATGGGGTAGCACACACCATAGACAATGCTATTATGTGCTATTGGAAAAGCTTCATGGTCTCGCCATGTTGTATGTGTTTCATCAATGCCATCCATCCATTTTTAGGGATAATTTTATCACATGAGCACAAAATTGAGGCTGATCCAAATCTCAGGAGGACCACACCACATGATACAATGGTGATCGGAGGCCCATCATTAAAATCTTCTTGGGGGCTACAAAATTTTTAAATCAAGTTAAGATTTGTATTGTTTTTTCTTCATTCATGTCTTCATGCTTATCAACATGTTGATAGCAAATAAGCATTACAGTGAGCCCTAGAAATTTGTTAACAGTGGCATTCAATCACCACTCTTTCCAATGATGTGCTCCACCTAGGATTAGATCTACCTCATTTTTAGGCTCATGCCCTACTATGAAATGGATATACAGCATGGATAAAACATATCCATCGTGGTGGGCCCACAATTTTTAGTAGCATTCAGTACCGATGTGGGTGCTATGCTGAGTCTTGAATTTTACACAAGGTGATCTTCTAATGGAGCCAATCTATCATACAGGTTGGATAGCACACGCACAAAATGTTAGAAGTTATCCATTGGGTGAACGGTGAGTTATGGTCTAACCAGTTGAACTTGAGACCTTCTCATGAATTGACAACGATCTAGTTCTGAATCTAAAAAAAATGGGGCAATCTTGTTTATCTATAGAGTGTCCATAGTCAAGTGCAAGCCTTTTATGGCTAGTGGAAGTGGATTCTATCCAGCACGGCACAAAAAATACTCCATCCATTCCCAACAAAAAAAAGATTCACGTGCACGAATACAGGCATGGATCTATACTGAAAGTACAATAAAAAAAAACATTAGTTTATATGAATAGGATTGCCTAATAAGGTTGTGCTTTGTGGGCACATTATAATACTCGTGTTTTATCCGTGTCATTCATCTATTTTTCCAAATCATCATAGGGCACGTGTCACGCCCCAAAATTCAGGTATTGAGTGTGCACCCTCAAACTTGAGTTACAATCCATGACTCGCACACTTAGTATATTTAAATCAATGAGTCACATTATTTAATAGAAGCATAATATAATATGAATTCTATGTTCTCATTAACATCTATCAATACACTCATATCAACCACTAATCCATCCATAAACATTCATCACCACACATTCACTCAAGAATACAAGCTAAAACATTTATGTCCACCAAATTAAGACTTTTATTTGTTCAAAATCATCAAGTTATTCAAAAATTATAAAAAACTAAATTAAAAGTCATTTTAAAACAAAAACTTCATGTTCTTGTTCTTGAGTTGTTGTATCTGCTTTAATTCCATCTATATGGTTTTTCCATCAATACACCATCAGCTGGCCAGGCCCAATGAGTAACCCATCATGGTTCGTGCACGATATAATTAAAATAATACACACAAGTAAAGCATAAAAAATATAAATACAATGTAAATAATGTAATTAATGTGAATGATGTTAATGGTGTTAATGATGCATCAAGTGGGTATAAATATAAACCATCTACTTGCTTGGGTTAGATATGTTGAGGATTTGTACTGTGGAATCACACAGATCTAGATCTAGGATAGCAATCTAAGAGCAATAACCAATCACAAGGGAACCAAAGATTTAACGTGGAAAACCCTTTCGGGAAAAAAACACGGCACAAAGCGACAGAAATCCACTATGAAATAGAAATTACAAGAGAGAGGACTTACCCGATTCGAACAATCTCGAATCTCACCCTTACTACGCCCTCTGATAACCTTAGAACCCTTTTAGGAACCCTTGAAAAACTTTTACAAAGCTTTTGAATGCCCTAGAATAGCCCTATGGACTCCTATTTATAGTTTAGGAAACTCCTCTTCTGCACCTCTGCGAAACTGCCCCAAATTTACGCAGTTCGCACAAAATTCGTGCAAAATCTGCATAACCCTCGACTAGTCAAGTCAGGTTCTCGACTGGTTGAAGAACCCCCTTGACCGGTCGAGACCCAAAAAACCGTTGGCTGGACTTTGAGTCGAGCGGACCTCGACTGGTCGAGTGGACCCTTGACTGGTCAAGCAGCACGTTGACAGATTTAAGACATTTGTCTAACAATAATCTCCACCATGTCTTCAATCTTCAATCGTGTAGCTCACTGACCTCTTCCCTTATCTTTGTATCATATCATAGCTTTCTGTGCATACTCCATTCTTCTTTTTCACCATCGCCAAGCCCAGAGAAGTTGCACAAAACTTGAACTTCTCTACAAGAACATTCTAGGTGAGCATGTTTGCCGGATCAAAATCCACATGCCCAACCAACTTTGCTCATGTCTTCTCAAACGAAAAGACGTGGTATTCTTACCATCTCACCGTTACCTAATATTATTTGTCGGGGTACTTAGTCACAACACTGATAGCCTGTGAAATAATTAGTCTAATCCAGACCATGGCATACACTGCCAGCGGCATTTGAATAGGGCTCATAAGATATATCCAGCTTTTCCTCATTTGTTTTGGGACATGTCCTGAGGAAAACGTTGAGGAAAGATGCATAGGGAATGCTTTTCGGCTTTGCCTAATCCATCACATCCTTGGTCAATACTTACCCAAGGTATTCTACCTGAAATAACCAAAGCCTACTCCTCTTCTAGTCTCAATGTTGAGAACCATCTTTGCAACCCTCCAATCCTTCATCCTAAATGTCCCACTTAACCAAGTCTTTAGTATATTGATTTTAAACATATCATAATTGGCGATCTACATGTCATCAACATACAATTTCTAGCTCACCATGAAGGAATTAAACCACCGCCTGGGCGACAAGTCGTACCATGACCTCTTGCAAACTTTTTTCTCTGCCCCTTTAAATTCGAATCGCTCTGGTTGCTTCATGTAGATTTGCTCTTCCAATTTCTCGTACAAAAGTGCAGAATCCATATCTATCCTTCCAACTTTAGATCACATTGGCCAACCAGCGCCAATCATGGATCTAATAGACACCTTCTATACTGTCAGCACGAATATCTCTGAGAAGTCGATTCCTTCTCTCTAAGCATAACTCTTCGCTACCAACCTCGCTCTGTATTTATGTTGTATCCTCCTGAAGATCCACCTACATCCAATCGCTTCTTGACCCACTAGAATCTCTACTAGCTCCCATGTGTCGATCTGGTACAACGAGTCCATCACATCGCTCATAGTCACCTTCCACTTCTCAGCACCAGAGCCATCTGAATAGAAAATGAATCCCCTGTGACATTGGAGTCGTCCATGTACCTTGTCGATATCCTACGATTATGTCATGTCATTCTTCTCATAGGTGATTACTCCACTTGCTCTGTATCTCTGTCCGCGCATCACAACCTTCATGCCTTGCTCGCTCATGTAGTCATGCCTAATATGTCACACACGTGCAGAGGTGAAATCCGCTACATCCATGCAACTTCACCATTTGAAGTGCTCCCGATCAACCTGTAAATATTACCGAGTTATTGCGCTTTCATGATTACTCGTGCCTTCTTAGATATCTTAAGAGCACATCAATACCTTTGAATTTGCAGCCCATTGTATCAAGTATACCAAGAGAAATCAGATTCTTCTTCAAATTAGGAACGTGCCTGACAACGGTCAAGGTACGCTTCACCCCATCAAACATCTTGATGTACACCGTACCAAAAGCCATAACATTACAGGCAATGTCATTGCCCATAAATACCTATCTACCATCGTACTCCCTGTTACTTGTGAACCAACTCTGATGAGGAGTCATGTGAAAAGATGCCCCTGTGTCTAGCATCCACTCGTCCTTACGATCATTATATGGTTTTCTGAACATAAACATAGACAAAACATCACCATCACATCCACTCAATCCATCTGATGTGGCAGCATTGGCCTCTTTGTACGAAACCTCAGAATCTTCTCTCTTAAATTTAGGGTTTGTACAATCCTTCTTCACATGTCCTTCCATCCCACAATTCTAGCATTTTACCTTTCCTTTGCCCTTACCCTTAGATTTGGACTTAGAACCTAAAGAATGCATTGTTCAAAATTCCTACCCCTTGTAAGCAGTGCCTTAGTATCCCCATGTCGATCTTAAGCTTTCTCATAGCCTTCCCTTAAAGGGCTGAGATAACGATGTCGACACTCAAGGTTTTATTCATGGAGCACATTGTGTCCATGAATGACTCATACGACGCTATAAGAGAATTTAACAACATACATGCTTGATCTTTATCTTTCATCACTTTCTTCATATCCAATAATTTACAAACCAATTTATTAAAGTTATTGACATGAGCCTCCAGATGTCCACCCTCCGCCATCTTGAAGTTATACCACTGCCACTTCAAGTGTAGATGATTTTCAAATAATTTTTTCCTATAGACATCCTCTAACTTTGCCTATAACTTAGCTGCAGTTTTCTCCCTCATGACATTGTAGAGAACCTCATCTGTAAGACATAAACGGATTGATGATAAAGTCTTCTTATCAAGAGTATTCCAATATTCATCATTAGTCATAATAAACTTTCGCTCCTCAAAAGCACCATCTTCGCCTTGATTGATTAAGGAACTGATCGTCTTGATCTTCCATAACTCAAAATTATTTTTCCCTGAGTACTTCTCAATCTTATACCTAGTGCTTCCCATTATTACTAATCCTTCAGATTCAGATATGTGCCCCAATGATTGCTCTGATACCACTTGTTGGGAATTTGTACTATGAAATCACATAGATCTAGATCTAGGATAGCAATCCAAGATTAACAAGCAATCACAAGAGAACACAAAGATTTAATGTGGAAAACTCTTTTGATAAAACACCATGGCACAAAGTGACAAAAATCCACTATGAAATAGAGGTACAAGAGAGAGGACTTACCCGATTCAAACAATCTCGAATCTCACCCTTGCTACACCCTTTGATAACCCTAGAACCCTTTAAGGAACCCTTAGAAAACTTTTAGAAAGCTTTTGAATGCCTTAGAATAGCCTTAGGGACCCCTATTTATAGTTTAGGAAACTCCTCTTCCTCACCTCTACAAAACCGCCTCAAATTTACGCAGTCCGCACAAAATTCGCATAGAATCTACGTAACCCTCGACTAGTCGAGCCAGGTCTTCGACTGGTCGAAGGACCCCCTCGACCGGCCGAGCCTAACCCTCAACTGGTCGAGTGGACCCTCGACTGGTCGAGCAGCACGTTCACAGATTTAAGACATCTGTCTGACAACATGATATCGACAACCCCCATCTACACTCGGCTGGCTTCTACCATTGGTAGGCATGGGAAAGGCCTGCATCCCTCCATTGGGTAGGCTTCCGCATATAGTGGGCTTCTGTTTGGTACAATGGGTTGTCCCTTAGGTAATCGTACATGTGTGTTAACGATTCAAGGCATGAATGTTTAATACATTAGAAATCATAATATAATTAATCATAACAATACAACAATTTTTTTCTTTTTTTTTTTCAATAATAAAAATCCTATTCAACAACCATGTTTCATAAATAAAAAAAAAATAAAAACTAAAAAACTTAGCCAAGAACATCTTTAATAACAATATCCCCCACTAAATCTGAAAACAATCCTACAAAATTATGCTAAAAAACTAGCTACCATAATGTCCAAAAGCATGACAGCAGCAACACACATGCCCAGTTGTGGACACAAGGAGCAACGACAATTCGACCTGCAACTTGATCAAGATCACACTGACCACTCGACATAATTCTCCTCCCGCCTTTTGGATCAACGTCAATTATGTTCATCTTTCGCTACAGTTGAAGGATGTGACAAGTAATGGAATTGCTACTCTTCAAGAAATGGGGTGGACAAGCCCCATTTCTCTTGCACCCACCACAAATCTTCTGAAAACTACCAACTCCAATACCCTGCCTCAGATAGATCTTCCTTGCGATGGAAGCAGCTCTGATATAATACCAATTCGGGTCATAGGGAGCAAGCTCCTTGAATGTTGTAGTTTTCACAATATCAGTCTAGTGAGGAAGCTTAACCTTTCCAAAGTGCTTGAGATGAGCAGAGTAAGCTTTCACGAAGTTGTGAGGGGAAATGTCACGCCCCGAAATTCAGGTACTGAGTGTACACCCTCAGACCAGAGTTACAGTCCATGACTCATACACTTAGTGTACTTAAATCAGTGAGTCATATTATTTAATAGAGGCACAATATAATCTGAATTCTATGTTTCCATTAACCTCCATCAAACATTCATATCAACTTAATCCATTCACAAACATTCACCACCACACATCTAAAAAAAAAAAATTAAGAAAACTAAATTGAGACTTTTATTAAGTCGTTAGAATCATCAAGTTATTCAAAAAAAAAAAATCTAAATTTGAAGTCATTTTAAAACAGAAATAAAATAATAATAGGAAACACATGTCTCATTTAGTTATTCTATTGATCCAATGAAGTAAGCTCATCTTTGGTTAAATACAGCCACTAATCCTATGGATCATCCACTAGTTTGGCTTCATGTTCTTTCTCTTGAGTCGTTGTATCTGCTTCAATTCCATTTGTATGGTTTTTCCATCAATAAACCGTCACCTGGCCAAGCCTAGTAAGTGAACCCATCATGGTTCGTGTACGATACATTTAAAATAATACATACAAGTAAAACATAAAAATCAGAAATACAATGTAAATAATATAATTAAAGTGAATGTTGTGAATGATATTGATGATGCATCAAGTAAGTATAAATAGAAACTGTCTACTTGCTTGAATTTGATATCGACACCCGTATCTGCACTTGGCAGGCTTCTACCTTTGGTAGGCATGAGAAAGGCCCACATCCCCCCATTGGGCAGGCTTTCACATATAGTGAGCATCTAGTGGGTACAATGGGTTATCCTCTAAGTAATTATACAAGAGTGTTAACGATACAAGGCACAAATATTTAACACATAAGAAATCATAATACAATTAATCAGATCAACATAACAGTTTATTTTAATAATATGGAGAGGAAACATGTTAGAATTACTCACCTGATGATTTAGGGAGAAATCCGATGGAGCAGATCAGAGAATACCTATAAATAATCCATATGCAATACACTATAATATTAAAAAATATTAAGTTCATAAAGCATTTGATTTGTTTTGATTACTAAGGTCATACATAAGAGTGATACTTAGGTTTTACAAGGTAACATACCTAATAGATAGGGTTTACCTTATTTATCTTAGCCAAAAAGGAAGGCTAGATATCTTATAAGATGACCCATCAAATGGATGGCTTGGATCTTATAATAACATGCTATGATGACACCTATTTTAGCACGTGGATGTTTTGTCCAAAACATGCATGTAACTTAAATAAGTTTTATTATGCATCCGTATGGTATAAACATATTAGATTACACACATTTTTTTTTGTGGGTCTTATTACATGGATCTGGACTAATTACATGGTAACCACCACTGTATTGACCATTAGAAAAAAATTTCAATCAAATCTGAAATTTGTGGGACCCATAATAACCTAAATGATTATTATACAACTACCATTATTTTCTTTCTATATAGGTCACAGAAATTTCGGATATGTCCTAAATTTACAATTCTAACCCATAGTAGCCTTCCAAACCAAATGGATGGAGTGGATATAATACATATACCACTGTGAGTCCACAATCCGATGATCTAAGATGGTTTCTAACGTTAGAAACCGCACTTGGTTTCAAAATTGGAAACCAAACTTTATTTTTTGTACTTATTTATTTATTTATTTTTTTGATAGGTCCATAATAAATTAAACCATGGCTAAGATAGGTAATGTCCTCATAAACGACGAGCCTAAAAATCTCCTCGAAACAACACTTTTGTGGCCCACACGAATACTCAATGGTGACCATTTAATTTTCATTGTTTAAGGCGTTGTGGTCCACGTGAGTTTTCTTTCGAATAAATTTTTCAACCACATGTCTCTTATTAAGTGACAAGATTATTAGACGGTACGGATTTGATACTTACATCAAGAAAGCCCTACATAGAAGGCCCGTCAATCCAGACTTCACTTTTGCGCATTAGAGTTAGAGCTAGGCATAGGACCGAGTCGACTCGGATTTCGTCCAACCCGAATCGGACCGAGTTTTGCATGGCCTGACTCGGACTCGGTCCAATCCGGGACCAAGTCAATCCTAACTCATGATGGCTGTAACCAATCCGAGTCTGACTCGGTCAGGAAAACTGAGTCGGATCGAATTTGACCAGATTCGGATCCGTTGAAAATCAGATGACAAAAAGTTTCAAATTTTCCTATGTTCTTGCAACCTAACAAGTTATTGTAACTCAACCTCACAAAAAATTTGAACAGAGCATGCAACGAGAAGTTATGGTAAGAATCAAGTACAAAGATTGGTTTCTACAATACATAAAATGCTGTTAATATATTAACCCAACTAATACATTGTTAAACATGCATTAGAGAAAAAAAAGTATATTTAAAAATAAAATACAATTGAACTTTATTTGCTTGATAAATAAATTCAAAAAATGTTTGCTTACCCAATGCCAAATCACCAGTCCCAGCACAAGCACTTAATGCAGTTACAATAGAAAATTCATCCAGTGCTTCACATTCAATGCATTTCATCCTATGAAAGAGCTCCAACGCATAAATCCCCATCCCATTGTTTGCGTACCCAGCAATAATTGTGTTCTAAGAGATTACATTCCTTTGGGGCATTTCATCAAACACCCTAACCAAGAATTCGATAGCACAACATTTTGCATACGTGTTTAGGATAAAGGTGTCAACAACAACATTAGGACTAACTAATGTTTTATTATGCAGGCGTGGACCGTTTTGCCGAGGCGGAGATCTGGTACTAAACCGCAGGTGCAGGCAGCGGTGGCAAAGATGAAATGGTTGGGTTTGGTTTGGGTTTGGATGTGCATTTGGGAGAATAGATGGAGGGCTTGGGTTGGGTGGTCGGCTTGGGCGTGGGCTGAAATGAGGGAGGTCCATACGACCGTGTCTTTGAAGGAAATTTTGTCAAACAGTTGGTGAGCATTAGCGAGTGATTTTGGAGAGTAGGAAAAGTAGTCTTTAAGGAGTCTAGTAGCTATTACTGCGTCGGTGTAGAGGTCAAGCTTGATGAGGCGAGCGTGGAATTTCATTCAAACTCGAGGTGAGATTTTGATACTGCAAATAGGGACGACACTGCAGCAGCTGGTGGGTTCGGATTGTGGGTTCATTCGGGCGGGACAGTGACGAACGGCGGGCACTAAAGAAGAAGAGGAGACTTGAGAGGAAGAAAATCTGGAGACTAGAGAGTGGAGAGGTCCGAGAGGAAGAAGAAAAGTAGAGTTCAGGTCGAGTAGGGTAACTTGATAAGAAAAGAGGGGAAGGGTTAGGGTAAAAAATCAAAACAACTATTTATAGTACCCACCAGGTCGGGTCTATTCGGTTCAGGCCAGATCCATATGGTTTGGGTATCCAAGTCGGATCAGTCTGGATAGACCTCTATCCGCACCTGACCTGAAAGACAAACGGATCTAGGTGGCCAGACTTGATCAGGCCGATCTAAGCCGTCGGTTCTGCTCAGAACAATATCGAGTAGGGTCGAATCCACCAAATTGGGTCCAAGATGCCCACCTCTAGTTGCAGTATTTTTATACCCATTTTATGTTATTATACTTTTTTTCTTTATAATGGTCTATAAATAATATATGTGCATAAGATCTATCACATTCACCATTTTACCAACATCGTTTTAGGACATTAGTAAAAATGAGGTAGATTCGTTATACTAGTGGACCATACTATCATGAACAACACCGACCGTTCTTCCACCATTAAAACGTATACATTTCTTATTTCGAACCATTCTATTTATGTAATATCCAAGTTGTTCATTGGTCCACCAAATTATTTTTTAATTGTCAAAATAATTAGTATCTCCATTGGAACTCCCTGGGGCTCTGATGGATATTTCAACGGCAAATGCGTCATGAACCAAAATGTTTATTTAGCCTAATTTTTTGAGGTTTTTTATATTTTGGTCCTTAGAACCTAATGAACCAAATTGATCGGGCCCCACATGCAAAATAAATCAAATACGTAATTTAAGTAAAATAAACAAAAAGAACTTACGTGTTTCCTTTTATTTCTTGTTTACATGCTTAAGGTGCTCCAAGATGCATCGTATATATGTGCACACATTGATATATGTGCACATGCATTGCACCCATGGTAGATCCACACCGTCCATCACGAAAACCCAAATTATAATAACATATAAAAAAAATAAAATCTAAATTAAAATAAAATAAGTATTAACCTTTGCAAGCTGTTCTTCCACTAATCTCTCTCCTTTTATCTTCTCTTATTTTTGTTTTTCTCTTTATGATCGGCGAGAAATATCCGTCCTTATAAAGAAAAGAGAGTTACTCGGATAAGATGGATAAGATAATGATAAGGGAGGTTGCAACCGATTTGATCCCCTTTAACAAAACAAAATTTTAAAATTTTAAAATTTAAGGAACCGAAAAATTTGGAGTTGTTACAAGAAACGTCCTTCACTGTTATCACCAACTCCATCTCTCTATTGCTGTTGTGACTATTAGGGTTAGGGTTTTTATTTATTTTAATCATATGGAGAGGAAACATATTGGGATTACTCACCTGATGATTTAAGGAGAAATCCGATAGATCAAATCAGAGAATATCTATAATCCATATGCAGTACACCATAATATTAAAATAAATAGATAAAAATATCAAGTTCATAAAGCCCTTGATTTATTTTGATTACTAAGACCATAAATGGGAGTGATGCTTAGGTTTTACAAGGTAACGTACTTAATGGATAGGGTTTATCTTATCTATCCCAACCAAAAAGGGCAGGCTAGTTATCTTATAGGATGACCCACCAAATGGATGGCTTAGATTTTATACTAGCATGCTATGATGATACATATTTTAGCATGTGGATGTTTTGTCCTAAACATGAATGTAACTTAGATAAGTTTTACCATGCATCCATATGGTATAAACATATTAGATTATATATATATATATATATATATATATATATATATATATAACAAATTTTGGATATGTCCTAAATTTAAACTCCTAGCCCAAAGTATCCTTCCAAATCAAATGGATGGGGTGCATATAATACATATATCACTATGCATCCACAATCTCATAGCCCAAGATGGTCTTCAACGTTAGAAACTACACTTCGTTTCAATGTTGGAACCAACTTTTTATTTGTATTTATTTATTTATTATTATTTTTTGAATGGGTCCCATGATAATCTAAGCCATGGGTGAAATGGGTAATCCCCACATAAAGGTGAGCCCAAAAATCTCCTCGAAACAACACTTATGTGGCTCACACGACTGCTCAATGGTAACAATTTATTTTTCACTATTTAAGGCATTGTGGTTCAAATGAGTTTTCTTTCGAATAAAATTTTCAACCCCAAGTCTCTTATTAAGTGACAAGATCAATTTGTCACTTACATCAAGAAAGCCCCGCATAGAAGGCCCACCAATCCAGATCAATTGCAGATCCATAAATACATAAACTTCGCTTTCGCACACAAACATGTTTTTATACATATTTTATATTATTATGTTTTTTCCTGATGGTCTACACATAATGTGTGTGCATTAAATCTATTCCCTTCACCAATTTACTAATACTGTTTTAAGACACTGGTAAAAAAAGAACCAGATACGTGATTTTGGTATGTCATACCATCATGAATAATACTGACCATTCTTTCACCATTAAAATATATACATTCCTTATCTTGGACCCTCATATAAATGTTTATCTACGATCCAAGTTGTTCATTGGTTCACCCAATTATTTTTGAATGGTCAAAATAATTAGTATCTTCATCGAAAGTCCTATGGCCCTGATAAATCTTCCAATGGCCGATGTACCATAAATTCTAGTGTTATTATTATTATGGCCCACCCAAATGTTGATTTGGCCTAATTTTTGAAGGTTTGTCATATTTTAGTCATTAGAATCTAATGGACTGAATTGATCAGGCCACACATGCAATAATAAGCTTCACACATAATTCAAGTGAAATTAAGTCTTTACGCATTTGATTTTATTACTTATTTACATGTAAGACCCGTATTCTAGTCCATACTGTTCCGAAGGCTTCCGCGATCCTTCTGGTCGAATTCTGGCAATCCTCGACCTAAAGCCAACGTTGCGTACGATTCTAAGACGAGACTTGCATGCCAAAGTCGGCTCGACCCGAAACCTATACCTTGGCGACCGCGCCGTCGCCACGGTTCCAATGTCGTGACTCACGCATCGACCCGATACCCAGGCTAGAAAATGTCGGCCTGCGTTCAGTTCGAGGAAAACGCCGTGCATTGCAAATCCTAAGAGAATGTCCCATCAATCATGTCATAAGTCAAGTACTCCATCCCATCAAATCAAGTACAAGCACCCATCCCCCTCTTACATCACCCTTACCTAAAGTCAACTTTCCCATCACCTCACCATCTCTCTCCCATCACCAATCACTCACTCACCATTCCTCTCTCCCATCATCTCTCTCTCTCTCTCTCTCATTCTCTCTCTTATCCTCCCAAGCAATCCAAGCCCCCAACGTCCATGGCTACCATGGAGAGCAAGTGTGGCCCGCCTTCCTATCTCCCATCTCCACCGTCCTAAGTCGATCTCAACCGTTGAAGTGCATCCATTGGATCTCTAGCATGCGTTGATGGAAGAAAAAGTCCAAGAAGATCAAAGGTGGGTGCTTTTGTAAGGTTAGATTTATATGTTTTTCTTTTTCTTCTTAGATTTGATGATTTGAGGACCCACTTGTAGTGGGATCCATCTTGATGTACACATTGTATGGAGGGGCCCATAGTGGCGGGGTCCCTCCACCATTCGACGTCCTTCTTTCTCTTCTTCTCTCTCCTTCTTGTGATGCTATGTGGCCCACCTGATTTATGCGTTTCATCCAGCCGACCAGCTGGTACGGAGGAGCCCACCGGTGTGTACACTACAAGTAAGTAGGCCTTTGGCCTCAATTTTTTAGCCTCGGTTCAAAAAAAGGAGGCTAAATGTGGTTATTAGCCTTGGTTGTAAAGGAATTGAGGTTAAAAATTCATTTTTTGCCTTGGTTAGTGAGAAACTGAGGCCAAAAGTCTACCCTTTTGCCTCGGTTGGTGAGAAACAGAGGCCAAAAGTCTGCCCTTTTGCCTCAGTTGGTGAGCAACTGAGGCTAAAAGTCTGCCCTTTCGCCTCGGTTGGTGAGAACTAAGGCCAAAAGTCTGCCCTTTTGCCTCGGTTGGTGAGCAAGTGAGGCTAAAAGTTTGCCCTTTTGCCTCAATTAGTGAGAAACTTAGGCCAAAAGTCTGCCATTTTGCTTCGGTTGGTTAGCAACTGAGGCCAAAAGTCTGCCCTTTTGCCTCGATTGCTGAGAACTGAGACCAATAGTCTGCTCTTTTGATTCGGTTGTTGAGAACCGAGGCCAAAAGTCTACCCTTTTGCCTCGGTTAGTGAGAAACTGAGGCCAAAAGTCTGTCCTTTTGCCTCGTTTGGTGAGAAACTGAGGCCAAAAGTCTACCTTTTTGCCTCGGTTGGTGAGCAACTGAGGCTAAAGGTTTGCCCTTTTACCTTGGTTGGTGAGCAACTGAGGCTAAAAGTCTTCCCTTTTGCCTCGGTTGTTGAGAACCGAGGCCAAAAGTCTACCCTTTTGCCTCGATTGGTGAGAAACTGAGGCCAAAAGTCTGTCCTTTTGCCTTGGTTGGTGAGAAACTGAGGCCAAAAAGTCTACCTTTTTGCCTCGGTTGGTGAGCAACTAAAGCTAAAAGTTTGCCCTTTTGCCTCAGTTGGTGAGCAACTGAGGCTAAAAGTCTTCCCTTTTGCATCGGTTGTTGAGAACTGAGGCCAAAAGTCTGCCCTTTTGCCTCAGTTGGTGAGAAACTGAGGCCAAAAGTCTGCCCTTTTGCCTCGGTTGGTGAGAAACTGAGGCCAAAAGTCTGCCTTTTTGCCTTCGTTGGTGAGCAACTAAGGCTAAAAGTTTGCCCTTTTGCCTCGGTTGGTGAGCAACTGAGGCTAAAAGTCTGTCCTTTTGCCTCGGTTGTTGAGAACTGAGTCCAAAAGTCTGCCCTTTTGCCTCGGTTGTTGAAAAACTGAGGTCAAAAGTCTACCCTTTTGTCTCGGTTGGTGAGAAACTGAGGCAAAAAGTCTCTCTTTTTGCTTTGGTTGGTGAGCAATTGAGACTAAAAGTTTGCCCTTTTGCCTCGGTTGGTGAGCAACTGAGGCCAAAATTAATTTCATGAAAAGATTATTCGTAGCATCATCAATTCGATTCTATAGGGCCCTGTTTAGTCGCCACTTAGACAAAAAAAAAAAAAGAGCGACATGGCGGTGGTGTGGAGTACCTGGCAGGAATGCCCTTATTTTGCCTCAATCCAAAAATCAGGTTGATTCAGCATTCAGTTCAGCTTCCTTATAAAATTTATAACTCAAAACATCTAAATTCACATGGTATGGCTCACCTATGTTTTATAATGATTTTTTATGTAATTCTTTCATCCTAATGAAGAACATCAGATGAATGGATTGGATGTTGTGTAAACACTATGGTGGACCCTACACAAAAGCTAATATTGGGCATCCCATCCTAACTTTTTGCAACGGCATGGACAACTGAACTTCTAGGTGGTCATGATATTTGGGTTCCATTTGGAGCATGTTTTATGTTTGGGTTGAATCTCATGAAAGTTTCACTGGAACACGTGAAAATCCACCTTTTAGCCTCAGTTTTGAAACCGAGGCAAGAAGTCACCTTTTAGCGTCAGTTCTAGAACCGAGGCAAAATGCCCACCTTTTAACCTCACTTTCATACGAACCGAGGCAAAAAACGGACACATATATATAAAGCAACAAACACGTGTCATTTTCACTACTAGAGTTTCAACTTCGTTGAGCGGAAGAGAAGAAAGGAGAGAAATGGCGTTGAAGGTATGTGGAATTTCTAATTTTCCTCTGTAAATTCCTTCAATTACCTCCAACGATGGAATTTCTAGCATAGGATTTCGGTTTCTTCTGCAGAGATTTTTTTCGATTTCTCTTTTCTCTTTCCGGTTTTGAATCTCTCTGTTTGATTACTTACTCCATGTAGAAAACATGGAGAAGAAATTCAGATCGGTTATTTTTTTAGATGAAGAAAATCTCGATCGGTTTTTTTTTTGGATCTCGAAGAGATGGAACCATTGTTGCATTGATTTTAGTGAAATTCCTTCAGATCTAAAGTAATTCCAGACATGCATAGATTAGAAGGGGGATATTGTTCTAGATCTTATCGTGAATCAGGCATATTCTTCTTTGGAATCTCTTTAAGGGAAATTTTAACTTTGTTAGACTGCGGACCGAAGTTAGATCTGATGAGAAAGTGTTGAAATCCTGCCGATTTCTGGTAAGATCTTAGGCCTCTAAGTTCTCTTTTCTTTGATTTGTTTTGTACGGATGTTTGGATCTTGTCATCGTTTGGAAATTGGTATTCAGAGCATAAAGCATTGGAATTGTCCAATCTGAAGTAAATGGCCATGATCTGTCCGGTAGAAATGCATGCAAACGCAAGGATGCATCATAGATGTAGGATCAATGTGACATACATTTCGATAACAGGTTACTTAAACTTTCAATTCAAGCTTATGTTTGGATTAGCATGACTAATGATTTGATACATTTGGATGGAAACATGAAGATGAAATATTGGATGTGAGTCAAAATCAGATCAGAGGGAAGCTTCCTTCGTTTCATCCATTGCTATCCCTTTGGGTTTTGTGGGTTGGTAACAATTTGCTAGATGGATCTATACCACCTGGGCTCTTTGGGAGTTCCATGCAGCTAGAAGAATTGGATCTCAGCAGCAATGGATTTTCAGGTAAAGAAATTGCTGATGATTTTAAGTGCATACACATTATCTTTAATCTACACATCCTTGTTTTGCACAAAGTTTCTGTGGAAAGTAATGCGTCGGTTGTATTATGCTTTGTTGGCCTTCTTCTTTTTTTGTCAATTATTTGAATTTGAAAATTTGAATCCAACTTGTGGAGCATGTTTTTGTATGACAATTTTTTGTTGTATGAGAATCCAAGTAAATTCTTGATGTCTGCTCGTAACTTCAATTTTATTGCATTGGGTTTGGGTGGGTGGACTATTATGAGTTGATGTCAGCTTTTAAATTTCCAATGCAAATTTTCATGGTATTTGAGTTGCTGGCATTACGTTGATTCATTTTCTGACAAGAAACTGTATGAGATGTTTTGTAATGGAAAATTTTCTCACTTCTGTTTTCGTATTTTGTAGATATGTAGGGCATTGGCTTACATTCATGGTAATGTTGGAGTATCATACTTGCCATGCAGGCCATGCCTCACTTCAGTAAAAAATAAAAATAAAAAAAATAAAAATAAAAAAAAAAAAAAAAGAAGAAAAAGTGGATGAAAGTGAAGTACAGAATTAGGTCAATGGTATGGATCACCCAAAAATGTTCCATGGATCACCAAACAATGTTTGAGACTTGTATGAACAGGCACATCCAGACTGATAAATCCTCATTGTTTAGAAGAATTTGAACAGTGAGGCGATCATGCTTCATAGATTCTCAGATGTTTTCACTTGCTAACAAAAACAAGCAATATGTTTGATAATTCAATAAATAACAAGACTTGTCACTTAAAGATATACTTCCATTCTAATTAGTGATTGTTGATGTAGGTTATACTATGCATTTCTGTTGCAAATTCCCTTTTAACCTTAGCAAGGGCATTCTCATTTGTGTTTGGTGGTTTACGTGCTTTGCAGTTCGGTGCATACTAAGCTTCTGAACAAGCTTATCATTGCACCTGTAATATTTTTTGATCAAAATCCAAGTGGAAGGATACTTAACAGGTCAGAATAGGATATAGCATCTCAAAGCTTCTTTCTATTTTGTACGGTTTTGGTTAGCCCACATGAACCTCTTTACATGTAGCTTACAGGCCAACTGGCACATGTAGCGATATCCGAACCATGCAAACAAGGGGCTCACTGTAGATGAACCGCCCAAAACTCATCGTAACACATCTATGGGTGAATCTTGACCACTTACAATTTTTTAAACCCATCCATTATGTTTGTAAATGTGTGGCCACCTTATGAGTTGATCTGCCCTTCTTAGCCATGTATCAACACACACGTCCACCTGATGCATGGCCTGGACTTCCACATCGTGAAGTTGCCATGCGTGTCCACATATAGAGATGCATGTGGAAAGGTGCGCGTGGGCTTAGCGGAACTCCTGTATGGTGTATTTGTTTATATATTAGTCTTTATTTTACAGGTTATCTTTAGATCTATATACTATTGATGATTCTCTCCCATTTATTCTTAACATTCTCTTAGCAAATTTCTTTACCCTTGTTGGCATTGCAATAGTTTTGTCATATGTACAAGTAAAACCAGAAGGCTTTTTGTTGTAACAATCCAGATATCTGATTGGACTATTTTAGTTCTGTATGATCATATTTCTTAACACTACCTAGATAAAGTATGTTGTTCAGACATTTAATTGATATGTGCAGATTCTGTTTTTGCTTCTATTATTACCGTTTTGGTATATCTACAAAAAATTGCAGGTAGGTGTCTAATACAATTTCTTTCTGCTAATATTTATTCCTTAATGATGAGCATACTTGGGATGATGATAGTAAAAACCCAAATTATTTATTTTCAAGTTAATCTGTATGGTTTTATGATTATGTCCATTTTCCTAGTTTATTTCTAAGAAAGTAGGCGAAACTAGTATTTTTAAGAAAGCAGAATAGTAGTAGGCAAAAGAGAGCATGCATGTAGTTGTTGCTTTTTTCTTTTTCTCATTCCTGCACCAGTTCTAAATTTAGTCCCATACACTACTAATTTGTTTGTGTGTGGAATATATGTAGATTTTCAGTTTCTCCTTGAGCTAAACTCAGGATCTTTGCAGTTTAGTTATTGTGTTTCTATTCATTTCAACCTGTGAACAGTTTTTTTTTTTTTTTTGGTAATTCCATTTCATATAGGCCTACATATTCGAGGGTGTGTTTAGTAGTGCTTGCGTGTTGGTGTCACTTTGTGTCTCCTTAAGGCCCTTTAACAATGATTTACCACCAGTGAAATGGCAACTGTTTTCCATTTTATTGTCCTCCAATAGCAACAGTTGTCAGTGATTAGGGCCTTTTGGCTAAAATTTATCTTTACCCCTGTATATACTTAATGAGATAGTTATGAAGCTATTTGTTTGAGAGTCTTGGTGGCTCCATTGTCATTTAAATCCTTGTTTTGTGATAATTTCAGAGACAGGTTAGCTACAAACTATTATTAATTGTTATAAATGATGACATGGAAACTCATTAGACTTCAAATGTGAACAGGAGCGTGGGCATCCGTTGAAAGGAATGAAGAGATTTTATTGGTATTTACTCAAGTACATTATAAGATTTTGAGCTTGTTTTTTGCTGCTGAAAATGAGTGCCTCCAATTGTATAAAACTCTTCCAATTGGTGAAATTGAGAGCTCAGTGCAATGATATTTTTCGATGGCATACGATCATGCCTTCCCACAAATTTTGAACTAGTTGGGCTTCTTCTTTGCTTCAGTTTGTAGGGCCACTTGCTTGAATCCACCGTTTTATGTTGTAGCACTTGAGGAGAGGAGAATCCATCGGTGTGTGGCACTTCATGTGAGATCTGGCTGGCAATGCAAGGCCTTTATATTTGTGGCATCCTAAAAATGAGGCTGGACACCCCACCAAATATAGGCCCCATCAACAATGTTAGGTCACCAATATTAGCCACGTATTTTTTTTTTTTTTTTTCCTTTCTTTCAACTGCACTACTGTACTTAGGATGGCCATTCCAAATTTAGCTTGTTAGTCTAACAAATAGTGCCTTAGTCTTTCATATTAGGTTTAATATGTCCGGAATGTTGATGTCAATGGAGTTGGTTGGATTTCCCATTCTTTAGGCTTTTGACTGTAAAATAATATTTGATCCTCGAATTGTTTTTCATGATCTTGCTTCCAAGAAGAAATTTCTATTCTCTAACTATCTCTCTCCTAGCTTCTTTGAAATCCTGCAGCATTCTGACTCAAATAAATTTCCAGACCATCCACATAGAGGTTTTAATCCCATCGAATCTGTATTTCATCCCATCATTTTTGGAATTGGATTCTCTTCCTCGGCTAATGTAGTTGGGGCTAGAGCCAAGAGGCTCATAGTGGAATGGGCAACTAATGTAAAGGGCTTGAATGATGTTGATTTTTTTTTTTAAGGGGGTTAGAGTCTTTCTGCTATCTCAACAGCTAGTCTCTTTTCTCTCTTTTCCCTGCTTTGTTTTCCTTTTCCTGTTTTAATAAATTCCTCCAGTTGCCTTTTAAAAAAAAATGGTAGAAGAATTTCAACCATGGGGCCAATATTTTCAACAGTGAAGATCTTTGGGGCATGACTGATTTATGAATGAGCCTACCAGATGAAAGGTCTTGGGCATGGAAATGTGGAGCCCACCTTTAAAAAAAATAAAAGAAGAAAGAAAGAAAGAAAGAAGCAGTTATGTTTCGCTGAGCGTTGTATATTTCCAGGACAAGTTAATCCAAAGATTGAAGCTAAGCTGTCCATGCAGAATGGCAACCAAAATGGCACTCTAGAAGACTACACATTCATTGTACGGCTTTTTGGGAAAATTATGATTTAGTGATTACAAGTCTACAGCTACCTTTAACTAAAAAAAGTCACAACACCTATTATAATGGGAAAGGTCATTCTCCATTGTGTGACAAAAAAAAAATGCCTGTTAAAATAAGATCCTTTATTTTGAAGCTAACAGCCATTATATAATGGAATTATGGTCACTTTACGGAAGTTGTTTTCTAACTGTAACTGTGGTATGCTTAGTTTCATAAAGTTATTTTTAGGAGTTGTATGTTGTTTCCTTGTTGGTTTTGATTTTCTCAATTTCCATACCGAGAAAGTTATGAACAACATACATGCACATGAATCCCAATGTAGATATATTGTAGTGAGGTCAGAAAAAATAGGAAACTTGCTTTTGGAATGCTACGTGGCATCTTGTTATGATCTTGATGTTTTGAAGAGTTATGGTTGGTCTCTCTTACTCCCTCTGTTAGAAATTGCATGAAGATGGAGCCTTCTACTCATTTGATTCATCTCATGTAACTTGGACATCCACGTGTGCCAATATTGGACATGGTAGCTTGTAAAACTTAGATTGGTTGTCTCAACACAAATATTTAAAATAGTAAAATAATATAGTGTTTAGTATATTATAATGTCAATTGTAACCTTAATAACCAGATTATAGCTTCCTTAACTTTGGGTGGTTGGGCTCCAAACTGCAATTATGTTGCCTTCAAGTTGGGATTGAAAGAAATGTATCGCAATTTGACAGCTAATTCCCCAAATCACTTGTGCATCCAGATCTGCACCTAAGCATTTTTAAGTATCTCTAGTTGGTTAATCATTATCATTACCTTGGTTTGCATTAGTAGGAGCTGAAACTAATTGTATTGCACACGTCACAACTACTATGCAAAATCACCCACGAACACGTGCATATGACTAAGCCTACCAACATAATTTTTAAACTCTTATTTGCTTAATGCTACCATTTAATAAATAATATTCTGTGATGTTTCTTTTAATTTGAATGGTCAATATTCTCATCCTTGCAAAATGTAGTATCATTTCTAAGCCTAAACAAGTTCCATTTTAATTTCATGTTCTTTAGGGAATACAAAAATACGTGAAGCGTGTCGTCATCAAATCAAGGAAGATATCGGGGCTCGAGGAGGCCATGCGAATTAGGAGGTATGTCAATTTGGTACTAGATTCGAAGTATCTTGAATAGAAACAGAACTTGAAAGCTAAGGAATTAAAACTTGTTGAAATTGAGTCAACAGTCTGAGCTTTTTAGGCCCATGATGTATTGTCATTTCTTTGTTTTAATAAATTGAAAACATTTGAATGGACAATTGAAAACAGAACTCAATTGAAATGAAAGCAAAAAATCATTGTCAAGGAATGTTTATTCATTGTGATTTTTGAACCATGGTGTAACCCTGATTGTTTCCATCCAATGAATGGTTTTGAGTATTGTACTATTGCTATATGTAGGCCCCATCTAGCGGTGTAATGCCTGGAGGGGCAAGATTTACTACATGTTCGAATAAAATCTGGAGAATGAAACAACATGACAAGAACTTGACAAAAAAAAAAAAAAAAAAACTTGATTGACAAGAAATAGAAAGACATTGCAGTTGAAAGAAGGGATCATTAGGTGTGTAGACTATCATATTCGATGTATACATATCAGCTCTTGCAACCTCCCAAGTCCTACCTGGGGACACATTTTAAAACTATCTTCAGATAGGCACTGAGGTAAGAGTACAATGCCTTAGATTGTGAGATAAAATGAGCAGTTGCAGTTATCACAAACACAAATAATGGTGTACAGTTGAAACAGGCCCAACGATTGTGTTTGGGCATCTGTAATACCCAGGGCCAACAGGGTGCCTGAGCCTCAAAGCATGTTGAGATAAAACAGGAAATCCTTTTGTTTTTTTAATAGGAATCGCATTGATTTGCAAGGTGATTATAGCTGAAATAGTCATTACGTGGGCCTGTTGGACACTTTGATGTGTAAGTATTTCTGATGTAGATAGGCAACATCCTTTGTTTCCTATGATTGATACAAACTACAGGATGTTTTTTATGTTGATAGATGCTAGTTCCTTTTTGTACTACAGCCCTGTTTGATAGGCTGTGTCAAGGATGATTAGGTTTCTATACCTCTGTTATGTGGTAAGAGAAATTGGAGTCTTATGGAATGGATCAGCTGTACCTTTGTTATGTGGTATGCTCTGGATCTTAAATCGTTTATATTGTCTATGGTTTTTATGCTCTTTTCAGTTTCTTGATCATGTAACCTAAAACTGTTTGAGAGTTGTTTGTGTTTAAGAGTGTAAGATCATATATCATGTAATGTCAGTGGTGGTCTCTTTATACTTTATATCATATGCATTTGGTCTCAAGATCCTAGTTAACTCTTTCCGTGAGTAGTTTTGGACCTGAGCAATTCTGAACAATACCTCTCGAGTTTTGGACCTGAGCAATTCTGAATAATACCTCACGAAATACAGATGACTCTTTGCCATTCATAGATAAACTTTGCCATTCCGCCCTGACTCAAGCATGCAGAGCTAAAACAGATGACTCTTAGCCATTCATAGATAAACTTCATATAATCCATATCCACTGTAAGCAACTTCCCATTGATATAATTATGACTGGAGCAAGGTTCTAAAACATGAACTCGACTCTCTGTGGCCCCAATCTAAGGTCTTCGACTTCAACATGGACAACTGTCTGATTATTTAATTGAGGTTTTCCAGTTTTGAAAATGATTATGCTGTAATTGAGGCCCTGTATGAATATTTTTCAGCTCTTATTGAGCCATGGGATAGACCTGCACTTATATCATGTGAAGTTTGTGCTGGAACTGCTTCACGCTTTAATGATTTTGCATGTGACATGATTATTTTGAACTTATATTTATTGTATAAATGCAGTTACTGATGGCCGCTATCCTGGAGCGACATTGGACCGGAATGGATTGCGCCCCAGTCACTTTTACATCACACATAGTGGACACGTGATCATGGCCAGTGAGGTTGGTGTTGTAGACATCTTGCCAGAAGATGTGGCTAGGAAAGGAAGACATCTGATCGGTCCAAAGGGGACCTTACTGAAACAGTTCATGTGGAAGGCTAGGAAAGGAAGACATTTGTAGTTTGATTTTAGTACTTTAAATAGACCATTAATTGTTTTGTTGATGTTGTGCTGATTGTTGTCTTGATGAATGTTAAATGAGTGAAATATGCACAGGTTCAATCATTTGTTGATTATGATATTGTTAGCTTTGGTTGATAGGGAAATGAGGTCAAAAACCGAATTTAGCCTCGGTTGATGCCAAAATATGCTAAATCCATCTTTAGTCTCGGTTTTGCCTCAGTTACATAAACTGAGACTACAACTCCCGTGGCTAAAGGCTTTAGCCTCGGTTGTTGAGAACTGAGGTTAAAAATAGTTTTAGCTTCAATTGGAGGCAACCGAGGCTAAAATTTGGATTTAACCTCAATTGGAAACAAGGGAGGCTAAAATTTTAATTTAGCCTCATTTCGAGAAAACTGAAGCTAAAAGGGTCTTTTAGCCTCACTTGAAGAATCGAGGCTACAAAAGTCATTTTAGCCTCGGTTGCTAAAACTGAGGCTAAACCCTTTAGCCATGGGGGTTTCAACCTCGGTCTGGATAAATGAGGCAAAACTGAGGCTAAAGGCTTTAGCCTCAGTTTTTAACCATTTTTGCCTCAATTTTGATAAAGCCCCCTTTTCTTGTAGTGGTATTTTGCATCCACACCATCCATTGTTAGACGGTGCTGTAAGGGACACCTAGATGAATGGATTTTATCCTAACCGTCCAGCCTCCTGGACGTGGTCGTGGGCGACTATTGATGCACTGTTCATCCGTCCATCCATCTGGGTGGGACACACCCTACACATGGGCCCTATCTTGTTGTGGGAAGGTAGATGGGGCTGGTGTACCTAGCTGCTGCTAAATTGACGTCATCCGAATAGTGGGCCCGATCATGCGGTATGTATTATATCCCTACCATCCATTTATACGGACCCCACCATGATTCATGTGACGCATGTGAGGTGGCCACGTGTGTGGGCCCCACCACGATGCTTTTGCTATATCAACCGTCCATCCAACATCCAGCGTCTGGACGTTGGGCGCTGGACTGGATTTTATATATATATATATATATATATTATAATAATAATAATGATAATATAATAATAATAATTAAAATATATATGTCATATGTATGTCTTTGGTGGGTCCCACGTGGGACCCACCCATCTGAGAACGGACTGGCTGGAGAACCTCCAGCAGCTTTTTAACTGCTGTAAAGCACCGAGTTCGGTGGGTCCACATGATGTATTTACATTCAGACCATCTGTCCATTAGGTGGGACCCACCTCTAATGTAATCCCAGCTGTCCATCATCTGGACGGTGGGCCAGTATCCCACGCACCAGCTGTATAGGTGTTGTATTCGGTCAGTAAGTCTGTGGGTCCCTCATGATGTTTATGTCATAAGATGGACAGTGGGACTCTGCTGATGACATCAGCGATCTCTGTGGGTCCCTTATGCTGTATATATTATATCCAAACCGCCCATTTGGGGGACCTCAACAGTACACAACTGATGTGTTTGTCGTCAGCAAGTCCGTGGGATTCCACCACGATGTATGCGTTACTCCACCACCGTTCATTCACTTGGCAGCTCATGGGGCCCATCCACACGTGTAACAAGTGTGGGATGGGACCCACCTTGATGTATTTTCTATCCTCACCGTCCATTTGATTGGGATGGTGGGATGGCACCGTGATCTATGTGCTTTAAGCTAAGCTGTCCATCTTTATTGGACGTGGGCCCACCTTGCTGATGTATGTGTCCTACATCCAGGCCGTCCAGTGGTTTGATGTGAAGCCATTTTTGCACCGTACGCCCAATTTCGTGGGGGACCACCGTGATGTATGAGTCTTATCCGCACCGTCTGTAGGCTGGGACGGTAGGCCCATTTAATGCATGGTGGTGATCCACACCAGCCACTCCAGGGACAGATAGATCCCATGCAGCTGATCAGCTGACGTCTGCATCCTTGTGGGTCCCACTAGGTATGTGTTATATCAAACCGTCCATCCATCTGACATGTCATGTACGACCCTCCTTGATGTTTTATATCTACACCATCCGTGTAGTGAGCCATCATGATGCATGTGCTGTATCTTCACCGTCCAACCATTTTGAGAGATAATTTTATGTCATGAGGAAAAAGAATAAGACAGATCTAGTTATCCAGTGGACCACACTACCTAAACAGTGGGGAAT
This sequence comes from Magnolia changhungtana, assembly GCA_030180095.1. Taxonomy (NCBI): domain Eukaryota; kingdom Viridiplantae; phylum Streptophyta; class Magnoliopsida; order Magnoliales; family Magnoliaceae; genus Magnolia; species Magnolia changhungtana. The sequence continues at coordinate 283,009 of JASAUF010000329.1, read as the reverse complement.
GAATGCCTACCATTGGAACCCCCTTCTTTTGGGTCACAGGAGTTTTGGATCTATATGAAATTTATTCACCCTCTTAATCTAGGTCTTTGTGACCTTATGACTAGATTGGATGGGAATATGGTGCGGCCCACCTTGATGTATTTACGGCCCATCCATAAGGCCCATTCTCATCCATTCTGATTGTCGAGTTCGAGTCCGATCGACGAGGCTGATTACCAATTCTTATTTGTCGTGGCTGATTGCCGATTATTGATCAAAACCGATTACCGATTATGGCCGATTATCGATTGACATGACCGATTGTCGATTCTGCTTGTCGTGGCCGATTGACCGATTACCGATCGAGGCAGATTGTTGATGCCGGTTATTGATACCGATTATGAGTATGTGATAGCATAGCATCATGATACATGCCCATACGCATCATCTGCATGTTTGTTATGAGATGTGGTTGACCATTGCATATGTCATTGAGCATGTTGATATGAGACTCCCTGATAGGCGGAGGTTATCTCACATGAGCGCACGGCATGTGCAGGATTGATGCATGACTGGATTGTATGACTCATATATCTTGCATTATGATTACTGTACGCCCTAGCGACATCAGGGCCGTAGCCTCCACAGGCATATCATGAATGCCCAGATGGGACACCGGAAATGTTTGGTTCTAGCATACGGGCGCCATAGATGTCCCTGGGTGAAAATCCCTAAACCGCCGTGGCCAGGAGATGACTCCAATGTCGAGACCGAGTGGATATATGAGCGCACGAGGGCCGAATACCAGAAGGCCGCGTCTCCCACTGTGTCGTGGTCGGTTGGAAGGGGGTGTGACCTTACCCGCCTGAGTGAGGGGGCAATATCTAGGTTGAGTTTGACCAGCTTGAGGAATAGGTCCGCTATCGACGAGCCGGGCCCAATATTGGCAGGCAGATAGTGAGGTCTCTTCCACTTACCCAGTTGTGCGCTCGGATAGGGGCGGCAAGCTGGCGCAGAGTATAATGAACCCCGGTGATGATATCAGAGAAGAACCGTACTGATACGTGGACTTATTGAGCAGGAATTGCATACCCATTCATTCATTCATTCACTATCCACTCGGGCTGGTGGTGCGTAACTATTTGTTACGTATACCATCGCATGGCCAGGATTTCGGTTGGGTGCGCGACTAACCTGAGATCAGGGGTTTACCACATTGTGTCTGACTATCCAAATTTAGGTATGGGACTGGTTTGGATAAAAGTCCCTTGTGATGGACCCCATAGCCTGTGATACTTCGTACTATCATCCCGACTTCACGTTCCTGCATGGTCATTTCATTCGCACCGCATATTACATTGCATCCGCAGTACTTAGCATTTTGGGTTAATATGTTTTTGCACTTATATGACCTAGATGGGGTTGATGGTATTCGTGGCTCGTCAGGATTTGTATATTGCATTGCATTCTCAGCATCTGTTATTGTCTTATTATGTTTTGCATCGCATTGCCTTGGTACGGCTGATAACATTCATGGACTTACCAGTATACTTCCGCTTACTCTGATGTCATATGATTCATGATCTTATTAGTATTTCTATTTATCCTAATGATATATGAATTATGTGCTTTATTGATATTTAGCACTTACCTTACACACACTTCCACCACCCTCTAAGCTTTTGTAAGCTTATGCACGATAGATGCGTGTAGGTGGCGTTAGATTGCAGCAGCGTTGAGCTTGTAGCATGCAGCTGACCTCTGGAGCTTTTGGAGTTTTGATTTCGATATATGTATTTCCCTTTCAGTAGTGTATTCAAACGATTATATTAGTGGATATGTGATGATGATGTTGCCTTTATGATTTGGGTATACTTATGGTTATGCTTTGTACAAAAAAAAAATCCTCCTTGTAGGATCCCATGATTGGAATCTGGCGTATGGATGCTAGGAGCCGAGAATGGGGTACTACGGAGGCTGTCGGCACCGAATTCGGCAATTTAGATTCCTGTGAATCCGATTTCTAGGTTTGGGGCGTGACATTACATGCGTTAGGTGCTCTAAGGTGCATTGTGCATATATACACTTATTGATATATATATATGTGTGTGTGTGTGTGTGTGTGCATTGCACCCACAGTAAATCCATATCATCCATCATACACGATCAAATCATAATATCATTAAAAAAAAAATTTAAATTAAATACTAACCTTGCAAGCCTTTCTTTCCCTTTATCTATCTCTCTTCCCTAACTTTTCTCTCTTGATTTTTTTTTCTTTACTTCTTTTATAAAGAAGGATAGTTCCTCGGATAAGATAATGGTGAGGGTGGTTGCAATTGATTTCATCCCTTTAAAAAAAAAATAATAAATAAAATTTTGGAAACCCTGAAATTTTGAGTTGTTACAGCAGGCCCAAAAATGAAGTACATCCAAATCTGACATGTTCCACACCACAATAATATAGTGGTGATTGAACACCCACCGGTAAAAACTTCATAAGGCTCATTATAATGTTTATTTTCCATCTAACCTATTGATTAAGTTACACAAAAGTAGATGAAAGGCAAACGCAAATATCAGCTTCATCAAAAACGTTTACGCCCCCTAAAAGATTTTAATGGTTGGTGTTGAGTCACCACTATTTCATAGGGTGTGATCCACATGAGATCTTGATCTACTTTATTTTCTAGCTCTTGCCTTAAAATAATTTTTAAAAATGAATGAACTACGTGGATAAAACATATACATTATAATGGGCCTACAGAGAACCATACATCATGATAGCCAACAGAGAACCATCCAGTCGCTACTAGCGTCAGTAGGTAATCCAGATCTCACTTTATACAAGTCCTTAATTCTTCTACGTGGTTTGATGAATGATGGGCACATATGACACTTTTCTTTGGGCTCAGTATTTTCTTTGGGCTCAATATAGTGCATCCAAAGTATGACCTGTTGCTTGCGGAAGGAGACAAAAATAGGAAATTCTTCCACCACTCTGCCACGAAAAAACACAAAAAATCAGGGATTCACCAAATTCGGCTGGACTCGGGCGAAAACATCTCAGATTTGGGGCGCATCAAAGAAGAAGCAGTCTCCTTCCTGCATGGTCTGGTAGCCCCAGACCAGTCAGGCAACCTGTCTTCAACCGCTGACGACCTGATGAAGGTCATCCCTCCACTCATAACGGTTGCTGACAACACTTACCTCATGTCATCTCCCTCCCTAGAAGAGGTCAAAAAATCTGTCCTTTCTCCCTCTAAGGAGGGTGCCCCTGGGCCCAACGGAATGTCAGCAGCGTTCTACGTCGAATGCTGGGACGTAATTGGAAAAGATGTGCCCAAAGCAGTGGTCGAATTCTTCCAGGGGAGCGGTCTTCCAAGATCATTCACAACGACGTTAGTTTGTTTGATTCCAAAAAGACAGGGCGCAAAATCCTTTGCAGAGTACAGACCTATTAGCCTCTGTAATGTGGTCTACAAGATATTCGCAAATGTCATAACTAGTCGGTTGGCTACATTGCTTCCCAAGCTCATCTTAGCAGAGCAAGGAGCCTTCGTGAGGGGCCGGTCCATAGTGGAAAACATAGCGCTAGCCCAAGAGCTATTCAGAGACATCGGCCGGAAGGTTTGAGGGGGGAATCTGGTGGTGAAGTTGGATATAGAGAAGACTTATGATAGAGTGGAGTGGTAGTTTCTCAAACAGGTTCTTCTCAAGTTCGGATTCGACAATGCCTGGGTTGATTTGGTGGCAGGGTGCTAGAACAACTGCTGGTTTTCAGCTCTTATCAATGGGGAAAGTTGTGGCTTCTTCAAGTCTAGCAGGGGTTTGAGACAGGGGGACCCAGTCTCTCCTTCTCTCTTCATCCTAGCAGCAGAAACATTCAGTAGGGGGATCATGGTTGGTTTCCAGTGGCCGATGTTAGGCCTTCAAGCAGAAACAAGGTACTTTGCAAATCTCTCATCTCCTATATGCAAACTACATTGTTCTGGTCCTCAATGGATCCAGGAAGTCCATTGCAGTGATGACATCTTTTATCTCCAACTACTAGGATGTCTCAGGCTAAAAAGTAAATCATAGTAAGAGCTCATTTTTCTGCTCTCCCAAGCTAACTGCGACTAGGACCAGAAGCATTGAACGGTCCCTTGGGATTAGTAAGTCGGCCAGAGACTTTTCCTACTTGGGGGTCCCGCTGGTGAACGGGAGAATCAAATGCAGTCTGTTTGCTCCTTCGGTGAACAAGGTGGCGGCCAAAATCCATGGATGGAATGCTAGGATCCTATCTCAGGCTGGTAGATTGGCCTTAATCTCTTTCGTCCTCAGCGGCATTTCGGTGCATACATTAGCGTCCACAATCGTCCCCAAAAAGGTCCTGAAAAATCTAGAAAACATCTTTGCTGATTTCTTCTGGGGTTGGCACGATGGGGTGAGGAAGCTTCATTGGAAGAAATGGAAAGACATCGCTTTGCCTAAGGATGAGGGAGGATTAGGTATCAGAAAACTGAAGGGCATAATGAAAGCTCTTCACATGAAAATGGCATGAGGTATCAGATTTGGGAAAGAAGGCAGCATCTGGGCAAAGTTCATGTGCTCCAAGTACGTGCGGGCTGATGCAATAGGTTTGTCCCATCCCCTAGCAGCAAACGCCTCACTGATGTAGAGGGTTTTAGAGGGGCTCTTCCCCATCTTGGACAGCAACGTCCAATGGGAAGTGGGTGAAGGGGACTGTAATATGTGGCACCGCAATTGGTCTGGACCGGGACCCCTATCCTCTCACATGTCCCTTCAAATCCCAGAAGCGCTGGCAGAGTTGAAAGTCACTGATTTCATAGGGGAGGAAGGTCCTAAAACGGAGGTCCCTATCGCACTTCCAGGTTGGCTGAAGGATTACATTATATTAAGAGGAATCTGTACCTCTAATGCTGAAGACTCTCCCTTCTGGCCGATTGACCCTGCAGGTAGATTCTCCGTCAAATCAGCATGGGAGGTGGGGAGAGAGACAGCCCAAAACATTCCCTGGGCGAAGAAGATGTGGCACCCAAACATTCCCCCAAAGATCTCTATGTTCGTGTGGAGACTGCTACTGGGAGCTCTCCCTGTCGACATAGCCATTCAGAAGAAGGGGATCTACATCGCCTCGAAGTGCGAGTGTTACGGGGGCAATGGGGCTCCTTCTCCTAGCAGGGAAACGTTGGCCCATCTCTTCTTAACTAGGAATCTAGCAGATCAACTGTGGAAAAATCTGGCATCTCACTTCAGTGTGTCCTTAACACTCCACCTCTCAGTTAGGGGCCGGTTAATATGGTGGTGGCAGCGGGAACTCCCCCTCAGGCACACCCCCATTGCTCTCCGTTTAGCTCCCGCTTTCCTGCTGTGGGAAATTTGGAAGACTAGGAACGGAGCGAGATTCAAAGGCTAAGGCTTCTCCATTCAAGGAGTGCTCGCTAAAATCAAATGGTGGCTTCCCTCACATTCAATCCCCTCTCCTATGGTTGGAGGCCTTCCCCCAATCGTCTCTTCTTCGTCAACGCCGTCGGGTTCCCCATCCTCAAGACTTCCTCATCGTGAAGTGGATTAGGCTGAATCTCGGCTGGAGCAAGTTAAACATTGATGGTTCATCGCTTTCTAACCCAGGTCCAGTGGGTAGGGGAGGCATATGCAGGGACCACAACAGTAATATGATTTTTGCATTTGTCAGCGGGTACGGATCTTCAACTAACAATGGGGCCGAAATCCGAGCAGTCTTTGATGGTATGCGACTCTGTTTACATCATGGAATGAGCAACGTACACATCGAATCAGATTCAAAGTGGGTTGTAGACAGCCTGATGGACAAATCCACCAGTGCCTAGAAGTGGAAGTATTAGATATCCAAGATTTTGAGACTTAGCTTGAGAGGCTCTTTTCGTCTTTCTCTAATTCCAAGGGAAGCAAACAGGGTGACTAATGGATTAGCCAAAGAAGGCAGTAAAAATCAGACCGACAGAATTTTCTCCGAAGTCTCAGCCCTCCCTCGTCTAGTTAAAGGAGTTCTCTTATTGGATAAAGCAGGATTATATGCGCTTAGGAATGTTTACAATTCAGTTTAAGGGTAAGGAAGCGCAGGTTTTGGAATCGCAGCTATGGAAGTCCCTCTGTTTCGGCGGGTGTTCCGCTTGAGTCTTCGGTTTTTCCTACAGCCGTTTTATTTTCTAATTTCAGCCTCTTATGATAGGCTTCCGTCCAGTCTTTTTTCTCTTCTCGGGAGCCCGAATTACTGTAAATGATGTAATGCTCTCTTTTTGATGCAATGAAAAGTTTCTTCTTAAAAAAAAAAAAAGTATGACATGTTGCACATAATCGCATTTGTGGCCAACATGATGAGTGTGACACATGATCTTCAAAGCCGTGGTAGCCTTTTGGTTTCTGTCCACATCTATCTTTCTTTCTTTCTTTTTTTTTTGTTAGCTTGTTAGTACACACCCACGTCGGTACACACAATCCATGTTAGCCACCCCCGCTGGGATCGATACCAAGACCTCAAGTGTTGAAACGAGGTATCTTCAATCAGTCTGCCAGTTGAGCTATGGATATGGGTTTCTGTCCACATTTATTTGGTCGAATTATAATCGCTCAAATCTTATTGTATTGGTGTAGCAAATAGAAGAGATGATCACTTACCTACAATTAGTTTTGCCCTACCAGGGCCCGGGTCTATCAGGTGAGACATTAGAAACCATACAAACGTGAGAAGCTCTCCACCTTTACTAAGGCGTTGAGCATGGGCTATCCCGCTACAGTTACATGCAGCGTAGGATAGCATCTCAACCCATACCTCACAGACCAGGGCCCATCTCTGCGTCACCTTCAGTTCATCTTTCAGCTTCTTCGCGAGAATGCATGCATCGAACAACACCGATTTGCTCCAGTCTCCTTTCACTTCGATGGGATCTGCTACCGTATTCACCGATAGTAGATCTTTGCATGCAGACTGTCGTTCCTTTTCCCTTTCTTCCTCCGAATATTGGGAAGAGCAGAAAATGGGGGATGCCTGGTTCTCCTCAACTGGCCTTCCGAGGAAGAATTTTCGGGCTTCAGCACTGGTCTCCAGGAACCTAATCACAGCCGATGATGACATCATGGAAGGCTGCATGACGAGAAGATATATCATGTAATCAGATATAAGCTTACTCAGTCGGCGATGTATGGTTGCTGAAATGGGGACTGCCTCATTTTCTTGGTTAAGGTCGTTTGATCCCTCGTTTTTACTGGAATTCTTGCCATCGTCCTCGTCGGTGTAATAACAAATGGTGGTGGCGATATGCCACCTTAGCAGACTCTCATCGAAATCGACCTGGACGCTCTCGCCGAACTGACTGAGGTAGCCCCTCTGCTCGAGGGCCCATTGACCCCGGGCGGCCTTGGGCTGTTTCATGATCTCGATTTTCTTCTTCAACTCGTGAAAGATGATATTCTTCACATCTTCGGAGACAGCTACACAGTAGGTGTATTGCATCTCCTTCATGAGGTTACCCAACCTTTTGCATGGCAGCACAGCCAAGGCCTTCTGGATGTACGAGGCCTCAAAGAACTTCCCACAGAGGGTGTGTCGATTAGCAATCCGTCTCAGGTACTGATCATGTTGAGGGATGCAAGTGTCTATCAGATTGTATTGCATGATGGATACGGACCATCGATCATGAGGCAGTAAGTTAGTTATGATCTTAAAGACTATGGGACCGAGCATTGGAAACTTGACGGCAGACCAGTTGGAGATCAGGAGCATGATAAAAGCCACAAAATCCAAGGCAATAGCGCCACCCAACAATGTGTAGGTGATGGCAATGTCGAGTGGGAGGAAGTCGCGTTTGTTGGTGAAGAAGAAAAGCAAGAAAGCAGTCATGATCGAGCAAGAGCAAATGGCCCGTGAGATGTAGCCGACGATATTGTGCACCACGGCAGCCTTAGTGAAGAGCACATCGTAGATGAATTCGAGCTCGTACTCAACGACCCGGAATGCGTCCTCTGGTAACCACCTCAGGAAGGTGTTGCGGCTCTCTACCTGGTCTTGGAAGCTGGCCATGAGATCAATGATAAGGCCCTTGAAGGACTTGAAGAAGTGGTGAGCCTTGTTGATTCTCGTCAATTCGTCCATTTTCTGATGCCACACATCGACAGCATGGGCTTCGGGCTTTGTGCTACTCACTATCTCCGCAGGGATCCCTGCCTCTATTTTCGACTGGTATTCCGCCATAAGCTTGGCGTAGTTCGGACCCGGGTCCAACTTTTCAAGCATCGAGTCCCGGAAGCCGTCCATGCTCGCGAGGTAAAGCGCATACGTCCGCTCGCCATACTTGATAATCCCAGCAACAAACATGAACAGAGTCGGGGCTACGAGCTTGTTTTTTGGCACGGAAAGCAAGAAAACGTAACCAGCAAGGCCAACCTCAAACATCACTCCAAGTAAATGCCTAAGCCACAGCTCATTGTCTTCCATTGCAAAGGCTGTGATCGTGTCAGGTCCGCCGAGGTGCAAAAGAAGGAAGGGGGCCCAGGAGGCTAGAACGTTGTTGTTGGCGGATTTTTCAACATTGTGCTTTGGACCACCAGAAGAGGCCATGATTTTCACGACGGGCTTGCTGTTGCCACCGGTTGTATCTGACGTGTCCCCTACGCTGTTGGAGAGGAGGCCCAGTGCGAAGCTGACCAACCAATCCAATCTAAAGGTGAGGGGACCATGTGAAGATGATGAGTAGCTTTGATGCCGTCCGTTTGCGTAGGGTCACCAAGAATACGAGAAGGATTTGCACCAACAGACTACAGAGAACGAAGACCCGAACATCCCAGTTATTCCACAAGTTTCTCACCGGCTTTGAAAATACTTCCACTCTTCCTTCTTCCATCTTGGTAAAAATATCAAACATGTTAGAAGTAAGATCGGTTCCATGATACACGGATCCGACAGCCAGAAACAGCTGATCGCCGTGAGTTCTGCCACCTCTCTAGTAGCCCATCAGGTGGTCAGTACGAATTGATCGATGCATTCGCCGGTCCCATTCCGTTCCGGATCAACTCGACTTATTGGTTCGCATCATGTGGGTTTGTCCCACAAATCATGTTGGTCCAGTCATCATTTGGGCCACACATGTAGCCTGAACGTGGACTGTTGGCATATTTTCTAAAGCTGTCCATTTTTCATACGTTTGTGGCTTATCAGATGCACTAACCTTACCGGGTTTGAATCCGTAACCTCAGTGATAGACTCTGAGTGTCAACACGAGGTCTTGGGTTCGATACCCATAGGTGGTGAAATACCACTACGGGTGCCTGGGTGTGTGTAGGGGTGCACACGGTCGGTTTGGTCCGGTTCTGGGGTGAAACCGGAACCGAACCATTCCTAACGGTTCTAGGATATTTGGAACCGGAGCCGGACCGTTGGCACCCTAGAACCGAACCGGAACCAAACCATTAAAACCAGTTCAGTTTTGGATCGGTTCCACACTTCTGGACTTTTTTATAATTCAGCCCAATTGCATGTTTAATTTTATTATCTAGCCCATGTCCATCCATGTTGTAGTCCATTTGATGAATAGTTTAGATATTGTATAAGGTGTGCAAAAATACATCTATGAAAATAATTAAATGGTGCATTATAAATCATAAATCATGAGTCAAATATGGAAACAATCAAAGGGTTTGGTTCGGTTCCAAGTTCAGTTCTAGGTTCGGTTCCACGGTTCGGTTCTACAGATCGAATCCACGGTTTGGTTCTACGGATCGGTTCACAGTTCGGTTCGGTTCTACATACCCCCAAATCGAGAACCGAACCGATGTAACCGGTTCTTTGATTTTTGGAACCGAACTGGACCTGGTGTACTCTGAGCCGACCGTTTGGTCGATTCAGGTCGATTCCTGGGCCCCTACAGTTCCACTGCTCAATGTGCACCCCTAGGTGTGTGTGTGTCGGGTGCTTGTATTTTTTTTTTAATTTTTAATTTTTATTTTTATTATTATTTTTTTTATTATTATTTTTATTATTATTATTATTATTATTATTTTAAGATGAACTAATCTCACTGAATTTTGGACGTCGAATAGCTTCCACCTGGGATCCAGCCATGTGGGTGCAACCCTGACCATGGGCCCACCTCAATGTATGACTTGTATATTAATGCAGCCATACATTTTTTCAGCAGATTTTAGAACATGGTTCCACAAATGCGGCAGTTCCAAATCTCAGCTGAACAACACCACTACAAAATAGTGGCAATTGAATGGCCACCATTAAAAGCTTCCTAGGGCCCAATGTAAATTTTATTAGTTAGGGAATTTAACCTTATTGGCCTCTATGTATGGTCAAATTCCTTAAAGAGATTCAACCTTTCAAATATTCTGAGGATGGCCTTTTGACAAGCTTCCGAAAATGACTTGGACCAAAATGCCCTTTTCCTTGGTTTAGTAGTTGTATGGTTTTCCAATGAATAAGAAGTTACGTCATATTTAATGCCCAACTCGTGGTGCCCACATTGATACATGTGTATAATCCACTCTGTCCATCCATTTTTCCGTGTCATTTTAGGACTATACCCTAAATATTAGCCTGATCCAGAGCTCGTGTGGGCCACATTATAGAAAATAATGGTGACAGTGGTACCCACTGTTGAAACTTTCCTTACTGTGATGTTTTTTAGAAGTGGACACTGCCCAAGTTAGGACTTTTTGGGCTTACGGCGAGCTGGCCCATGAGGTGGATGGAATGGATCACCCCATTGTGGACCTTAGGTTATGGTACCAATAGCTATTCTTTCATTTGGTAGTATTGGAAGTGAACATGTAACAACCACGATCCATATAACATGACAACCATATATAACATGACAATTATGATCCATGACAACTACGACCCATATAACATGACAACTACAACCCATATAATATTACCACATTACAACCACGACCCATATAACATGACAACCATGACCTCGACCCTTACTCCATTACAACCACGACCTTTATATGTAGCCTTTAATCTATTTTTAATAGTGTAGGTAGTGAAGAAGTAAAAATTTGTCTCTTAACACATCACAACCCCTATCCTTAATACATGACAACCACAACGACCCCAACTCATATAAATTGAAAACCTTTTGGGAGCCAAAAAAATGTTTTATATAACTCTTTTTTGGCCCGTGAAGTTAAATTAAATTCTAAATCCAATGGATGAATTGTTACTTATTCACTACCTACACTACAAAAAATGGATCAAAGGCTACAGATTAAGGTTGTGGTTGTAATGGAGTAAGGGTCGAGGTCGCGGCTGTCATGTTATATGGATTGTTATTTTAATGTCGCAAGGGTCATGGTTGTCATGTTATGTGGGTCGTGGTTGTCATAGGTCGTAGTTGGCAAGGGTTGTGGTTGTCATATTATATGGGTCATAGTTGTCATGGCTCGTAGTTGTCATGTTATATGGGTTGTGGTTGTCATGTTATATGGGTCGCGGTTGTTACATGTTCAATTCCTTTACTACCAAATGAAAGGATATCCATTGGTACCATATCCTAAGGCCCAAAATGGGGTGATCCGTTCCATTCACCTTGTCAGTCAGCTCGTCGTGGGCTCAAAAAGTCCTAACTTGGGCAGTGTCCACTTATAACAACCATCACAATAAGCTTGGAAAGTTTCAACAATGGGTGTCACTATCACAATTATTTTATATTATGTGGCACCCATGACCTCTGGATCAGGCTAGTATTTGGGCCCTAGCCCTAAAAGGACACAATAAAAAGGATGGATGGCATGGATTATACACATACATCAATGTGGGCCCCACGATTTTAGCCTTGCTCGTGTGGGGCCCACATTGATGCATGTGTATAATCCATGTTGCCCATCCTTTTTGCCATGGCATTTTAGTGCTAGAGCCCAAATATCATCCTGATCCAGAGCTCGTGTGGGCTACATTATAGAAAATAATAGGGACAGTGGCACCCACTTTTGACACATTACATGCTCACTGCGATGTTTATTAGAAGTGGACCTGATAAGTCAGGACTTTTTGGGCCGATGGCAAGCTGGCTGACAAGGTGGATGGAATAGGTCACCTCATTGTGGGTCTTAGGGTATGGTAACAATGGTTATTCATTCATTTGGTAGTGAAGGAAGTGAACATGTAACAACCACGACCCATAAAACATGACAATTACGACCCATGACAACCACGACCCATGACAACCATGACCTATATAACATGACACCCTCGACCCTTGCCACATTACAACCATGACTCATATAACATGACAACCACAACCTCGACCCTTACTCCATTACAACCACGACCTTAATCTTTAGCTTTTGATCCAGTTATGACAGTGTAGGCAGTGAACAAGTAACAATCCGTCCCTTAACACATCACAACCCCAACCGTTAACACATCACAACCCCTACCCTTAACACATGACAACCACGACAACCCCAACCCATATAAATTGAAAATCTTTTGGCAGCCATAAAATTTTTGGATATAACTCTTTTTTGGCCCATGAAGTTAAAGTAAATTTGAAATCCAATGGATGGATTGTTACTTGTTCACTTCCTACACAACCAAAAATAGATCAAAGGTTACAGATTAAGGTCATGGTTGTAATAGAGTAAGGGTCAAGGTCGTGGTTGTCATGTTATATGGGTTGTGGTTATCATGTTATATGTGTCGTGGTTGTCATCGGACGCGGTTGGCAAGGGTCGTGGTTATCATGATATATGGGTCGTGATTGTCATGGGTCATGTTGCCATGCTATATGGGTCATGTTGCCATGCTATATGGGTCATGGTTGTCATATTATATGGGTCGCAGTTGTTATATGTTCACTTCCTTTACTACTAAATAAAAGGATATCCATTTACCATCACCTTAGACCCACGATGGGGTGATCCATTCTATCCACCTCATCTGTTAGCTCGTCGTGGGCCCAAAAAGTCCTGACTTGGCAATGTCCACTTATAACAAACATTACAGTGAGCTTGAAAAGTCTCAACAGTGGGTGCCATCATCACCATTATTTTATATTATGTGGCCCACATGACCTCTGGATTAGTCAGATATTCGGGCCTAGCCCTAAAATGACACAGCAAAAAGGATGGGTTGCGTGGATTATAGACATACATCAATGTAGGCCCCACGAGTTGGGCCTTACTAGTGTGGGGCCCACATTAATGCATGTGTACAATCCACGCTACCCATCCTTTTTGCAGGGTCTTTTTAGTGATAGAGCCAAAATATCAGCCAATACAGAGCTTGTATGGGCCACATTATAGAAAATAATGGGGATAGTGGCACCCACTGTTGAAACTTTCCATGCTCACTGTGATGTTTGTTAGAAGTAGACATTGCCCAAGTCAAGACTTTTTAGGCCCATGGGAAGCTGGCCAACGAGGTGAATGGAACGAATCACCCCATTGTGGGCCTTAGGCTACGGTACCAATGGTTATCCTTTCATTTGGTAGTGAAGGAAGTGAACATGTAACAACCGCGACCCATATAACATAACAACCAAGAGCCATATAACATGACAACTACTACCCATGACAATTACAACCTATGACAACCACGACCTATATAACATGACAACCACAACCCATATAACATGACAACCTTGACCCTTGCCACATTACAACCACGGCCCATATAATATGACAACCACGATCTCGACCCTTACTCCATTACAATCACGACCTTCATCTGTAGCCTTTGATTTATTTTTGTTAGTGTAGGCATTGAACAAGTAAGAATCCGTCCCTTAACACATTACAATCCCAACCCTTAATATATCACAACCCCTACCCTTAATACATGACAACCACGACAACCCCGTCCCATATAAATTGAAAACCCACCATTGAAAATCTTTTGGGGGCCATAAAATTTTTGGATATAACTCTTTTTGGGCTCATGAAGTTAAATTAAATTATAAATCCAATGGATGGATTGTTACTTATTCATTGCTTACATTATAAAAAATGAATCAAGGCCCACAGATTAAGGTCATGGTTGTAATGGAGTAATGGTTGAGGTCGTGGTTGTCATGTTATATAGGTCGTGGTTGTCGTGTTACATGGGTCGTGGTTGTAGTGTGGCAAGGGTTGTAGTTGTCATGTTATATGAATCATGGTTGTCAGGTTATATGGGTCGTGGTTACCATGTTATATGTGTCATGGTTGTCATGTTATATGGATCGTGGTCGTTACATGTTCACTTCATTTACTACAAAATAAAAGGATAACTATTGGTACAATAGCCTAAGGCCCATAATTAGGTTATCTGTTCCGTCCACCTTGTCGGCCAGCTCGTTGTGGACCCAAAAAGTCTCGTCTTGTGTAGTGTCCACTTCTAACAAACATCACAGTGAGCCTGGAAGCTATCAACAGTGGGTGACACTATTACCATTGTTTTCTATTATATGGCCCACACTGGCCCTAGATCAGGCTGATATTTGGGCCGTAGCCCTTAAATGACACGGTAAGAAGGATGGGCAGCATGGATTATACACATACATTAGTGTGGGCCCCACTAGTACACATCACTTTCTTGACATTAAATACGATGCAACTTCTTATCAACTGAAAAATCATATAATTACTTAACAAAGGACAAGAGCATTTTGGTACGAGTAACTTTCGGAAGCTTGTCAGAAGGCCACCCTCAGAGTATTTGAACGGTTGAATCTCTTTAGGGAATGTGACCATACATAAGGCCAATATGGTCAAATTCCCGATTTGTTATCCAAACTGTTGAATAGGTCACAGAGACCCCCACCCCCACGAAGCGAAAACATAAATAGTAGCTTGATACAAAACCTCTTTGGCTCCCAAGAAGTTTTTAATGGTGAGAATCCAATCCTCCATTGAGTGGTCCACATGAGAAATGGATCTGCCTCAGTTTTTCGACCACGCCCAAAAATTAGCAGGAAAAATGGATGGACGGTGTGGATATACAATACATACATTGATGTGGGCCTCACGGTCAGTGTAGCACAATCCCAAGTTGCAGCTAATGGGGCGTCCGGGTAGCCCATCTACACAGTGGAGCAAACCTAATGCATGGCTTGGATGTGTTCCAGACGTGAATTTTATAATTTCAAAGCAGTGACCAAAGGACGCCGGTTGCCAACTGACGCTGCTAGTAGCCACCTGGCTACTGGTCAGTGCTTTTTGAGCCCCACCATGATGTATGTGTTTTATTCACACCGTCCATCAATTTTTTTCAGACCATTTTAGCATTTGATCCCAAAAATGAGTCAGATCAAGTATCAGGTGTACCACGCCATAGGAAAACAGTCGTGGTTGAGCACCCACCATTAAAAGCTTACTACCGACTTCCCATCCAACCTGTTGATTAGGTCCCAGAGACTTGGATGCAGATAACAGAAATATCAGGTTAATCGAAAACGTTGGTGACCCCAGTGGTGTGATTCAGCTGAGATTTGTACCTGACACATTTTCGAGTCCATGCTATAAAATGATATTAAAAAATGGGTGTACGCTGTGTATAAAACGCATATACCACTGGCGGGCACATCAGAGCACCGAGCACTAGCCAGCTACTGGCAGCATCGCTAGGCAATCCGCGTCTGTGGCCAAAGGAGCTGAGATGGGTCACTTACTAGATTCAACGGTGGCCGGATCTTCTGGCCCACTCTCCAAGTGTTTTGCACCCTTCAAAGGTAAGCTTTGACGTCACCACACCAAACGAGCCAAATCTACAACTTATCATCAAGCATCGTATATTAATTTATAGCACACAAAAGCAAAACAGCCAAACGTGAGAGGAAAGAGTCTTCTCCCCGCAAGCAAGGAAGATGCGCATTATTATTCTAATTTCAGCTGAAAAAGTGTATACATTACTAAGAGGTGTTTCGGGTGGTCAAAGAAAGCGAGTGACTACAGGTTACCAGATATTCTATCCTTAGTGAAAACTCCATGTATACATTACTCATTCCATGTATACATTACTCATTTCTTCGTTTGTTTTAAGATACTGTTTAGAAGAAAGCTTAAAATAATCCGCGTGGAAAACGCTAACCAACTTTGTCATGTCCATCCCATACTTTATTAATAACTTCTCAATGTATTCAGTCCAAGATAACCATAGCCCGGTCCTCTTCCTTTCTTTGTGTATGTTAATGCCAAAAACCTTCTTTACAATTCTTAAATCTTTCATCTCAAATGTCTCTGATAACTAAGTCTCAGTATGTCAATCTCAGATATGATATGACTGGCGATCAACACGTCATCAATATACAAAACTAAGATGATAAACTTCTCATCACTCATTGTTTTTAAATCTATACAATGATCATATTCACTCCTTGATAAACCTCTGACTCACTATGAAAAAATCAAACTTTTTGTACTACTACCTACATGACTGTTTTACGCCATACAATGACATTTTCAACTTGCATACCTTGTTCTATGTCATTCATATTTCAAAGCCTTTTAATTGCTTTATGTAGATCTGTTATTTCAATTCTCTATGTAGTAAGGCAGTCTTCACATCCATTTGCTCTAGCTCGAAATCATATTGGGTAACCAAAACCAATGTATTCACTTGGAGGCGTAGTTTAAATGCGTTCTAAGTTCACCTCAAAGTTTAACATTGCATAAGACTATTTGTAGGTACGGGGTGACTGGTTGATGTGATCTCCAGGCGGGGCCACATTATGCGTGGCACAAATGCGCTGCAGGTCTCAAGTTGGCACATAAACTGGGTTGCGTTTGTGTAGGTGGTTATTCCCTTCTTTGTATGAAAATCATAAAGATGACCATGAAAAAGCATACATGGCATGTTATGAGAATGTAGAGGAAACGGTGCCTCCTCATTAGAAGAAGTTCCCGTGAAAAGCAAGCCTTAAAGAGCTCCAATTTTGGTACAGCAAACTTTGCATTGGCAAGTGCAGAAGGGGGACTCTTCTTTTTTATCATAAGGAACTGAAAGAGTGACTCTATGGACCTTCCATATTTGGATTGTTTGAATGCATTTGCGATTTCAGAAACAGGAAGAAACGTATATGGTTTTGAAGGATTAAACCAGTACTGAGCTTGATCCTTTTTTGATGTAACCTGAAAATACAAGTTAAATTGGTCAAGGAAAGTTCCCCAGAGGCAGATGCCTATGATTAAATAACCTCAAATACCAACAGTACCTCTTGGAGAAAGTCTGCAACCCCTTTGCATGGGGGTAATGAGAATCCTAGAGATACAAAGAAATCAACAACATCTGCTCGGGGGCCATGATAAACGACATGCCCTTCTGATAGTAATATAATATCATCAAAAAGATCAAATGTCTCAGGTGCAGGCTACAAAAGAGCCATCTGGTAATGAGTAATGTATACACGGTTTGAGTAATGTATACATGGAGTTTTCACCAAGGATAGAATATCTGGTAACCTGTAGTCACTCGCTTTCTTTGACCACCCGAAACACCTCTTACCAGCTGAAAATGTGCAGATTTGCTAATTTCATACGGGTGTTGTCCATAGCCCATCTACTCACAATCACACGTGCCAACATAACACTTTTTTATGAGATCTGAGCTTTCCATCTGGTCACCACATGGATAAGATCCTGGTGGTAAAAATATTACGCTAATTCGCTCAATAAGCATCAGCCAAGATGGTGCTGCCCTTACCGTGGGGCCCACTTTGATGTATGTATTCTAAATCCAAGCCATCTATCCATTTTTCCAGTTCAATTTAGGAGATGATCCTAAAATTGCAGCAGATCCAAATATCAGGTGGACCGCAGCACCCTCACCATTAAAAGCTTACTAGAGTATTATTATTATTATTATTATTTATTTATTTATTGATTTTTTTTTTAACACACGCACCCCACTCAGGCCATAGTGTGATTTCACCCCTTATTGGTACTCAACCCAAAACCTCATGTTAAAACTCCCGAAAGTCTACCAACGAGGCAAGGACTTGAACCCTCAGACTTGGTTCTGGTTTTGATTATTAGGCATGTGCCCTAAATTGAATTAGCAAATCGGATGAAGGGCGTGGATATGAAATATATACATCAAGGTGGACGCCACGGTAAGGTCTGCAGTATCTCAGGTGAGGCGGCCATGTGGTGTGGGTGTGTGTTAGGGTCAAATTATTGAAGTTCCAGGGGGAAAATGTATTAATTCCACCGAGGAAAGATTGGTTTTGAATGTAGTGGATCTGACATATAGGGCATTTGGCCAATGCAATTGGTATTAGACTCATTCCTGATTATGCAGGATCCCTGTCCAAATGGGCCCTTAGGCAATTATACAAAATAATAATAATAATAATTAAATACATTAAGTGTTGTTGGGAACCACGTAGCATCATTTCACAGTAATTAGAAATAGAAATCCCAACTTTGGAAAAACCATTTTCATCATTTCACAGTAATTAGAAATAGAAATCCCAACTTTGGAAAAACCATTTTCGCTGCTGGAACCAGCCATACGGATATAAAACATGGCATCAATTTGTAAAGGGATGCCTATCCGTATTCTTCTCCCTCCCATGCACGAAAGCATTTAATCTTTCGCTTTCTCTCTCTTTATCCCCCTCTTCTTTCTCTTAATGACCACTTTAACACTGTTCAAGTGACTTGATGGAGATAAAAGAGAGTAAGCTCTCTCTCTCCCCGGGCGCACCTGCCAACGTGGGACTTATGTATGTGACCGGGGCCGTTTATTAGGTGTAGAACCCATTGGCATGGTTGGATTTAAAAAATAAAATAAAATCATGCCAGGACAGTCATCATATGGGCTACATTCATATCTAATCATTCAATTTTGTCTTGCATTTCTACATGCACGTGCGGCACACCTGAGACTGGACCCACCTGATCCTTGGATCAAGGCATGCTCACTGGGATTTGTACCAAATGAATGGCCTAGATCTCCAAGACATGCACCATGTTGGTAGGAACTCACCACTTCTTTCTTTATTGTTATGCCTTGATGTCACCGAGACATGCACCATGTTGGTAGGAAATCACCACTTCTTTCTTTATTGTTATGCCTTGATGTTCGACATGTATATTTAAAATAGGAAATTTACTATTCATGTATACTTTTCATTCTGAGAAATTGTGGAAGTAAAATTTGAATTTGAATCAAATGAGCAAAAAATAAACGCAACAAAGCATGTACAAAAACACGCGATTTTACATGGAAATCTATTAGGAAACCCCATGTGCAAGTCTGTGTTATAGTAATAAACTCGGAAATCCGAGATCGAGCCGCAGGGAATTGGTGAGAACACAATAGATGCTAATGGTTTGTTGGAGTTTTTAATCCAACAAAAAAGGAAAAGAGAATTAAAAAAGTTTAAACAATTATTAAAATAAACTATGGATTCAGGAATCCCCAATTAATAGAACTTGAACTTAATTCGCTTTCTCAACTTGATAATTCAACTACAAATAGATTCCAATATGTTCTAGTCGGAAGATATATTAGTAAAATCAATCATAAACATTAAATAAAATGAGAATTAAGATAGGTTGACCCCTCATGAAGATATAAGTAATAACTCGCAATGAATAAGAACCATCTATTGTGCCCAGAGTTAACAATAAATCAATGGATTTTACAGATTGATTCCTTCTCCAATCTAAGAATTTAATCACATCTTATCACAATTTGGCATAAAAACCTAAAAAATTTCATTGAAAATGAATTAAATATAAATAATCTATTAAAATGTTCATCTACTACCCTTAGCTAAAAGATTAGTCAAACATGACTAACTTCTTAAACAAAAGAAAAATAAAAACAAGCTATGGAGGACGAATTGAAGAATAATGACGTCAGAAGAGCTTCGCCTCATTTGAAATCACTTTTTAAACCCTAACTTGATTATAAGTTGTGAAAAAAAAAAAAAAAATCCTACTGACATTTTAAAAGAAGAAAGTGATTAATGCATAGAAGAATGAGGAACAACACATAATATAAGCTGGATATGAAGACACTGGACATGAAAGGCTTAATGATGAGAAGAGATAAAAATATTGAAGACTACTAACTTCTCTCAAGAACAAACCTGTTAACGGATAGAAGCATGAAGATGACTACAAATTATACAAGCTCAATGAAGACAGTTGAAACTTGAAAGGAATTTTAATGAAAAGAGTAAAAATTACTAAAGACTATTAACTTCTCAAGCATGGACTGGGGATTGGATCCGTAGGTTATTTGACTAAATCAATCTTATTGTAGCATGATACTTGAAAGATGATTAAATAAGAAATTCTTAGTTTTCACAATAATAATAATAATAATAATAATAATAATAATAATAATAATAATAATAATAATAATAATAATAATAAGTTATGTGTAAATCAACCCCTTATATAGTTTTGGGAACCGAACTTTCACACTTCTCTAGAAAATTCACGTACCAACTTACATTTACGCACTTGTCACTTTTGTCGATGGGTGCTCGATGGCATCGAAGTCTAATCGAACCTCTGTTGATGCCATAAAAGATCTCCTCGATAGATCAAGTAGAAACACAGAAACTAACCAGCGACGATTTGCTAAAATTCTGGAGTTTGTCGATGGCATCAGAGTATCTTCAATGGTATAGAAGAATGTGTCCAGCAACTATATATCTTGAAAATTCCCCAGAGTTTCTCGATTCATGCTCAAGGGATTGAACTCTCATCGAAATCCACTCGATGGCACCAAACTGCACTCAATGAAATTGAAAGTCTCTAATGTTGTGGGTGAAAATGAACCAAGTAAAGTGACCAGTATGAGAGTGAACACAAAGCATAGATGATGGGAGCTCAGTCCTCACTGCTGAGATGACCCACATAAGAGAGAACACAAAGCATTGACAAGGAAGCGAGCTCGATACCGATTGCCGAGCACGACCTCCACAAACAACTCGAATCCTAACCACCAGCGGTGACCTCAACCTCGGCTAAGGTCTCGCCATTATGACCAGTGGATGACTTTGGGGTACCCACCTAACCTTGAAGATGGATTCTGACCACAACCGATGATTTTAAACGGCCCACAAGGCCTTGACCAGCTCGACTTAAGGGCAGCCTCAGTCATCAAAGGTCGACCACATGCCTCGACCACCTCGCTTGTGAGGTCAGACTCGGTCATCAATCCTGAACTCCTCGGAGGATGACCCCTTGGAGATGTTTTTATTAAGATAAAGATCTCCTTGGGATCCTCGTCGAAACATGGTACAACAACCCACCCATTTAGGGCTCTATTAAACCATTTACTAACAAAAGCTTTAACTATTCATAACTTTCAGTTACTTAACTTAAAATTTGTTCAAAAACATAATTAAAGGAATAACATGAATTCAACTAGATATGTTAGTGACTCAATATATTTAACTAGTCTTCATCAAGTTAGGGTCATAGCCCTTGTGAATCGTCTACTGGTTTACTTTCCTGTCCTGAAACTTGACCAATTGTTTCATCATCCATCAAATTTGTATGGTTTTTTCATCAATAAAATGTTAGCTGGTCAGGCCCAGTGAGTAAACCCATCATGGTTGATCATATACATCATAATTAAAATAGAAACCCATGAATGTTATGCGATGCATGGATCCGTGAATGCATCAAGTGGGTTGATCAATCTGCTTACCTGAGTTGGATCCCATCAACCCATATCTCACCCTTTTTAGGGTGGGTTTCCACCATCTTGGCAGAGTTTCACATATTGTGAACATCCAGGGATAGTCTCCTAAGTCACCCGGTACTGTAAGTACTTACAGGTCATCCAGGGAGTGCTCTAAGGTATTCAACACAATTATGTGATGCATGGCATAGATGCATGAGAATGATTTAGCATCATGTTAACAATTGTCACATAGATAGCATTATATGTCATTTTAATTTTAAACAAACAAACATTCAACACAAGGAATCACAATCAGTGAAAACAATCAGATGACTAATTTAATAACAATGGAGAGAAAACATGTTAGGATCGCTCACCAATATTTTGGTGATGTTAATTCCAAGACATTACTCCGAAATCAATCAAGCAATAACCACCTAAATACATAACACAATCAAATATATTTTTGTTTTCAGTAGTATATATAATCTATCTCAGCTTGTTGATCATCTAATTTAGGACCCACATGAGGAATCTAACCAATGATTTGAATCCCTTTAACTTTCATTCTTAATATGTGATTATGAATGGTCATTCTTCACTATGGGGCCTGCTTGATTAACCTAAGGTGATTTGACCACACTAATGTTTTAAGATGATAGAGAGTTATTATTATTTTATATTATACATTAAAATATCAGAATTTATAAATCCAACAAAATGTTTTGGCGGATTGTCGATCGATCAATAAATGTTATAAAAACTAAGTTTATGATGATTCGATTTATAACTTTGATTGTTCTTCTTTATTTTTTCTACTTTTAATATTTATTGATCATATGGTCAAATCTGAATCATTCATTAGCTCCCATATGATCGATTAAGGGTATAACTAATGAATTTCCAATTCCAAACCATATAAGATCTAACAACAATCATTCTTACAATTAGTGTGGCCCATTAGATGATCAAACCCATCATGAATTCCAAATGAGATTTTAGATATATTCTGGAATTCACATTGATGGCATAAATTGGACCTAATACATTCGATGATCCATTGATCATTTGGGACAGATCTAAGCCATCCAATGACATCTTAAAACCTTATATTGAGAATGGGTCACTAGATCACTTAGATCCAGACCATTTATGTTTTAAAAACACTAATTCAAAGTATAATAAGTACAATCTTAACCTTTCATCATCATGGCCCATCAATCGTTCAAATCTACCAATATTCTCTGACCAACAATTTAAATCTATTCAGAATGAGGATACATAGTGGAGATGGAGAACTAAGGGTCGTTTCAGATGGGCTGACATACTGTCTGAATTTGGGCCTCAAAAGGGTGCAGGTTGAATCCGACTCCAGTTTTGTTGTGGATCTTATTAACGGGAAATTGAAGATGGGTTGGCGATGGAGGTACTGGATAACCAGATTGAGGAGGATTCTGATCAAAGGTCAGTTCACTATCAGCCATATCCAGAGAGAGGGTAACACCCCGACGGACGGGCTAGCTAGGCTGGGGAGTGAAACCCAAACCTCCTCTTTCTTCAGGCACACTAAGCCCATTCTGACCCAGATCAGGGGTCTCATCCTGTTGGACAAGGTGGGCTTGGGAAACCTTAGTTTCATTCCTCTAGGAGTGGAACATAGAGACAACGGATAGTGTTTTTTTTCCTGTTTATTTCTCTTTTGTCATCCTTTACGATAGGCCCCGCCTAGGTTTTTTGTTGGAGGTCGCCCGAACCCATGTTCATGTCATGTAATTTTCTATGGATGAATGAAAATTTTGGCCTTTTTTACAAGAAAAAAAAAAGCATACATAGTGGAGATCCGATTTGATCGGTCCGATCACAATTTTAGAATCTAAAGTATAAATGATTCTTGTGGTTAAATCTAAAAAAATGGCTCATCTACTGATTTGATTGATATGAAATTTAAGGAACTAACATCTTTTGGCACTTATGATCAAATAATCCGTTCGGATCTATCTTAATACAGTCGGATGAAAGAAATTAAATATTTTCCTACAATATTATTGGCCAGATCTGAAATTATAAATAATCACTTTGTTAAAATTGCTCTGCGAACCTGTACAATGATCGTGTTGATGACATACACCATCCATTGCATAGATCATGAAGAAATTAACAAAATAACAAAGAAATAAAATATCTAAAGGCTGGAACTTTCCTGATGTAACACCTTGAGCTTCTCAGTACTTGGGTATTATCTGATAACCTAAATTATGGAACCACTTATCTTCATTCCAGCCTAAATCAGATTGTTGGAATTAGTCTTCACCCATGGATCAAACCATCCACCCGTTAACGCTCTAGATGGACCATCACATTGTTAGATAAATCTATTTAGAATTTCGATTTCTTTGGTTGATAAATCTAACCTTCCATTATTAATATTAAAGTATGAACCGTCAGATTCATCGCTCATCAGGCCCACAACCCTTAACATAACAATTCCTAAACTTGATCCCTACCATTGGGTCATGTGGCCCTTAAATTTACTACAGACTTCCACTCAAAAACAGATCCTATAACATTTGACCGTTGAAGTTTAAAAATCAATTGTTGAATTCGAGATCTGTCAGTAAACTAGGACTTTACATCACCTGATTCGGCATCTAATCATCAAGATCAGCCATTAGACTCATCTAAATATGTTAAAGGACGTATATATAGTTAGAGATTTATTATGCAACAATTCAATCATTCGATTCAAGATCATTCATTCACTTGAGATACAGGGTCATCTAATTATAGAAATAGCGGCTAATTTTCCCTAAATTGGATTACAAACCTTATAGTTGGTGATCAATACAATTAGTCCATTGGTCGACAATTTAAAACAGTTCTACCATTACACCTTAAAATTGTCCATTAAATCTTAAGAGTATATGTTAATGTAGATTATGAGCCATTTATCCATGACATTAGCCATCTAATTGTCAAATATGCGCCATTAAGTGTCTTGACCATTGGAACAACTCCATGAGACTTTTTGACCATTGACGTTCAAGTTCAGGATGACCTGACCATCAGATCGATGGAGATCCATAATTGGATGCTTCAATCAATATGTATGGCCCACCTAAGCTCTGGATCTGCTTGGGTTCTTAGTCAAAGGCCCTTATTGAGACCTCCAAGGAGAATAGATGGAGTGGATTTCACCATACATCTCAAGTGGACCCATGAAAGTGTTGCATGTGTAGAAAACTTACATGCACCGCAGTGTACAGGACCGCCAAACCGAGTCAATAGGCACTGACCTGATAAAGACCAAAAAAAGGGTGATTTTATCTCCTCTCTTGCCGCAGACCCGATTCAAACGGGCTACTTTCGTTGCGATGATCCATGGCCCACCTTCTGGGATCTGATCAATGATCTGAACCGTCCATCGTGCCCGAACGGGAAATCTGAGTAAACCGTTAGTTGTTCTGTTGTTCATTACACACGTACGTACCCACCACACTCGACGCAAGAGGAGTTGCACATGCGGTAGTTCTGAGAGCAGAAACTCCTGTTGAGTTGGCAATCCTAGCCTCCTACAAACCTCAACCATTGGATGAACACCATCCATACCATTCATCTTAGGGCAACCAGCGTTGCTTCGCTCCACTGCTAAGGATGCTTCGAGGGAATCTTTTCGGTTAGATAGTTGGCGAGATCACGACCGTTTGTGAGTTCGTAGAAATCCACAGGGAGCATCCTAGGCATTAAACCTAGGTCATTCTCATGAGTCACTTGCAGTGGTTTTGAGATCTCGCACAAGATCTCCTTGTTGCAAGAAAACCGCCCGAGACCGAAAGACTCAGAACCCACTGAGTTTGAAAGGATATTCTGATAAATGGTGGGTCCCACAAGTATTACTAAACAAATTTGGCCCATCCATGATAAATGGATCAAAGGATAAACCACTAGATCAAATTCTACCATGATCAAGACCGTCACCTTCCTCAATCAACCAAAGAACCCAACATCACAAAGTGGGCCCCATTAGCCGATCTAAGGTAGTCACCCAATGGACCCTATTGCCAGAAGTCTATCCCAAATGTCGAATTTTTTCCATGCAAACAGATCTAAGATCCATCACCTCAATTTTTGAACGGTTAAAAGGAAAAAAATACTGCAACTAATCCTCTGATTAGTTACTACTGAAAGTTCTGGAAAGACTTTCGAGAGCTATAAAAGCTCTCCTTCTATTTTGGGTAGATGACCCTAAAAATCCAGAAGAGAGAGAGAGAGAGAGAGAGAGAAAGAGAGGGTGAGTCGTGGGTTGTACGGGTGAAACTCGAGTCGGGTTATCAAGTTTTTTGGGTTTTAAACTGAGTCAACGCGGGTTTGGTGAGTTTGGTCTGAAGCCAGGCTCCTTGTTGGCTGATTTAAAAAGCAGAAAGGCAAGAAAAGGAAGGAAAGAAAGGAGACAAAAAAATAGAGAAAGAAACGAGGGAGAGAGATGATGGTGGTTGGTTGCTCGATTCAATCATCGAGTCGATTCGTCGAGTTTTGATGGGGTCGGGTCATGTTCATTGTTGGAGTCCTAAGTCCATGTGCAGGATTGGACAATGCAACATCAGAACCAGAAGGAAGAAGAAAAGAGGAAGAAGGGGAGTCGAATGCTAAGCCACTGTCCAACTGCCGAGTCATTGTCCGAGTTCGCTTAGTTCAGGCTGAGTCATGGTGAGTCGGATCGAGTCTGGACCCTCCTGGGCATCTTAGAAGGAGAAGATTTGTAGAGAGAGAGAGAGAAGAAGAGAAGGAATCGAGAGAGAGAGAGAGAGAGAGAGAGAGTGGACGAGTTTGCCACTTAGTCTAATTCCAACTGCGAGTTCAATGACTCAGTGAGTCATTGGGTTTGTAAATTCCAATGTCTGCCTGAGTTAGACCGTTAGGCTTGTTCTCAAGAGAAAGAAATGAGAAATGAGAAAAGAGAAGCTAAAAAAGAAGGAGAAAGAAGGAAGGAAAGAGAAAGAAAAGAGAGTGAAGGAGAACTTAGTGACTCACCCAAGTCAACTCGTCGAGTCAGCCCCTAAGACACATGAAGTGGGCTTGATTTGGGTCAGTTCATTCCCTGTAAGGTCAAGAACCCTATTAGAATGGTACATTGTGTTTGATTCAAGCCGGGAGCCAAGTTTCAACACTGAGTCGAGTTAACTCGGTTTGGACAAGGTAAATTAATCTCAAAGATTTTAAATACTAGCTTAAATTCCAAGATAACAATCATTGAAATATGATTTTCTTATATTGAATTTGAATCACTTTCTCTAAGTAATAGATTTATAATCAAATCCTACACTATCTGATATTTAAGTTTGACTAGGAAATGGTGTTCCGATCTAAATAAACAAGCGGTTTAAAGTATGATTGGAATCGGATTCATGAACATGTAAGAAGAATTCCAACTACATAAAAAGCCAATTCGACTCTTGAAGGGTGAGGATCACCCTTCAAGCCTTTTTACATCATGATAGTTAGCATTGTTTAATTATATTCATTCATTAATCTTATTGATTTCTTAATACAATATCATATAGAAATGATAATAAATGTTAGTTCTAATTGAGTAATTCTTTATAAATATTTGATGACTTAATTAAATTCAATAATTGGACATGTTATAGATCTCAAATATCCCTGTTTGTTTTTAAACGTACATTTTGCATGTGTGGATACTATTGACATTATACATGTCTTGTTTTACTACTTGTGATGTCATGACGGTGTTTATGGAGGTCCTTGAATTAGTGGTCATTCTGTCTAATAAATTACATCGAAGTTTGTTGTGGACTTACTATCTAATGAATTGTTGTGCCCTTGTAGCTTTTGGGGTCCCTCTTTTACCGTATCCTTGAATGAACTATTTTCCCTATGTGGCTTTGATTGGCTAGTTGTCCTATGTGGCTTGATTATATGTTTGCCCTTTGTGGCCTTGATGGAATAATCGCCCTAAGCGGCTTACATAAATTATTTTTGTACAACCTTATGTTGGTAAGCTCCACTTGTTTAATTAGGACTGGCTACTAGTTGAAGAGGTTACCCTTAAAACATCATATTTATTAGTCTCATGAGCCAGGGATGGTGGAATGGGACACTATGCCTGAGCTGTCGGCCTATGCTGGGTGACAAACCCCCCATAGTCACTTTTGAGCTTTCTAAAATGGTTATTTGAAATTGGAACAATAATAGTTGGGCTAATCATGCATTTTCATGACATACGGACTTGTGGAGCCTCTTTCATCCCCAGCTTTCTTTTGGTCCACGCAATATGAAGTGTGGAGTGTGGATCTAGCATGGTAATCAGCCCAGATTTTGGCCTATGCAATACGGAGTGCGGAGCTAACGCACAACATCCGTGTCCGCACATCTCTCGCTAACGTGCGACCGGAGATTGGTAGTAGCAAGTTCTTCTTTGAAGCAGAGATCATGGAGAATGTGGAGCAGAATGCTTTTTTCTCTACCCGCACAACATCCGTGTCGATGCATCACAAACTAGCGCATAATGGGAAGAGTGTGCACAACATCCATGCATCACTCTCTAGCGTGCAACGAAAGCTAGCGCACAACATCTCCCACTAGTGCGCAATGATAGCTTATGCACAACATCTTAGTCCATGCAACGTCTGTGCCCACACATCCCCTGCTAGCGCGTAATGTAAGCTAGAGCACAACATCTCAATCCGAGTGGGCGTAACTCTCTCGACAAACCTTGAGGCAGCCCATCATCAATGGTGGCATTTTTTGTGTCTTTAACCATTTGCTCGACAGTTCTTACTACAACATTGTAGTTAGTGCATGCCTTAATCTCTAAGCTTATAAAACCATGGAAGAAAGAGAGTGCCCATGGGAACACATTCGCCCTAGGCATTCTCATCAGCAAAGCCCTCCTTTCACCATTTTTGTGGCTAATCTCACCTTCGACACCACAGAAGAGGATCTTCTGCGTATTTTCTACAGGTTTGGAAAACTGGTGGTCTTCATTCCAAAGGATCCTAGCCGGAACAAATCTAGATGCTTTGCCTTCATACGGTTCTGGTATGAACAAGAAGTGCACAATGCAGCGCACTACCTAAACGGGAGGAGAATCGATGGGCACATTGTCTTCATGGCCTAAGCCAGAAACCAGAAGGGCCATTCAAGATCGGAGCGGATCTACACTCACTACATGAAAATTGGAAAAAAAAATGACGGATTTAGAGACGGTTTTGGACCGTCTCTAAAATTGCTTGGTTTAAAGACGCTTTAGAGACGGCCGTAAACTGTCTCTAAACTTTTAGACGACTCTTGACCATCCTTAATGTTGTCTTAAAAAATTGAACGGCCATTAATCATTTAAGACGGTCAAAAACCATCGTTGACTGCAGAAAAAAGACGGCCATCGACCGTCTGGAAAAGAGACGGTCTCTAACCGTCTTATATGCGGCCTTTTGAGACGGTCAAAGACCGTCCATATTAGAGAAGGTCATTGGCCATCTCTTACTGGTAATATGAGACTGTCAAGGACCGTCTCAATTAGAGACGGTCATTGGCAGTCTTTTACTGGTAATCTGAGACTGTCAAGGACCGTCTCAATTAGAGACGGTCATTTGCCGTCTTAATTTGCGACTGTCAAAGACGGTCTTAATTAGAGACTGTCTTTGACCATCTTCTAGTGGTCATTTGAGACTGTCTACATTAGAGACGGTCCTAAATCGTCTCTAATGGTCAACACTTCCCAACCAAAAAATTATGAATTTCAAAAAAAAATAACAATTAACAATGTTTAAGAAAATTTTAAATTTTGAAAAAAAAAACTGTGATTTTATAATAATCTAGATTTTGAAAAAAAAATAAAAATTTAAGAACTTTGAATAATGTTGATCATTTTGAAGAAAAAAAAAAAAGATTTCGATAAAAAAATGATATTTTGAAAAAGATAATATAAAAAATTAAACAAAATTGAACCTAAAATGATATTTTGAAAAACAAAATATAAAAAATTAAAAAGAAAGTTTGAGAAAATATAAGTGTTGTATTTTTCTCTTAGAAAATCTTCCCGCTACCTTGAAAAGTTTTTTTTTATATATAATTAAAAGGTAATATTTAAATGATTTAAAATATCATATGAAAAAGAAAATTGAAAAGTTTAGAAATTTTAACTATTTGAGAAAATTTTTGAGAACAAAATGATGCTTTTGAAGAAAAAAATTGGAATTTTGAAATTTTTGAGAAAAAATTAAAATATGAGATTTTTTAAGATTTTGAAAATAAAAATTCAAAATTTGTATTTTAATTTTTTTTTGAAATATTTTATAATAAAATGATATTTTGTTAAAAGAGTAAAAAAATATACATTTTGAAAAAAAAAATGTTATTTTTAAATGGAAATTGAAATTTATCTATGAAAAATAAAATTACTAAATTATTAGGGACATCCACTAATTGAACCTTTAATCAACTCTTTTTGGACAAATTAATAAGTTCAGATTGAAGAGTAAATAACTTCAGATGTTTAAATCAAATTCACCTATTTCTCCCAAATTGGATCACCTGCCCTCAAATTTTGAAATCGAAGGTTAAAATTTTAAGAAAGTTTGAGAAAAATTTTGAGAACAAAATTATGCCTTTGAAGAAAAAAAAATCGGCATTTTAAAATTTTTGAGAAAAAAAAAATAAAATATAAGAAATTTTTTGAGATTTTGAAAATAAAAATTTGGAATTGGTATTATAAATTTTTTTGGAAATATTTTATAATAAAAATGATATTTTGTTAAAAGAGTAAAAATATATACATTTTGAAAAAAAAAATGTTATTTGTAAATGGAAAATGAAATTTATCTGTGAAAAATAAAATTACTAAATTATTAGGCACATCTACTAGTTAAACCTTTAATCATTTTTGGACAATCTAATTAGTTCAGATTGACAAATAAATAACTTCAGATGTTTAAATCAAATTTCACTGAAATTGTGTGATCAATCTTGTATGCCTAATATCTTTTTCATATGTAAACTGATTGAGGCAAGTAACTACTCAAATGGAGGGTATTGATCAGTAAAATAGAGTGAATGGACCATACATGTAAAATGGGCTAAATATTCTGGTCAAAATTGTGACCCAACTTAGTGACCTCGTGAGAACCTAAGAATTGATGTTAATAAGTTTTGTGGGCCCCATCATGATGTGTGTCGAACATCAACACCATGGATTTGATGTGTCCCCTTTAGGTTATGAGATATTTCAAAAAATCATCTATATACGAAACTCAAGTGGGCTATACTATCTAAAACTATGTGAAGACATCCTAAAAAATATAAAAGCACTTGGTGGAGCCCACATGAGTTTTGGATGCGGCTGAAAATTGGTCTGACCCCTCATCTAAGTGAGACACATAATGAGTGGGTTGGATATGTGAATCACATTTAGGGAGGCCCAATATATGATTATGAATTTTTTAAGGAAACCCCTCTCCACTATATTGTGTGGTGTGGCCCACCCAAGTCATAGATTGACTTTATTTTTAAGCTCTTGGCCCACCCAAGTCATGGATTGAATTTCTCCATATCGTTCAACGCTTTTCTCGGATCATTTTAAGATATTAACTAAAAAATGGGGCGGGTCGAAGGCTTAAGTGGACTACAAAGTGGGGATTGAACGTCCGCTATTAATCTTGTGGAATCGACCATTGATTGACCTTTAACTAAAATTTCTATGATTATACTATCTTAGATGTTTATTAATTGAGCCTTTTCCTTCCTTAACAGAATCCATTACTAGATTTTGTCTTTTTTTGTGTTCATTCGTCTGCTGCCAAGTAAAGGGTCTAAGTATTCGGTTTTTTCTTCCGTACAAATGGAACACCTTTTCAAAATTTTAAGATGAAAATGGCTTTGAACATTTTTTTTATATGATTTTTTTTTTTCAAAATTTTGAGACGAAAATGGCCGTGAACATTTTTTATATGATTCTTTTTTTTCAAAATTTTGAGACGAAAATGGCCTTGAATATTTTTTATACGATTTTTTTTTCAAATTTTTGAGACAAAAATGACCTTGATCATTTTTTATAACTTCTTTTTTTTTTTTTCAAAATTTTGAGACGAAAATAGCCTTGAACATTTTTTATACGATTTCTTTTATTAATAATTTCTAGTATTCTTCTCTCACCATGATCTCCTGTACTTTCTAAACATGAGGCAAGTAAAGAGATTAAATGGACCACAAAGTTGGCCCACAATAATTCATATTTTTTTGTGTTTTCTCTTCATTCATATCTTTTTGATATTATGAACATGTTGGATGTCAAATAAATAGTACTATGGACCCAAGGAAGGTATCAACGGTGGAAATCATTATTCCACATTGTTTCGTGTGGCATGGTCCACTTGAGTTTTGGATTTACCGAAAATTCGGGGTTAACCCACACTGTTCATCCATTTTTCGAGATCATTTTAGAGAATTATCCAAAAAATGATTCATATCTAAAGATTAATTAAATGAACCACACCACAAATAAGGGGAACAAAACGGCTACTCCCCCTTACACCATCCAATGGCTGGTGGTTGGTGCTTTGTGGGCCCCACCATGATGTATGTGGTTAATCCATGCCGTCCATCTATTTGGAGAGATCATTTAAGGGCAATGTCCAAAGAACGAGTTAAATCCAAAGCTCCAGGACCCCGGCACAGATGATGGACCCTAGCATAAACAATCATTTTAGGGCAACCATTTTTTTTAAAAAAAACTTTTGAAGCAATTGGATTTCAAATAAACATTACAATGGGCCTTAGGATAATTTCAACGGTGGGAATCACCCTCCCCATTGTTTTCTGTGGCGGGTGCACTACAGATTTTTATCTGTCTCATAGATTGGATCTCATGACTTAAAATGATACCAAAATGGATGGACGGTATGGATATAACAAATACATCATAGGTATATATATATATATATATATATATATATATATATATATATATATATATATATATATAAGGTTCTGTACGTCAAGCTCATGGGAACTCCCCCATTAAGTCGAGTTGTGTGGGCCACACCATGACGTGTGTCAAAAATCAACACCGTGCATTTGATGGGTCCCCTTTAAATTATTGGATATCCCAAAAATCAGCAGTATACTGAACTCAAGTGGGCCATACCATTTAAAATCATGTGAAGACATGCCTAAAACATATAAAAGTACTTGGTGGGGCCCCACCTGAAATTTGGATGCATCTAAAACTTGGATGACCCCTCATCCAAGTGGCACACATGTAATGGATGGGCTGGATTTTTGAACCACATTTCTGTGGGCCCAAAAAATAATTATGAATGTTTTAATGGAGGGTAAACCTTCTCAACTTTTGTATGTGGTGTGGCCCACACAAGTCACATGTTAATATTATTTTTAATCCCTAGGCCCACAATGAAATGTTGAATCTAACTGATGGAGTAGATGTTTGACACGCATCATGATGGGGCCCACAGAGCCATACCAGATCTAAAGCGTAAGTGACGTTATTTGGTTATAGAAACAATGTGTGAGTTTTGTGTTTAATGTAAAATAGTGGTGACTCATTCTTAATAATAGTGGCAATGATATAGAGTTATCTAGACCATCTAAATAATGGGTCTAGTTATTAATGATTAATACTTAAACTTTTTACTATATAAAACTATCTTAATCATCCACTAAATGGTCCCTTAAATGTAGGGTTATTAATGTAGTTGATGTGCTAAATTATGGAAAACTCACAACTTGCGGATTTCAAACCTACATCTCATTTCGGAAGAGGGATTTAATTCCAATTCCCTCTTCTCATTTCCATTTCCCTCTTTTCTCTTACGTCGTTGAACTCACTGGAGAATGCCTCTCTAGATGACGGGCTGGAAGCCATCGCTCGTCTTCCGGTTCATAGACTCGTTGCGGCAGGTGCAAGTGGCGAGTGGACTGCATATCTCCATGAGCTTTTCATACGGATGGATACTCAAAGGTCTGTTGATTTTTATGGATTTTCTTTGTTTCATGTACAATTCCTAGAGTTTGGAAGATTAATTTTCTTTTTTTAAATGTAAATTTCGTGACTTCTCTTCCTACGATTTTCATTTGCAATTCCTACGATTTTGATAGTGGAGATCTTTTTCTTTCTTAAGTTTGATGTTAGATTCATACGTCTCCATCTTCAAGCAAATTGATGGGTTTGATCTCGTTGCATGGAATTCCATGATCTCTAGATACATCTAATGGTCTACCTTGACGATGCCTGTTGCATGTTTGATGAAATGCCTGACAGAAACAATCTCTTTAGAATAATGTTTCCACCATTGAAACCTTTCTATGGCCCACAGTGATGCATATTTGTCATTCAACCTGTTCGTAATATCACAAAGACATGGATGAAATGAAAACACAAATATCAGATTGATCTAAAACTTTTGTGGCCCCCATGAAATTGTCAATGGTAGATGTTCAATTCACACTCTTTCCGATAGTGTGGTCCATTTGAGCTTTGGATATGCTTCATTTTTAGCCCACAATGATGTAAGTGTTTTAGTCTCACCATGGATCAGACTTGTGGATTCGATTTTTTTTTATTTTTATTTTTATTTTTATTTTTATTTTTTTTTGCTGAGCTTGGGTTCAGGTCAACGCCTGAATGGTTTCTCAGTCAAGGCCTACCTAGTTCCAAACCGATTTCTGTCTTCGTTTTCTAGTTGAATAGACTAGCAGACATGCTTTAATCTGAGAATTAGCTGCTCTAATTTCTCAAGCACTAGTTGTTTTTGTCTTCTCTTTCTAGTTGAATAGACTAGCGATCACTGGCTATTTGAAATTACTTCCACGATCCATTTTCTAGTTGTTTCTAATTTATAGTTGGGTTTGGCTTCCTATTTAGCTCTAAGGTCTTTTATGGTTGGTTTTCAGCTTTTCTGAATTAGTTATTTTATATGATTATAGGTCGTGTTGCTGGTGACATGTTCCACTGGCAAGCAACAATTATGGGACCAACAGATAGCCCCTTTGCAAGTGGTGTATTTTTGGTAACCATTCGCTTCCCACCATCTTTTCAGCTTTTATGCATGTTGTACCTTCATTTAACTCTAATTATTATATACTAGGGATCCAATATTAGACATATGGGACCAAAAGGCTATGATTATGATGATGGTGATAATGAGTGAATTTACATTTGGATTTTCATGTAACTGAGGTTTGCATGATTGCATTCTCTGTCTTTGAAACATGAAAATTATAAGCCATCAGGGTGGATTGCAAGTTCTCTTGGCCCATTTGGGTGAGGTTCTTCAAAACCTTCAGGGTGGCTTGGGTAATGCAATTAGAAAGATTGATGCATTCTTTGAGGTTAGGCTTGGTTAGCTATCCTTTTTCTTTATTCTGATCTATATATTTAATTTGTTCTTTATATTCTTTGAATTTGTAGCTATGGTTCGACTAAGTGTGGTCTAAGCCAACTCTAAGCATTTGAAGGAGTGCAAGCGATCCAAGTTTGGAGTACATACAGTGTCGCTAGGCATGGTATTAACAGATTTGCTTCTAAGGTAACTTTGGTGGCATTTCCAAATGCCCTAATGCCTGTAGCTTTCCTTCTGAAAATTAATGTATTTTTGATGAGTTCTGCAATCATAACAGTGCAACTGTTTATTTCATTTCTATCAATATTTAAATTCCCTATTAGATATGGACTATGATTTTCTTGAAGTTAGAGCCATGGCTAGTTCATACTTGCTCAAGTTTTAAATTGAGTCTAAATAACTAGCTATGGACTATGATTTTCTTGAAGTTAAAGCCATTTTTCCACGGCTGATGGCCTCAAGTTTATGAAGGTGCAATCTTCTCTCCTACGCATCAGAAAGAAAGGAAGATGTAGTCTGATTTATCAACTTATGAAGCCACGGATCAACTTTTCAAGTTCGCACTTCTCTTTTATGGTGTCAGCTAAACCCTTCGCAAGAGTCAATGTTTCCATTTGGTTGGTAATAATGCTTAGATCTCTACCTCAAAAATCAGGTAGTCTCATCCTCAAATGGACCAAAATATATAACCATTTTAGGTATGGAATAACCATTTTAGTTATATAACCAAGCTAATGGAAAATGTTATATTTCAGGTATGTTGTGTCACAACCATTTTAGTTTTGTGTTGCTCAATATAGAATTTCATACAGTTGGGAATAACTTGGATGATCAGATTCATGAAAGTTGTGTGTTAGGCAAGTGAGTTTTAGTACTGCACTAAGGTCATATATGGGTAGAGTAATCCTTGTAGCTTGTGTGACTACAAAGTCATGAAACTAGAAACCTTCATAAGTGTTCATTCCTCATTCAGATTCGTTCAATTTATATAGAGCTACCTTGTGGTAATGACACTCAAATTGGCCTTGCAGTCCACATCATGCATCTTGCATTCTTTTGCTGCTTATACCACACAATCGGATTGTGGCTCCATGTAAGATATAGAAGTAGAAATATATCAGTTCTATTTTATTTACATATGGAAAAGCAGAACATTCTGCTGCTAATGCTGAATCTTTATGCTGAGTATGAGTGTATCGTATGACTACATCTTGTTCTCAATTCCCTCAACCTGAACCTTCACCTAATCCAAATCTCAAATCCCTAACCTAAACCTAAACCTAAAGCTAACTTGAAAACCTAACCCAAACCCGATCCCGAACCCGAACCCGATTTCCTAAACCTAAACCTTAACCTATTCTCAATTTCCTAAACCTTAACCTATAACCTAACTTAAACCTAAACCTATAACCTACACTTATAACCTAAACCTAAACCTAAACCTATAACCTAAACCTAAGCCTAAAACCTAAACCTTAACCTAAACCTTAACATATAACCTAAAACCTAAACCTAAACCTAAAACCTAAATGTATTGTCAAATCCCTAAACCTAAACCTACACCTAATCCTAATCTCAACTCCCTAACCTAAACATAAACCTAAACTTGGAAACCCAAACTTAAACCCGATCCCGAACCCAAAACCGATTTCTAAACCTAAACCTTAACTTATTCTCAAATCCCTAAACTTAAACCTACACCAAATCCTAGTCTAAACTCCCTAATCTAAACCTAAACCTAAACTTGAAAACCCAAACCTAAACCCGATCCCAAACCCGAACCCGATTTCCTAAACCTATACCTTAACCTTTTCTCAATTCCCTAAACCTATAGCTTACAACCTAAACCTAAACCTAAACCTTAGCCTAAACCTAAACCTAAACCTTAACCTAAACCTATAACCTTAACCTAAACCAAATCTATGACCTAATACCTAAATGTATTCTCAAATCCCTAAACCTAAACCTTCACCTAATCCTAATCTCAACTCCCTAACCTAAACCTAAACCTAAACTTGAAAACCCAAACCTAAACCCGATCCCGAGCCCAAACCGATTTCCAAAACCTATACCTTAACCTATTCTCAATTCCCTAAACCTATAGCTTATAACCTAAACCTAAACCTAAACCTAAACCTATAACCTTAACCTAAACCAAAACCTATGACCTAAAACCTAAATATTTTCTCAAATCTCTAAACCTAAACCTACACCTAATCCTAATCTCAACTCCCTAACCTAAACCTAAACCTAAACTTGAAAACCTAAACCTATACCAGATCACGAACCCGAACCGGATTTCCAAAACCTAAACCTTAACCTATTCTAAAATCCCTAAACCTAAACCTACACCTAATCCTAATCTCAACTCCCTAACCTAAACCTAACTTGAAAACCCAAACCTAAACCCGATCCCGAACCCGAACCCGATTTCCTAAACCTAAACCTTAACCTATAACCTAACGTAAACCTAAACCTATAACCTACACTTATAACCTAAATCTAAGCCTAAAACCTAAACCTATGACCTAAAACCTAAATGTATTTTCAAATCCCTAAACCAAAACCTACACCTAATCCTAATCTCAACTCCCTAACCTAAACCTAAAACTAAACTTGAAAACCCAAACCTAAACCAGGATCCCGAACCCGAACCCGATTTTCTAAACCTAAACCTTAACCTATTCTCAATTCCCTAAACCTATAGCTTATAACCTAGACCTTAACCTAAATCTAAACCTAAACCTTAACCTAAACCTAAACCAAACCCTATGACCTAAAACCTAAATGTATTCTTAAATCTCTAAACCTAAACCTACACCTAATCCTAATCTCAACTCCCTAATCTAAACCTATACCAAAACTTGAAAACCCAAACATAAACCCGATCCCGAACCCAAACCCGATTTCCTAAACCTATACCTTAACCTTTTCTCAATTCCCTAAACCTATAGCTTATAACCTAAACCTAAACCTAAACCTAAACCTTAACCTAAACCTAAACCTAAACCTATAACCTTAACCTAAACCAAATCTATGACCTAATACCTAAATGTATTCTCAAATCCCTAAACTTAAACCTACACCTAATCCTAATCTCAACTCCCTAACCTAAACCTAAACCTAAACTTGAAAACCCAAACCTAAACCTGATCCTGAGTCGGAACCCGATTTCCTAAACCTATACGTTAACCTATTCTCAATTCCTTAAATCTACAGCTTATAACCTAACTTAAACCTAAACCTAAACCTTAACCTAAACCAAAACGTACGACCTAAAACCTAAATGTATTCTCAAATATCTAAACTTAAACCTACACCTAATCCTAATCTCAACTCCCTAACCTAAACCTAAACTTGAAAACCCAAACCTAAACCCGATCACAAACCCGAACCGGATTTCCTAAACCTAAACCTTAACCTATTCTCAAATCCCTAAACCTAAACCTACACCTAATCCTAATCTCAACTCCCTAACCTAAACCTAACTTGAAAACCCAAACCTAAACCCAATCCCGAACCCGAACCCGATTTCCTAAACCTAAACCTTAACCTATAACCTAACCTAAACCTAAACCTATAACCTACACTTATAACCTAAACCTAAGCCTAAAACCTAAACCTATGACCTAAAACCTAAATGTATTCTCAAATCCCTAAATCGAAACCTACACCTAATCCTAATCTCAACTCCCTAACCTAAACCTAAAACTAAACTTAAAAACCCAAACCAAAACCCGATCCCGAACCCGAACCCGATTTCCTAAACCTAAACTTTAACCTATTCTCAATTCCCTAAACCTATAACTTATAACCTAAACCTAAACCTAAACCTAAACCTATAACCTTAACCTAAACCAAAACCTATGACTTAAAACCTAAATGTATTCTTAAATCTCTAAACCTAAACCTACACCTAATCCAAATCTCAACTCCCTAACCTAAACCTAAACCTAAACCTAAACTTGAAAACCCAAACCTAAAACCCGATCCCGAAGTGAACCCGATTTCCTAAACCTAAACCTTAACCTATTCTCAAATCCCTAAACCTAAACCTATACCTAATCCTAATCTAAACTCCCTAACCTAAACATAAACCTAAACTTGAAAACCCAAACCTAAACCCGATCCCGAACCCGAATTCCTAAACCTAAACCTTAACCTATTCTCAAATCCCTCAACCTAAACCTTCACCTAATCCAAATCTCTACTCCCTAACATAAACCTAAACCTAACTTGAAAACCCAAACCTAAACCCGATCCCGAACCCGAACCCGATTTCCTAAACCTAAACCTTAACCTATTCTCAATTTCCTAAACCTTAACCTATAACCTAACTTAAACCTAAACCTATAACCTACACTTATAACCTAAACCTAAATCTAAACCTATAACCTAAACCTAAGCCTAAAACCTAAACCTTAACCTAAACCTTAACATATAACCTAAAACTTAAACCTAAACCTAAAACCGAAATGTATTCTCAAATCCCTAAACCTAAACCTACACCTAATCCTAATCTCAACTCCCTAACCTAAACCTAAACCTAAACTTGAAAACCCAAAGCTAAACCCGATCCCGAACCCAAAACCGATTTCCTAAACCTAAACCTTAACCTATTCTCAAATCCAAAACTTAAACCTACACCTAATCCTAGTCTAAACTCCTTAACCTAAACCTAAACCTAAACTTGAAAAACCAAACCTAAACCCAATCCCGAACACAACACAATTCTCGAACCTAAACCTTAACCTATTTTCAAATTCCTAAACCTAAACCTACACCTAATCCTAATCTCAACTCCCTAACCTAAACCTAAACCTAAACTTGAAAACACAAACCTAAACCCGATCCCGAATCTGAACCCGATTTCCTAAACCTAAACCTTAACATATTCTCAATTCCTTAAACCTATAGCTAATAAGACCTAAAACCTTAACCTTAACCTAAACCTATAACCTTAAAACCAAAACCTATGGCTTAAAACCTTAACCTATAACCTATAACCTAAACTTATAACCTATAACCTATAACCTAAACTTATAACCTATAACCTAACCTTAACCTAAACCTAAAACCTAAACCTTAACCAATAACCTAAAACCTAAACCTAAACCTAAAACCTAAATGTATTATCAAAGCCCTAAACTTAAACCTACACCTAATCCTAATCTCAACTCCCTAACCTAAACCTAAACCTAAACTTGAAAACCCAAACCTAAACCCGATCCCGAACCCGATTCCCTAAACCTAAACCTCAACCTATTCTCAATTCCCTAAACCTATAGCTTATAACCTAAACCTAAACCTTAACCTAAACCTAAACCTAAACCTTAACCTAAACCAAAACCTATGACCTAAAACCTAAATGTATTCTCAAATCTCTAAACCTAAACCTACACCTAATCTAATCTCAACTCCCTAACCTAAACCTAAACCTAAATTTGAAAACCCAAACTTAAAACCCGATCCCGAACCCAAACCCAATTTCTTAAACCTAAACCTTAACCTATTCTCAAATCCCTAAACTTAAACCTACACCTAATCCTAACT
Source organism: Magnolia changhungtana (assembly GCA_030180095.1). Classification (NCBI taxonomy): domain Eukaryota; kingdom Viridiplantae; phylum Streptophyta; class Magnoliopsida; order Magnoliales; family Magnoliaceae; genus Magnolia; species Magnolia changhungtana. Next base: position 242,482 of record JASAUF010000329.1, on the reverse strand, counting down.
TAAACTCCCTAACCTAAACCTAAACCTAAACTTGAAAACCCAAACCTAAACCCAATCCCGAACCCGAACCCGAATTCTAAACCTAAACCTTAACCTATTTTCAAATCCCTAAGCCTAAACCTCCACCTAATCCTAATCTCAACTCCCTAACCTAAACCTAAACCTAAACTTGAAAACCCAAACCTAAACCCAATCCCAAACCCGAACCAAATTTCTTAAACCTAAACCTTAACATATTCTCAATTTCTAAACCTATAGCTTATAAGACCTAAAACCTTAACCTTAACCTAAACCTATAACCTTAAAACCAAAACCTATGACCTATAACCTAAACTTATAACTTGTAACCTAACCTTAACCTAAACCTAAAACCTAAACCTTAACCAATAACCTAAAACCTAAACCTAAACCTAAAACCTAAATGTATTCTCAAATCCCTAAACCTAAACCTATACCTAATCCTAATCTCAACTCCCTAACCTAAACCTAAGCCTAAACTTGAAAACCCAAACATAAACCCGATCCCAAACCCGAACCCGATTCCCTAAACCTAAACCTTAACCCATTCTCAATTCCCTAAACCTATAGCTTATAACCTAAACCTAAACCTTAAATTGAAAACCCAAACCTAAAACCCGAACCCAAACCCGATTTCTTAAACCTAAACCTTAACCTATTCTCAAATCCCTAAACTTAAACCTACATCTAATCCTAATCTAAACTCCCTAACCTAAACCTAAACCTAAACTTCAAAACCCAAACCTAAACCCAATCCCGAACCCGAACCCAAATGCCTAAACCTTAACCTTAACCTATTTTCAAATCCCTAAACCTAAACCTACACCTAATCCTAATCTCAACTCCCTAACCTAAACCTAAACCTAAACTTGAAAACCCAAACCTAAACCCGATCCCGAACCCGAATCCGATTTCCTAAACCTAAACCTTAACATATTCTCAATTCCCTAAACCTATAGCTTATAAGACCTAAAACCTTAACCTTAACCTAAACCACCTTAAAACAAAAACTTATGACCTAAAACCTTAACCTATAACCTATAACCTAAACTTATAACCTATAACCTAACCTTAACTTAAACCTAAAACCTAAACCTTAACTAATAACCTAAAACCTAAATGTATTCTCAAATCCCTAAACCTAAACCTACACCTAATCCTAATCTCAACTCCCTAACCTAAACCTAAACCTAAACTTGAAAACTCAATCCTAAACCCGATCCCAAACACGAACCCGATTTCCTAAACCTAAACCTTAACCCATTCTCAATTCCTAAACCTAAACCTTAACCTAAACCTAAACCTAAACCTTAACCTAAACTTAAAACCTAAACCCATACCTAAACCTAAACCTATAACCTAAAACCTAAACCTAAAACCTGAATGTATTCTCAAATCCCTAAACTTAGACCTTCACCTAATCCTAAACCTAAACTTGAAAACCCAAACCTAAATCCGATACCGAACCCAAACCCGATTGCTGTAATAATGTAGCCCAATCACATGGCAACAAATAAGAATGTATTCCTTTTAACACATGCCCCTTTTTACAAAGTTTTAATTTTTGTTGTTGTTTCTATTAATTGAAACACTTTTTTGCATTATTTGCTCAACTAGGTTTATTTTAATGATCAATTTTATTTTAAAGAAGTGTCCACTTTTTTGGATGAAGTTTCTACAATTCTTCATGATTCTGAATTATAATGTTTTGTTGGTTGAATATTTTTTTATTAGATGAAAGACACAAAAAGAAAATTGTTGCTGATTTTTTTCATTTTTTTTACTTATGAAGTTAAACTTTATATGTATGGATGAGTGTAGTGTGGATAAGATTGTTTGTGTTTGGATGGATGTAGTTTATGTTTGGATGGATTTACGTAGTTTGGGTTTAGATGGATGTGAATGTGAATGTGATGAAATATATTGTATAACAGGTGTATGAAGAATACTGTAACAGGTCAAATTTGAAAATGTCCTTCAAGGGGTCATAAGAGACGGCCTATAGCAGTCCTTTTAAAGGACGGTCCATGACAGTCCTTTTTAAGGACGGTCCATGACCGTCCGTTTAAAGGACGGTTCATGGTTGTCCTTTGAAGGCTCATAAGAGACGGTCCATGACAGTCCTTTTTAAGGACGGTCCATGACCGTCCGTTTAAAGGACGGTCTATGGCCATCCTTTTTAGGCTCATAAAGGACGGTCCATGACAGTCCATTTTAAAGACGGTCCATGACCGTCTTTTTTCTACTAATAAGAACAACAGTTTTCAACCGTCCTTTAAAAACTAGGACACGTCAAAATTTGACGGCCTATGTGACAGTCCATGACTGTCCTTTTTGGTCATTTGAAACGGTTTTAGACTGTCCTTTTTTCGTTGTTTTGGCGTAGTGACTCCACACCAGGACACCCCCTTTACAAGTCGAAAACCCTACTCGGAGATTGTGAAAGATCATTTACCCTCAAGTAAGGGCCCAACCCAGAGAGTAAAGATTCTTGCCCCCAGACCTAGAACGAACCCATTCACTATTGAGGCTGATCCAGGGGAGGTTGAGCAGATGAACGTAGCCCTTTCCTCTGCCCTTATAGCCTACTCAGTCAGTGAATCCATCTCTATTTTGCAGCTAATTGACACTACCAAAAAAAGGGGCAAAGGATACAGACCACGTTAGTTTTCTGCTACGGATATAAACCTTAGCTATAGTTGCTACGCTTTTATTCCGTAGCTAAAAATTGATACACCATTAATAATTAATGATGTTGTAAGGGGCTCTATGAGGCCTAAAAAATCCTATATGTTCTATCTAAGCCGTCTATATATTTGGAAATATTACGTTAGAGGATAAAAAAATAAATCAGCTAGTTCAAAGGCTCAGGTGGACCACACGGTTGAAATCATAGATATTAAATTACAGTTGTTTCTTATGATGTGGTCCAATTGGGCCTTCAATATATCTGAAATTTGATATCATAGGTTATAATAATTTATCAAAATTATTCATCGGTGTGGATAGACCAAATACATCATGGTGGGTCCCACGGAGCCCTTATCCGGACCGTCCGTGAGAAGACGCCCAAAATTTGGGCGCGCGCTCAAACAGAGCCGCGCCCAAACGATGGGTATGTATTTCACTCTCTCTCTCTCTCTCTCGCTCACTCTCTCCCTCCATTCCCTAATCGGAATCTCTCCCTCCATTCCCTAATCAGAGCGTTCCCAAAGCTCCTTTCCCTAATCCTCTCTCTCCCTCCCATTCTCTGCTCCATCTCTCTCATTCTCTTCCCTCTCTTCTAATGCATCAGCCGTGAAGAACAAGGGCCGTGACCGCTCTCTTCTCTCTCTCTCTCTCTCTCTCTCTCTCTCTCTCTCTCTCTCTCCATTGCAGACGCCGTGAATCTCCTACCAGAAGAAACACACGCCGTGAAGCTCCTCTTCATAGGTTTGGTATGTTCTTCTATTTGTATCTCTTTTCCTGTCTTTCAGATATGATATGCGCTAACTGTTTGATGAAATGGCATGCTATCTGTTTGTTGAAATGGCTGGATGAGATTTTTTTTTTAATCTTTTGCAATTTTAGATACATTCTAGTGGGCAAATCAATGAGCAGGGTTGTTGTGTAACGTGAATGTAGAGAAATACGTTGATTGGGACTTGTTGCTTTATTTGATGCGAAAGACGGGATCAAGGAATGCATGTCCATGCATCCTTCTCTATTATGGTTAACACGTTTCCCTCGGGCTTCTTCTCTAGCTCTAGAGGTCTCTGACAAATTATGTTTACATGCTTAGCTGCTCTTACAAGTTTTCCATGTCATGAGACATAAAACATAAAATTTATTACATTGATTAAATACGATACCAGAGACAGATCCTTTGACTGCCCCTAGAATGCTGACACTTTTACATAGAAAAGAAAATTGGGTTTCAACAAGGTCCTAAAAGCCATGTCAATAAAACACATGAACTCTTCCCTATAAATGCTTCATGATAAATGAAAATGCAGCATTTGTACCCTTCTACAGACAGCTAGAACTGACTTGGATGTGCTGAGTTGGCTAAGAAATGTACAAGATGAATCGCTAATTACTCTCTTTCAGAAGATATCCATATTGCAAAGACCAAAGAGAGCCACTAAGAAACGCAATTTGACAAAAATAACTGCAATTGTATTTTTATTTTGTGAACACCTAATGAGATGATTCTCTCATGAAATTAAAGCCATTACCTTGTTGAAGCACACCACTTATCAGTCTGCTTGGTCCTTGTACACCAAGACCTCCCGATCTACTATTAGTAGTTAAATTTACACGTGATGCAAGACCAGGCACAGTTAATCCTCCAACAAAGCCTATGCTCCTTCCAATCTTGCCCCCACCAACCATGTTCCCCATGGAGCTTGTAATTTGAGGACCTGCATTTCCCAAAATTGGAGATACTCCCAATCCAGGAACAACACTCCGATTACCAACAACAGCTGAGGTTGGGGGAATCCCAGGAATAGAACCGCGAACTCCATTCATGCTATTACTATATGCAGTGACTTTCCACTTATACCACCTCTGTTTGGGACCCCTGCATGTCCGTGAGAACTTCCATGAGAGATCTGCATGTCAAAAGGAAGATGTGCATAAATCAAGCATTCGCAGATTATAAAACCCAACAGAGAAAAGAAGCTGAAAATTGACAAATTGAGTTGCCACTATAGATGAATTTATTATATCTGTATATAACACGCAAAATTATAGAGGTACCGAGAAGCGACCACACAGTGCGATTGTTTGACGCAAATCGTCCACTAGAAAGGCTTCCCGTGGGTTGTTGTACCCCACTTGAAGGGACCCACCCATTGCTGAGTTTTGTGATGTGAGCGAGCCAAGCATGTTTGAGACATTGAAGCTTCCATGAATGTTATGAAGCCTTTGCATGGTTCCTAAAAACAATCATTACATTCACCCATGATACTCCCATACACCAATGAGTAAAATAAAGTGGAAAATTCCAGCACAATCTATCCACCTGAATGATGAAAAATGGGTGTTGTTGTAGATTGAGCAGAAAACGACGTTGCATAAGGTCGGCCTGTGGAGTATGGAAGATTTGAAGTTGATCCATTGAGGGTTGACTGTAACCAAAGTTCGATAAATTTTACAAGAACGAAAAACAATTGTAGCATAAAGATGTGTTTAGACATCCTAATCATTAGTGTTTGTAATAAAACATACTATGATATGTTTTTGAGGTGGGGCATCCTCCCTCCTTGTTCCCTGTGTTGTGGCTCACCTGAGTTTGTGTTTGGGCTGATTTTTTATTTTTATTTTTTAAAAATCAGTTTCTTTGTATTGAAATCCTTAAGTGAAACACAAGAAAGTGAATGGGCCATGACCAAATATATTTGGGTTTAGAAGATCCTAGACTCCAATCAAAGTCTAATTCTAATAGGAAGATTTGAAGACATGGTATATTGTTTGTAGAAATTTGAAAAGATGGACCACCGATAGTTACATTATACCATATTGACATTTTATAAAATGCTTTTATTTTTTTGGAAACATTGACATCCAAATAACATTAGGAGGTCATTTGGATTGGGGACATACAAATAATTTAGGCATTTCAATAACCATGCATTGCAAGTTGCTGATAATTATCCTTACAATGTTTGGTTGGTCCCAACCCTCAATATGGGCAATCCATATGGTTTCATTGTTTTACATTTCGGAAGATTCTTGACATTAACATATGGTTTGAGAGTGATACTGGCAATTTTGAATCCAATATTGTAGATTCCTTTTATTGTTACTTATCGGAAGGAGCTCTGCCTTAGCCTACTGAAAGAACCTGAGCAAGATTTGGCAGATGGTGAAGATAGAGCTGAGAGAATGCCTAAGCTGAAGTGGCACAAGGTAATTCTCTTGCTCATGCATAGAGTGTGACTATTGCATTATGAGCTCATGGAGTGTTGAAGAGATAACTGCTACTTCTTTCCTTTTCCGAAACTTTGGGTACATCCCGAACCTTGATAAAAGTGGTTCTTTGCTTCAAAAGCGGAAGAATGCTCTTCAGTTGTACTACAATAAGAGCTTTCAGGAAGAAGCTTGAAGGATTGACGATGTGACGAGGCTTGCATTGAATCAACAGCTTTTCGACTCTATTCTTGAGTCTCTTAAGGTTGTTGAATCCGAAAGAGATGTTGATGATGTTGATGCAAAATTTAATTTGCATTTCCCTCCAGGTGAAGTGGAAGTGGAAGATGGGCAGTTTAAGAGGCATATGCTTTGTAAGTCTCTGTATAGTATTTGTAGTAAGGCTGGTCTATGGGAGGTAGCAAACAAGTTCGGGTTTAGTTCAGAACAATTTGGGTTGCTCCTAAACCTGGAAAAGACGGTATGTATATTCTTATCATAACCTTGCATTGGCTTTTAACATAAAGTGTAACCATGCCCCACTTCACTTGATTCAGTGGTGGATGAATTGGAAGATGCCAAGGAAACTCCTGATGAAATAGTGCAAAAACTTTTCTTGTGCGGTGTTTGAGACTCCTTAAGATGTGCTCAAAGATGCCAGGCACATGGTATGAATTCTACTTTATTGTTGCCCTGAATTTTAAGTTTCAATATCCGTGTGGAATTCTGACATATTGTGGTTGGTATTTTTAGCATTTTCATCTCTTTTTTCTTTTTGCATGCTCCGGTAAAGTGACGGTAGAGAGAGATCATTTGTGAGCCATCTGTCATCCAGAAACATGTTTGTAGTATATTCATGGAGAAAGCTTTGTGGTCTCAACTAGTCCTACACACGATGGGAAAAGCGCAATAGATTATTTTCATCGGTTTACTGCAATCATCAAGTGGTTGGATGAGAAGCCATTCTATCGATTCAAAGATGCACAAAGTGGCTTCTTATCCAAAAAGCGGAAGAAGAGAAACTCCTTCAAAGTTACCATAAAATTCCCAGAAAATATTCAAACTAGTTAATAAGTGATTCAAATGATTATTACATCAGTGATGGAGTTAGTAAGTCTGCTCAGCTTTGGAACGAGCGGACGTTGATATTGAAGGATGCTTTCTTTAGTTTTCTTCTTCCTTCAATGGAAAAGGAAGCCTGATCCCTCTCGAATGCAAGAGCCAAGAACTGGCTGCTTATGGAATATGGGAAACAGTTATGGAATAGAGTATTTGTTGCACAATATCGGCGGAAGGACACGATGCGGCTCGAGGAGATGATCTTTGCACCAAGGGTCATGGCCTTTGTTGGGACCACGGAAAGCCGGCAACTACTTTTGTGATGTTGGATTCATCTGGAGAAATGTTGGATGTTTTGTATACGGGGTTCCTCAGTCTTCGCTCTCCAAGTGCTAATGAGCAGCAGCGCAAGAAAAATGACTAACAACGTCTATTGAAGTTTATGACAGACCACCAGCCTCATGTTGTCATTTTGGGAGCAAGTGAATTTGAATTGTAAATGTCCGGAGGATGACATCTATGAGGTATGCGGTCAAAATCCTGATTCTACTGAATTTATCTAAAGTGATGATGATGACTGACTTGGCTTTATTACTAATGTGCGCGCACGCACTCGATCTATCTCTGTGTACTCGCAGGAATGCTCCCATACCATGTTGGTGGTGCTGCTTACTCCACCCCCAGTTGATGAAAATGGGCGAAAGGAATATGCATGGTTTGACACTTTCCCCCTTTCAGTTCCATGACCAGTTGGTGACCTTTAATTCTCTCTGTTTTTTTTTTTTTTTTTTTTCTCCCACTCTTTCCTTTCCTTTCCATGATGTTGCTTTGAAATCGAATTGGGGCTAGCAGGATCATTATTTGTCAGTAGTCGGGGAAGAAGGGTCACAGAAAATGCATATTTACACCCCCTCTTTTTATACATATGCCCCTTTTTTATACTCTCGGTATTATGCTATTCTGCTATGCTGAATTGGAAGCTACTTTCCCAATTTAATAGAATGCCATGCTTCATGATTTGTTCTTGAATTGTTGCATTTGGAAAGGTTTGTAGTAAAAGACTAAAAACTAGTGTTGAAAAGAAATTTGGTCATTTTAGTCGCAAAAAGAAAACTAAAAACTCAAGACAAAACATGGATCTTATGCACCTCAAATAACTTGCCATGGTTGAATTATGGGCATGAATGAGTTCTTTTGGGTTTCTAGCTTTTTTTTTTTTTTTTGACCCAAATGAGAAAATAGCATAAAACATAAGGGGGAATTAAAAAAAGATCAGTCACTTTCCAAACTGTTGTTGTTGTTGCTAGTGTTGTTGTTCTTGTTGTTGTGGTTGTTGCATTTCTTAGAAGAGCCCTTGCATTGAGTGACAGGGTACTTAATGGCATTAAGATGGACCTTTCTAAGAGCAGCTTTCCCAAGATCGACCCCACAAATGTCTGATAGCCCTTACAAGATAGAGTAAAACGTCTGAAAGCTCTTCACCCAAGTGTACTTTCTCTTCATCTTTCCAATCGCAGTCCTTTTGGTACCTCTCCTTTCCAAGCTAGCGTATTTCGACGACTCTCCTACTCCCACCAAGGCTAAGAGGAGATTTATGGGGTGTGGAACCCGATCCCAGTCTCTTTCTTTTGCAAAGTTTGCCATCTTACTGCTTCAACTCTTCAAGGGTTGAAGAAAAAAAAAAACTCTTCAAGGGTCACGCTCTCTCCATCCAGCAACCGTTGAAACCCCTTTCTCTCTCTCTCTCTCTCTCTCTCTCTCTCTCTCTCTCTCTCTCTCTCTCGCTGTTTTTCAATGGAATAAAAGGGGCGTAAAGAGCCTTTTGGGTTTCTAGCTTGTTTCAAGAAGACTTCAGGTGATCTTTCCCGAGCCTTTTGATAATTTTAAGGCATCATCAGTCAAGGTGGTCTTCCCTAAACCTTTTAAGAGTTTTAAGGCATCATCAGTCAAGTTTGTTCTTTTCTTTCTTTTTAAAGTCATGAGAACAGACTTGACGAAATATGGTTTAACCTATGTAATGGTCCTTGATACTTGATAGAGTGGAATGGTGCGACGGGATTCTCTTAGCCATCCCAAATTAGTTGGGATAAGTCTCATGTTGATGATATAGTTTTTCAGTTTGATATATTTTTTTGTTTTGTTCTGTTTTTGGAATCTTGATGGTTAATGAAATGGGATTCATTGGACATAAAGCAAGTTAGTCCTGCTTATAATGGGAGCACAAGTATCATGTAATTTGACGTGACACCAATCCCTGAGAAACATATGGTAGTTGTTTTTTTTTTTTTTTTTTTTTTTTTTTTTTTTTTTTTTTGGAAGATAGAAACATACAGTTATTGTTATTGCAATTACTGAACTTTGTGTTTTTTTTTTTTTAATGACATCAGTTATTTTCCTTTGTGAATAGGTTGAGCTTCCTTACTGGACCGATATAGTGAAAACTGCCCATTTGATCAGTATTCGGATAAGCAAAGCAATTGGTGACCCCTCGTGGTATTGAAACCTTCAGCAAGCTGTGCAACTGCTGAAGCACCGGACCCAATAATTCATATTCACATTAAGCGTACATTTTTCTGTTATTATTTTATCAGGTTTGACCTGTAAGAAAATGTTGTTAAATACTGGCATTGCCATGTGGTTCTCATATAATATCCTGCTTATGTGTTCAGCATTGCAGCTTCCATCGCAAGGAAGATCTATCTGAGGCAGGGTATTGGAGTTGGTGGTTTCCAGAAGATTTATGGTGGGCGTAAGAGAAATGGGGCTCGTCCACCACATTTCTGCAAGAGCAGCGGTTCCATTGCTCGTCACATCCTTCAACAGTTGTAGAAGATGAACATAATTGACATTGATCCAAAAGGGTGAGCAAACATTCTGACATCACCTGGATTCATTCTCTCTCTCTCTCTCTCTCTCTCAATGAAATGAAAAAGAAAAAGTTAAGACATGTTTCAGCATGATTGGATTTACAAGTGAACTGAGATGCGAATAGTTGGTTTAATCAAGTGAATCTCATCATTGTGGAGTTTCTTTTGGTAGTGTTTATTTAGTGTGTGAAATCAATTCTAGGACTTATCTAGGTGCAAGGAAACACTGTCAACCCTTAAATCCATGCAGGGGCAAGGAGTCTATCCATAATTAGAGCTGGACATAACTCACCTTGAAAAGGAAATTGAGTTATATTCATTGGAGAAGCTATGTTATGAAGCTCAAATGATGGTATGGTAAATGAGAAGGCTTCATCTCCTTTTCAAATAGGTATTCTCTCTCTGTATAGTGTATATTTGATCACTTTAATGTTAATGCATTAATCTGTTTATCTTACTCGGAAAGTGGTTGTGAACTTTATTGGATTGAACATGAAACTATGTGGATTGAACGCCTAGCAATGACAATTTTAAACTTCTTTTTATATATTTTTTTTTTAAGAAAAAAGGTAAAAACAGGGCATTGTGGTATTTCATTTCAGCTATTTGAGCCATTCTGTTTGTGAAAATATGAAAAATGAGGAATTTTGTGGTAAATTCTTACAAAATGAAAGAGGATTGATATACATCAATCCATTTTATTTGCAAACATGGGAAATGGGTGCAAGCTAATAAGAGGGTGCAAACATCACTTTCCACTTTAAAATTTGAGAAATACTGAGGGCTTGCTTGTTTTTTCCTTTAGTAATAATTAACTCTTATTGACATATGAAAGAGAGAAATAGCCCTTGTAATTACCCCTTAAAGGCTATAATCACATGCATGTAATTGGACAAGGATTGCTTCAGATTTAATATATGTGGCCCACCATAATGTATTCATCTAGTCCATGTTCATCTATTTTACCAACTTATTTTTTGGTGTGAACAAAAAATAAGGTATATCATAAGCTCAAGTGGACCACACCACACAAAACAAGAGATAATGACATCCTCCGTTAAAAGCTGGCATGAGTCTAGGGCTCATAGAGATGTGCATTGATCACCTATTTATAAGGCTACTCAGACATGAATGAAAGGAAAACACAACCAGTTTCATCCAAAACTTTTATGAACCTCAAGAAGTTTTCGACACTAAGCGATTAATTTCCCCCTCCTTGTGGTGCAATCCACTCGTACTTTAAAATTACCTAATGTTTTCGCTCATTCCCTAAAATGAGTGAGTAAAAGATGGGTTGCATGGATCAAACCCATACATAAGAGTGAGTGCCACAAATTTTACTGAATTCGTATTTCCTTTCCTTAATTTTAACATTATAGGCTGTCATGACCCGTGGAGGCGGCTGGGCTGCAATTACATGTGTAAAACATAATTACTTATTTATCTGTATTTATAGATAACTAGAGAAATTTTGGAAATTTAAGAAAAATAAGACCTGATACTCCTCTGGTGAAGAGTGGGGTGGATGATACACGAGATTAAGAACTTAGAAATTATTTGCATGCATGGCATACAAGAAGTACAAGTTAAACCGTCAAAATTTACAAAGAAGTACAAGTTTAGTGTAATAGTTTAGTATCGTGAATTGAACTTGGGATTTCTGCTGAAAGGATGATTCTTCTTGATATCCAGGTTCCTCTTACTAACCTTTTTGTTATTGCATTTCCCCCATACTATTAAGATCAATCCTCTTATTTGTGCTCCCCTAGGTGCGGATTTTGATGGGGATTGTGTTTATATATTTTATCCACAGTCTCTAGCAGTAAAGGCAGAAGTTTTGGAGCTGTTTAGTGTTAAAAGCAAATCCGTAGTTCTCATAGTGGTAGTCTGAATTTACAACTGGTGCATGATTCTTTATTGTCACTTAAACTCATGTTTAGGACTTTTTACTTGAACAAAGCGATCATAGCATTGTTGGTCATGTTTCACCGATTTACTAGAACCTGCTTTGCTTCATCGCAAGTAAAAAATTTGAATTCTTATGCTCTTGAAATTTGAATTATGATGGTTGATCTTGAGTTGGTATTTAATAATTAGGTTGTCCGAGACAGTCACATTCATATCTTGTGATCAGATGAATGAATAGGGATTGATTTCTATGGGCTTTGGTTGCACATGCAGCAGTTCTTATTGGTGTGTAGTTCTTGGGCTGTCCAGACTCCAGTGTGAGATCCGACATGTCAATGGCTTCGATTATTAAACTATGGGCCCCACTTTTACAAACTGAAAACCTGAACAGTAGTGTACAAACTTTTGGCCCAAGAATTTTATAATGCACCAATGTCCATAGAGGACCTGTACGATGAGCCTTAAGCAAAGCAGGTTTCGTAGTGACATGAATGTACTAAATTGTAGTTTTCACCATTTTTAATTGTCTTTATGTCTAGTCATTTTGTTGTTCTCTATAACTATACTTTGTTAAATTTGCAGTCCCTAATTTAATCTACTTAACCATGCATAAAATTAGTATTCGAAACTATTAATGGTTTTTAATGTATCTCTTGGGTTCCAGAACTTGCAATCAGAAACCAACAATCCAAAGACTAAGATGTTCTCGATGTTGCTTGCAGACACCATTATTGTCAATGAAAAAGCTGCAGAAGTTGTGAATTCAATCGGCTCCAAGTTAGTTAAGGATGTTGCATACTCATTCAATGAGGAAGAGGAGGAGGAAGAAGAGCGTCCAAAGGTCAAAGCTAAAAAATTACTCATTCTCAGATTGCAATGTGGAATATGCATCCATTATTCAAAGAAAGGGCGATATTCCAAGCACTCACACTTCTCTCCTTGCTAGCTAAATTGGTGAGTCTTCTTTCCTTCATACTATATGATTCATTGAAGAAGTGGCCTGGCCATTTGGACAGGCCCATGTTTATATATTATCATGAAATTGATGAAGTAGATCCGGATGTGCGTCGGAGCTATTTGGATGTGGAGCGGGGGTCCCTGGAAGGTGGGAACTGCTGTTATGACCATGATGAAGCTGTCCATTTCCTATGGACAGCATTGGAGGGGCCTGGTCATTTGGACAGGCCGTGTTTATGTATTTGTTCGAAATTAATGGAGCAGACCCGGATGTGCGTCGGAGCTATCCGGATGAGCGGGAGTCCCTGGAAGGTGGGGACCGCTGTTATGACCATGATGAAGCCGTTCATTTCCTATAGACAGCATTGGAAGGGCCTGGCCATTTGGATAGGCCATTTTTATATCTGTATTTGCAGGGACCTCACCCTTAACCTAAACCTAAACTTGAAAACCCAAACCTAAAGCCGATCCCGAACCCGAACCTGATTTCCTAAACCTAACCTTAAACTATTCTCAATTCCCTAAATCTATAACCTAAACTTAAACCAAAACCTATAACCTTAACTTAAACCAAAACTTATAACCTAAACCTTAACCTAAATGTATTCTCAAATCCCTAAACCTAAACCTACACCTAATCCTAATCTCAACTCCCTAACCTAAACCGGATCCTAAACTTGAAAACCCAAACCTAAAGCCGATCCCGAACCCGAACCCGATTTCCTAAACCTAAACCTTAAACTATTCTCAATTCCCTAAATCTATAACCTAAACCTAAACTAAAACCTATAACCTTAACTTAAACCAAAACCTATAACCTAAACCTTAACCTAAATGTATTCTCAAATCCCTAAACCTAAACCTACACTTAATCCTAATCTCAACTCCCTAACCTAAACCGGATCCTAAACTTGAAAACCCAAACCTAAAGCCGATCCCGAACCCGAACCCGATTTCTAAACCTAAACCTTAAACTATTCTCAATTCCCTAAATCTATAACCTAAACCTAAACAAAAACCTATAACCTTAACTTAAACCAAAACCTATAACCTAAACCTTAACCTAAATGTATTCTCAAATCACTAAACCTAAACCTACACCTAATCCTAGTCTCAACTCCCTAACCTAAACCGGATCCTAAACTTGAAAACCCAAACCTAAAGCCGATCCAGAACCCGAACCCGATTTCCTAAACCTAAACCTTAAACTATTCTCAATTCCCTAAATCTATAACCTAAACCTAAAACTTAAACCTAAACCTAGACCAAAACATATAACCTTAACCTAAACCAAAACCTTTAACCTAAACCTTAACCTAAATGTATTCTCAAATCCCTAAACCTAAACCTACACCTAATCCTAATCTCAACTCCCTAACCTAAACCTAAACCTAAACTTGAAAACCCAAACCTAAACCCGATCCAGAACACGAATCCGATTTCTAAACCTAAACCTTAACCTATTCTCAATTCCTAAACCTTAACCTAAATGTATTCTCAAATCCCTAAATCTAAACCTACACCTAATCCTAATCTCAACTCTCTAACCTAAACCTAAACCTAAACCTAAACCTAAACTTGAAAACCCAAACCTAAACCCGATCTTGAACACAAACCCGATTTCCTAAACCTATACCTTAACCTATTCTCAATTCCCTAAACCTTAACCTAAATGTATTCTCAAATTCTAAACCTAAACCTACACCTAATCCTAATCTCAACTCTCTAACCTAAACCTAAACCTAAACTTGAAAACCCAAACCTAAACCCGATCCTGAAACCGAACCCGATTTCCTAAACCTATAAACTAAACCTAAAACTATAACTTATAACCTAAACTTATAACCGATAACCTAACCTATGGATTTTGCTATAGTTTAGAAGATTTGTAGGTACATTTTTGATTTCTTTCTATATAATTATTTTTTTCCAGCTCTTTTTTTTTTTTTTTGGTCTTTCTTCCTTTTGAGATGTGTACAAAGGCATGCTTGTTTGATTGTGTCTACAATTGTTGTTTTATACAGGCTGACAAGCTAAAGAAGTTAGTGGATGATGAAATTCATTTTCTCAAGGGAAGGGTTTTGAAACTTGAAAGTGATATTGTGTCGAAGTCTACAGAAGTTACTTATGCAGTTTCAAGGAAAGAAGAAGCTGTATCTTCTATGTTTGCTGAACTTGACCGTCTGAAGAAAGAAAATTCTGTAAAAGCGCGAGCATTATTTAATGCATGAGGGCACGCCTTAGTTGTAATTCTTATGATAGGTTGAGCAAAGTGAAGTATTATTTATTTAGAAGTGTGAATGTAGGATGCATTATAGATTTGATTGCTATTGTAACAAATGCATCATTTTTTTTCTTTGATTGCATTAAGCTTAGATGAGTTATCAATCATAGCATGTTCTTGCAATGAAAACAGGGAAAATAGCTACGAAATATAATCTGTAGCGGTAGCAATTACTATTTATAGCTACGGATATAATCCGTAGCTATTGGTATCTATAGCTACGGATATAATCCGTAGCTATTGGTATCTATAGCTACGGACTATATCCGTAGTTATTGGTATGTAGTGTTGCAAATATCGTAAATATTGGTATCTATTGCTACGGATTATATCCGTAGCTATTTCTGTATATGGCTACAGATAGAATCCGTAGCTATTTCTGTCTATAGCGACGGAGAATATCCGTAGCAAATTGTGTATATTGCTACGGATAAAATCGGTAGCTAATTGTATTTATTGCTACAGATCATATCCGTAGCTAATGTATCTATTGCTACGGACATAATCCGTAGCTAATTGTATCTATTGCTACGGATATTGTCCGTAGCTAGACCTTTAGCTACCCCACCAATTGCGACGGACGTGCCACGGACCAGATCCGTAGCAAAAGGGCTTTTGCTACGGATCTAGTCCGTAGCCTTTGCCCGTTTTTCTTATAGTGTGACACATTTCGGAGTTCCAAATTTTCAGCCTCTTTAGTGGATTTCACTCGAATAGCCCCCAAGAAATTCCTACTGAAATTCCAATCTCATCAGGAGATGGCTACCTTTCCTGTAGACCCAGATCTCCACCGCCAGATGGGCATATCAAAGGTGGCTTCGTGGACTGCAAATGCCTCCTCCATCAACCAAGGTGTTTGGATCCGTCTGCTAGGGATCCCTCCTCATTCCTGGTTCCAAGCAACCATTAAGGGCCTAGTCAAAACCTTTGGGGAAGTAGTAGAGATAGACAGTGTGGCGGCTCTCGGGATTTTCTAGACCTTTGCCAGAGTGTGTATCAAGCCTTCGTGGGGTCAGATCTGTATAGCTTGAGATATCTGAAGGTGAATGCTAAATCCTTCCCAATCATAGGAGTCCTCGAGAGCCTAAGCATTAAGGGAAGTCAGGTATCTTATCACAAGGCACCACCCAAAGGCAGAGAATCCACCAGAGATTGGGTTTCCAAGTCATTTTACATGCCCAGTGAGCCCCATTTATTATGCCTCCCACCTGTTTGTGATAAAGATTCTGAGCCGCTCTCATCCAACTAGGCTGAGTTGACATCCAAACCCCCACTCCCTCTCATAATCACACATCCCATCTCCCTCTAGACATCCCATCCTCCTCATATCCTCCCTTGTTGCTGGTCGACAGACGTGAGTTAGAGTCACTACCTTGGGGCGAGCAACCCCAACTATCTCAACACTCCCATCAATCCCCTCAACATCTCCAAGTCTCCCCCTTGTTCTCAGATTCTACCAGGGCTTATTCCCAATTATCTCAACCAGAGGACATTCCCAGCTAGCTGCTCATTTAGGGCTCCAGGGCCCAACACAATAGCAAGCCCCTCCAGATTTTTTACTCCCATGCAACCAGGAGTTATGTCCAAGCGCTCCCTGTGACCGGTAGTCCTAAGGTATTGATAAAGGAATTTGGTGGTGGGAGGAACATTTAGCCCAGATTGAGGGTAATCAACCACCCTTTCCTCCTGCAGAGCAGGCTGGAGAGGCAGGGGATCAGCTACTGACAGTTGGCAACAAGATGATGGATTATTCGATGTCAACGGAGGAGACACCCCAACCACCCCTCACCCTTGCTGATCCCTCCACTCAAGAGACAAGTCCCCCTCAACCTCTCTTCGTAAGAATGTGTGGTAGTAAGATTAGGCGACGACGTTCAACCTTTAAAATCCGGGCTAGATCAATAGGCTACTCACCGTTCAGGCCAGAATCTGCCTCCCAGGGCTGGCTGAGGGCCCCTGCGTCCAAGCAGTGTGTTGCTTCTTCCCCTACTAGGGAGTGGTTCAGCCGGATAGATCAGGTGTTAGGTCCCATAGAGGCAGAGGAAGCAGGTCAGATTGTTGTGGATCTATCCCCCTATTTTGTTTAAGACAAACAGGTGGATTGTAAGGAGACAAATATCGATTAGGGAAAGATACCTCAGTCAAAACTGTTGTATCATCTTGCATCTTCATTGAATAAACCAGCTGCTCTAACATAGGACCAGCGTCCACAGCAATAGGTTGAGGAAATCTCAATCATCAGCAATGCGTCCCTAGGCCTGATGAATCCAGTTAGTAGAACATCAAAAGGGAAGAGGGGAACTTTCGAGTAGGAATGTGTTAAGACTTATCGAGGAAGGAGAATGGTTTTGCAGGCTTTGAAGACTGAAGTGGAGGGCTGTGAACTCAGGGTGTGTTACGGATGGATAATGCCCTTATATGGAACGCTCGAGGAGTAGGGAATCAACCTACCATCAGAACCATGAGAAAGTTTATCAGGAAATTTAATCCAACGCTGGTGGCGATCTTGGAGCCGATGACAGGTGAGGATAGGTGTGTAGCCATTGGTTTGAAACTTGGCTTCCATTCCTTGTTGTCTAATGGCGAATCAGGGGAAAATTTTTAGGTTTTTTATCATAACCAAATTAATGTATCTGTACGATCTTCTTCAAACCAAATGTTATCATTGAATATTTACTTGCAGAATTTCAGGGAGCCAGTTTTGTTGTCCATTGTATACGCACACTGCTCCAAACTTCTTAGAAGATCACTTTGGGATGAAATGGAAAACATTAGTAGGTGCACATCAAGCCCATGGGCTGTGGGAGGTGACTTCAATGCACGCAGTAGCAGAATCCAATGAAGGGTGAGGGATCTGAGATGCAGACAGAACAAGCATGACCGATTTCTCTGAAGCCATCCAGAATTCTGGGCTTCTTGATGCAGGCATCGTAGGGAACGAATTTACTTGGAGTAACAACCGGGCTGGCAATGCCAGAATCTGGGCCAGACTGGATAGAGTACACATGAATGACAGGTGGGCCGTGGATTTTCCGTCATTTCGAGTTGAGCATTTACACCGTGTTAATTCAGACCATGCACCACTTCTGCTATCCTTTCCAATCCAGATTCAGCCCTCCATTAGACCGTTACGCTTCCTCCGTATGTAGACTCTCCATGACTCGTTTCAGCTAGTGATAAAAAAGGCCTAGGACGGTGAATGCTCTAGCCAGCCAATTATCAATGTTTAGCTCAACAAAGAGGTCTTTGGCAACGTTTTCTAGCAGATCAAGTCAACTGAGGAAGAGTTAGTCCAAATTGAAAATAGAATGCAGAATTCCCTATCAGAGGACTTACTTCATGAAAGCTTGGCAGCTAGGAGGAAGCTGGCCCAGCTAGAGCTCATGGAAGAGGTTTTTTGGAAATAGAAAGCTAGGAATTCTTGGTTAGAGGAAGGAGACACGAACACTAAGCATTTCCATGCATCAGCCAGAGAAAGAATTAGATGCGCCACTATCTCCTCGATTAAGGATGAGGGAGGGAACACGATTTCAGGCCAAGCCCAGATTAAAGCAGTTGTGGCAAAGTTCTTTGAAGATCTCTTCCAGGCAGAGCCAACCTCCCAATCCAATGTCCTATCCTCGGCCATTCCTCGGATCCTATTGCAGCAAGACAATGATGATCTACTTGCCCCGCCATCCTTAGAGGAAACCCAGGCTGTGGCTAACACCATCCCAAAGGACGAAGCCCCGGGTCCAAACAGTTTTCCTATCTCTTTCTTCACTGAGTGTTGGCAGATAGTCGGGTAAGATATTCATAAAGTAGCCTGCTTCTTTTTTGCAGGGGATCCGCTCCCTAGAGCTTTCTCCTCTTCCCTGATTTGCTTAATTCCAAAATCTCCCCCAACCTCTAAATTTGTTGATTATTGTTCGATTAGCCTATGTAACGTCATCTAAAAAATCCTTTCAAAAATCCTGATAGCCAGATTGAGTAAGATTCTTCCAAAGCTTATCTCTCCTGAACAAGGAACATTTGTTCAAGGCAGATCAATCACAGAGAACATAGCGATGGCATTGGAGGTGATGAGAAACATTGGTAGAAAAGCGCGGGGAGGCAATATCATTCTCAAGCTAGACTTGGAGAAAGCCTATGATAGGGTGGACTGGAACCTCCTTAAGCAGGTAATGGCTAGTTTTGGTCTTTACAAAAGATCGGTAGCGCTAATAGAATCATGCTAGGGTAACAATTTTTTCTTGGTCCTCATCAACGGGGAAGTAGCAGATTTCTTCAAATCCTCCAGAGGACTTTACCAAGGGGATCCTCTCTCTCCTGGGCTTTTCATCCTAGTAGTAGAAGCTTTTTCCAGAAGTTTCAAGCAGCTGGTCTCTAGAGGTTGGTGTCAACCCTTCAAGCTTCGATGTGGCTACCCACCTATCTCCCACTTGCTATTTGCAGATGATACTCTTTTATTTTTAAACGGGAGTTGGGAATCGCTGCTTATAGTCAAGAGTTTTCTTTGTTCCTTCCAAGAAGCCTCTAGCCAAAAGATTAACAACACCAAGAGTTGCTTCCTCTATTCCAATAAACTGTCAGCATGAAGGATCAGAAGCATTGAGCATATTATGGGTTTCGCCAAAGCTAGATCTGTCGTTCAATACCTGGGAGTTCCTCTCTTCGAAGGCAGAATTAAAACGGCTATCTTTCAAGGCATTATGGAAAAGATTAAGAGTATAATTAGTGGATGGAATGCTAGATTATTGTCCCAAGCTAGCAGACTGACTCTTATTAGACATGTGTTGGGTAGCATGCCTCTTCACACCATGGCAGCCACGAAAATTCCAGCCCAGGTTATTGCTAACCTGGAGTGCAGTTTCGCCCACTTCTTTTGGGGTTGGGCTAAGGGGAAAAGGAAATGTCAGTGGATAGCATAGAAAAAGATGAAATTGCGGTGAAGACCGCACTAGTAGAAGTCGGAATATGCCAATATGTCCTAAAGGGGAGTGAATAGGACTTTTAAAAATTTTTATGGTTTATTTAAAATCCTATTTCACTAATCCTTTTAAATATGCAATTATCAAGATTACTCAAACGTAACTCTACCGGCTTTAAGCCTGGTAGAGGATCCAATCACAAACTGCTTAAGAAGTAAACAATAAGCAACCTAGTTCATGATGGATATGGCTGTATAGGTGTGTGAGATGTGATTAGATATTCAGATATGGAAGTATTAAAGAAAATCACATAATCAAAATAACAATCTCAAACACAGTTATTTTTATAGTGGTTCGACGATAAGTCTACTCCACTCCCGGTAACCGCACTCAACCCTTGAGTGTACCAGATTTCACTAAGGAGGTTTCACTGCGGTTCCTCTCAAACCTAAGGTTTTAAATCAGGTTCACCTTTAACCTTTACAACCTACACTGAGGCTGACTGTTTATGCTCTCACGAGCAAGTGTCAACACAATGCACCCACTTTTAGGCACACTGGCCAAGGATCTTCCCTAAGACCTTACTGGAGGTTTCTACGCGGTCGACCTCAAACCCTAGGTTTCACATGGTTCACCTCAAACCTAAGGTTTTACACGGTTCACCTAAAACCCAGAGTTTTACTGGTTCAATCCTAACCAGTTGTTTATGCTCTCCACAGAGCAAGGGTCCACACAATGCACCCACCACATACACTCCCGCTGGAGGCCTCCTTGAGGACTTTAAAGGGTGAGAACCACATAAGACCCAATCCTAGAAAGGAATGATCACAAGTGTCCTCTTGGACTCTAGATACTTACAAATAAGCTGATGAGTCCTGTTTAGCATAATACCGAAGATCTCCTCCTCCTTGTTGATGAAGAGTCTTCTACTTCCTTGATCTGCAACACAAAATGGTGTACCAATACTCGGCTTCGGGTTGGGTCAAGTTTATGATGGAATCCTACTCTCTAAAGGTTTTTCTATAAGGAAGATAGAGTAGTTCCAATCTTATGCATTCAAGGCATCCCAGCTTAATGATTTGTCATTAAGGTAGTAGCTGGAGGATCCTTGAATGCGGAAGTTCATTCCCGAATCCACTCTATTGAATGTCAATGATAAGGGTGGATTGGAGGATGAACGCCCCTGAGAGAAAAGGTTTTGGATATAAGATATAAGTTGAAACACACAAAAGCTCTCTTTTTTCTCTCACAACAACAAAAGACAAGTCTTCTATATATAGGCAAAAAGTTTCAACAGATATAAAACGGTCATATTTATGACAGAGTTCGATTTCATCGAGCAGGTTTGATATCATCGAGTGTATACTCTCGATAGCATCGATGGTCTGCTCGATGACTCGAACTCAATGTCAAACGCTTTTTGAAACTCTTTGCCAACTGGTCGATGAATCAAAACCATGTCGATGTCATCGGATTTCGAACTACGATTGCATCGATGACAGGATCGATCTATCGACATTTGAAAAATGAGAGAGACTTGACTTTGAAATATTTCAGAATTTCATGAATGATTGGGGAACCATCGAGATCATCGGAACTTGAATGTCGATGATATCAAAATTAAAGTCGAGGCATCGATAATTCCAGTGGGCTTTTCTTTAAGCTTGCTGGACAGTTTATGACCTTGATTGATGCAATCGACCTGGTGTCGATATCATCGATATTTGAATATCGATTCTATCGAAGGGCCCCCGATCATAGTTAAAAATAACCTGAAATATCTGTTGTAAGATATGCGCGCCCTCGATCGATATCATCGATAGACTTCCGATGTTATCGATATTTGATTTTAGATCATATCGGAAGAGCATCGATGTATCGAAGGATTTTGAGATTTTCATTAAAAAAACAGGGGCGCCAGAAATCTGCTTGTTGATCTTATCAAGCCACTTTCGATGAGCTCGAGATTTGAATATCGATGATATCGATAGGTATATCAATACATCGATAAATCAGTCCAGATGAGTATTTAGTTGCTGGACACTTTTAGTCTTTTTATCGATGATATCGATAGGTTCATCAATAGATCGATAAATCCGTCAAGATGAATATTTAGTTGCTGGACACTTTTGGTCCTCTCATCGATAATATCGTTAAGGTATCGAGGACATCGACAGAGCAGGTCGATCATATCAAGGGTGTTTCGATAAAATCAACAAAGCGAGAAAAACTTAGAGATTTTTCTATTTTGAAAAAGTTTTCTCACCTTAAAACCCTATGATTTCTAACTTGTTTTTAATGTTTTCTTCACCTGGTGTTTTGGGTCATGGGATGTGAGGCTTTTAGATTTACCTGTGACGAGCTTGCACACATTCGGTTGAGGTAGACGCTTGAATTGATCTTCCTATCGAGCTCTGTAGACAGTCTGACTCACCACTCATGTAACTTGACAAACCAGGGCACTTTCAAAAGATTTCAAGGCCCATTGAAGAAGGAGGTCTGGGCATTAGGAGGTTAAAAGAGGTGCTAGTTGTGCTTCAAATGAAGATGGCCTGGGACGTCAAGTATGGGGACAAGGGGGTTCCTTAGGTGTCTTATATGAGAGCTAAATACCGAAGAGACATGAAGAATGAGAGCACGAGCAATGTTTCCAACAAGGCCTCTCTATTCTAGAAAGAAATCAGACGTGTTCTGCCCATTCTCGCCAGTAGCGTGCAGTGATAGGTGGGTTCAAGCGGCCTTAATCTTTGGAGGGTTAATTGGTCAGGGCTGGACCCCTTACAGCAGCTCGTCGTCAGCCCCATTCCAGCATGCTACAATCATTACAGGTGAGGGATTTCCTTGGTCCATTAGGGCCCCTCCCTCCATCAGTGTGGCTCCTATTTGTCCCAAGAAACTCTCAACTTCCTCTTCCAGGGAGGTTTCGCTACATCAGAGGATAGATCGGAATGCTTCTGGCCGCACAACCCCTCCAGGTCTTTCTCTATCAAGTCGACCTAAAAAATGAGAGAATCTCATCCTGGCAAGGTGGAGGTCTAGCTGGATTTGGCACAGTAAGGTCCCTCCTAAAATGTCTCTATTCCTTTGGAGACTGATGCAGGGAGCAACTCCACTGGATGATAGGGTGCAATCTAGAGGCATTCATCTAGTCTCCAAATGCTCATGCTGTGATGAGGACAACACCTCTGGGCCATACTTAGAATCGATTCAACATCTATTTCTTTATGGGCAGAAAGCTACGCAGATCTGGCAGCACTTCTCCACAGTTTGTGGAATCTTAACTCTCCCCCACCAATCGCTCGAAGAAAGATTGATGCAATGAGGTAGAGCAGCGACTCCAGGTACTGCTCCAGCCCCCATTAGAAAAATCATACCCATCCTAATAATTTGGGAACTATGGAAGCTAGGAACGGAGCTAGACACTATAATCGTCCCATGCATGTGTCCAGATCCATCACCAGTATTAAGTGGTGGGCCAATTCCATTCTTGACGAAAAGCAGTTTTTCTAAGGGAGCGCTTCAGGGCTGAGCTAGGTATTTCGCCCCCCATCTAGACAGATTCTCCAAACGCAAATCGTTAAATAGGCGAAACCGGCGAGAGACTAGTGCAAATTAAATGTGGATGGTTCGGCTAGTGGTAATCCAAGATTATCTGGAGGGGGAGGTGTTTGTAGAAGGGACAATGACAGCTTCATTTTTGCCTTCTCGTCAGGCTACAGGGTGGGGACCAACAATAGAGCAGAACTTCGTGCAATCTACGATGGTCTTATTTTATGCCGGGAAAGGGGGTTGGATAAGATAGAGGTCGAAACAGATTCAAAGGTAGCGGCTGAGCTCCTCTTAAGTAAAACCAGCATGCCCTGGCAATGGAGACCATGGGTCATTAGAATGATAACATTAGGGTAGAGAGTTTCATTTGTGGTTAGGCTTATTCAGAGGGAAGAGAACGGCCCGGCTGATGGTATGGTCAGGGAGGGCAGCAAGGGTTAGGTTGTCGTCGTCCTCAACCAGATGGGAGACCTTCCTCCCCAAGTGCGCGGCCTAGTTTTCTTATACAAGGTTAGGTTAGGATCCATTAGATCTACCCGTGTGAAGATGTAGAGTTTTCCTTTTTCTTCCCTTTTGGTGGCCGTATTTGGCTACCAATTATGATAGGTACCCCTATTTTTTATTACAAGGGCGTCTGAAGGCCCTCAGCGATGTAAAGATCTTTTTATCAATAGAAAGCTTCTTTTTGAAAAAAAAATGACATACAGACTTTACCAGGTGGTCGATGTAAGACACGGGGATTTTCTTGGATCACTATGGGCTATACCATAGAGTATTTTACCGGGTGATCCTAAGTTATTATTACGCGCATTCGAACAACTATGGGTTGTCTTTGTTGCATGAACTTTTCCGAGTGCCTAGTTCTCCTTAAGGCATACCTTGGAGTCCTTTTTCAGGAGAGTAGTTCACCTTGAGTGTCCTCATTGTATGGTCTTTTCTGGGTTGCTAGTTCTCCTTAGGGTGTACCTTTGAGAATTTTTCTGGGTGACTAGTTCTCCTTGGGCGACCTTTTTTCCAGCTGGATGTGCATCCCCAGGTCTGCGAGCATGTGCATGCATTCATGCATTTAAACAAACATATTTTTATGGAATTTATTCAATGTATATGTATCTGATAAACTTTATCTTATTAATATGATAGTCATTGTGAAATATTCGTTATAAACTATTCCTGATAACTATGCGTAATTATCTTGATGATACAAAAATCTTGGGAGTTATACCTCACAGGGATAGCCATTGATGCTATCAAACCGTATTCAGTGTGTAGGAGACGCAAATGATGCGCCGTTGCTGTTCATATATAATAGGAGCCAAATGATCTTGTAACTTTCTATTCCTGACTTCATTTGTGTTAAATTTGTACTATCATGTTTTATAAAACGTTAAGACATTGATTTGTATAAGTTTTCGGGTAATCACAAGTATATTTAGTTATGTATATTTGGACTCCCTCTTATACTTGATTTGTTTTTGTTCTGCTAGTTTACCAACTCTGATAAAGAAATTTAAAAAATGTACATGAACTTTGGACTGTCTTTAAAAGTTGACACTCAAGTTTTTGAAAAACGAGTGTGTACTCGGGTTTCGAGAATCGAGGTGTTACACCTAATCAAGCCCTCCTAGAATCTCATCTCTTTCTCTATGGAGTTCTCTCGTATTCCTTTTTAAAGAAGGCTTTTCTAAATAAGATATAATGAGCACATCCTCCGTTATCAAGAATTTGAAATCTTTGTATTATTTTATATATTAAAAAAATTATTATTACTACTCCAGGAATCAATCCTCTGACCTCTCTCTCAACCAAGAGTGACTCTACCAACTCAACTATTAACTTATTTTTATTTCTTAATTAAAAATAAAAATATTTAATTATTCATTTTACTTCTAAGTGCAGTAAAATTCAGGGTCGTTATAGAACATCACTTCGTTCGCATCGAATTAGTATCTCGATTGTAGCCGAATTTTTTCATTTTTCATCTAAAGTCTCTCTTACGTCGCACTAAACTCTCATTTGGTGGCACTAAACATGGCTTCACTTAGATTGAATGTCATGCCCAAAAATTCAAGTACTGAGTGTGCACCCTCAGACCTGAGTTATGGTCCATGACTCATACACTTAGTGTACTTAAATCAGTCACTTTATTTAATAGAGGCATAATAGAATCTGAATTCTATGTTCTCATTAACATCCATCAATACATTCATATTAACTTAATCCATTCACAAACATTCACCACCACACATCCAAAAAAAAAAAAAAAAAAATTAAGAACACAAGTTAAAACTAAATTGAGACTTTTATTAAATCATTAGAATCATCAAGTTATTCAAAAAAATTTTTAAAAAAAAATCTAAATTTGAAGTCATTTAAAAACAGAAATAAAATAATAATAAGAAACACATATCCCATTTAATTATTCTAATGATCCAATGAAGTAATCTCGTCTTCGGTTAAATACGGCCACTGATCCTATGGATCATCCACTGGTTTGGCTTCATATTCTTGTTCTTGAGTCATTGTATCTACTTCAATTCCATCTGTATGGTTTTTTCATCAATAAATCGTCAGCTGGCCAAGCCCAGTGAGTGAACCCATCATGGTTCGTGCATGATACAGTTAAAATAATACATACAAGTAAAGCATAAAAATCAGAAATACGATACAAATAATGTAATTAAAGTGCATGATGTGAATGGTATGTTCACAACCCCAAGTGTAGGGTGGCGATGTAGTAATAATCTCGGTAAGACCAAGGTCGAATCCACAGGGACTAATCTTGTGCGTTTCTGAAATTAACTAGAAGTAGAACTATAAGAAGACATGAATCTAATTTTAAAGTAATTAAGAAAGTAATTGTGATTAAAGTAATTAAAACTTAAGAATTCAAGGTGGGAACTAGGGTTTCCAAGGATCCACTTATAGAGATCAGGGAGGTCTATGCTTAATTCAGGACACAACTGGAATCAGAGTCTCATCTTATCCAATTGAAAGATATCTCAGTAAAATGAAATCTGAACTTCCTTTGACCTAATTCTCAATGGATGAGAGGTGTGAGAACTGGAAGTGACTCCATCACAAAACCATGCTTAAGAGACAATGACTCATAATAAAATTTACCAATTCACAACCAACATGGGAGAACTATGAAGTTTAGAAGAGATTCCGTCACCCAACCATGCCCATGGGACAATGGTGAACAACAGGATTTCCTAATTTTAAAATCTCAATACACAAAAAGAATATAATCAAAGCTATTGCAGATCTACTATAATTTAAATCACAATAAACCATTAAAAAACTGAAAGTATTCCCTAAGAATCAAACTAGAATCAAAGAAAGTTCAATACAAACATGAATCGAAGCAATAAAAACATCCATAGACATGATTTAAAGCTCAATAAGAAGCTTCACCTCTTAGCCCTAGCTAAGAGATTTAGCCAACCATAGACATGAAAGAACTAAAATCTCTTAAGAAAAGTATAAAAATAACTAAAGAAAAGAAAGAAAAACTCTTGGCGACGGCTTTTCTATGCTTTTGCTCCACTCCTCAGACCCTAGATATCTCTAAAAGTTCATAGGAAACCCATATTTATAGCCTTGTCCGCATATATTCACAAAACCACCTCAAATTTATGCAATTTCCCAAAATAGAATTCACTTTGCACAATTTCACAAAATGATCCAGAGTTTCAGAATATGCTTCTTCAGGACACTTTCAGGAATATGTTTGTTTTCAGGACAATTTCAGGATTCCTTTTCTTCACTTCAAATATTTGATTCTCTTCATTCCTCACTTAGTTTTCTTAGATCTTTAGCATGTGAATTTTTCAATCTTGATCTCTTAAGATTTATCCCTTGCCTTGGTGATTCTTGAGCATCAAATCCATACTTTTAGCACCCTTTTCAATCTAAGCACTTAAATTCACCTTGGAACATAAACATGAGTAAAATAGAACACTAAGCATTATCATGTTCATAAAATCAAGATATAAATGAGGGATAATATGCAATATTTGACCCTCAACATGGTATTGATGATGTATCAAGTGGGTATAAATAAAAACTGTTACCTTGCTTAAGTTGGATATCGACAACCCGCATCTGCACTCGGCAGGCTTCTACCATTGGTAGGCATGGGCAAGGCCCACATCCCCCCCCCCCCCCCCCCCAATTGGGCAGGCTTTCACATATAATGGGCTTCTAGTGGGTACAATGGGTTATCCCCTAGGTAATCGCACAAGAGTGTTAACAATGTCAGGCATGAATGTTTAATGCACTAGTAGTCATATCAACAATCACATACATCTCTCCCTATGAGAGGTATTTCACATGTTCATAATCCAAGAATATTTCAACACTTATCAGTCCATAATCAATTCAATCAAGTCATTCACAACAACAAAATTTTAATCATATGGAGAGGAAACATGTTGAGATTACTCACTTGATGATTTAGGGAGAAATTCGATGGAGCAGATCAGAGAATATATATAAATAATCCATATGCAGTATACGATAATATTAAAAAATATTAAGTTCATAAAGCATTTGATTCGTTTTGATTACCAATTAAGGTCATATATGGGAGTGATACTTGGGTTTTACAGGGTAACATACCTAATAATTAGGGTTTATCTTATCTATCTCAACAAAAAAGTGCAGGCTAGATATCTTATAAGATGACCCACCACATGGA
This sequence comes from Magnolia changhungtana, assembly GCA_030180095.1. Taxonomy (NCBI): domain Eukaryota; kingdom Viridiplantae; phylum Streptophyta; class Magnoliopsida; order Magnoliales; family Magnoliaceae; genus Magnolia; species Magnolia changhungtana. The sequence continues at coordinate 214,336 of JASAUF010000329.1, read as the reverse complement.
TGGGTTGGATCTTGTAACAGCATGCCATGATGATACATAATTTAGCCTATGTATGTTTTGTCCTAAACATGCATGTACCTTATATAAGTTTTACTGTGCATACGATTGTTAAAATATATTAAATTATATATATCTAACACACTTTTTTTATATGAGTCCTACTTATAGGGATCTGGACTATTTATATGGTTACTGTTGAGAGTCAAATATTGCATATTGGACCCCATCTATTACTTGGTTTTATGAACATGATAATGCTTAATGTTCTATTTTAATCATGTTTGTGTTACAAGGTGAATTTAAGAGCTTGGATTGAAAAAGATGTTAAAAGCATGGATTTAACGCTCAAGAATCACCAAGCCAAGGATTGGATTTTAGGAGACCAAGAATGAAAAATTTACATACCAAAGATACAGGAAAACCAAGTTAAGAATGAAGAGAATTGAAGTTTTGAAGTGAATTTGCGTAATCCTCGACTAGTCCTGGCTTCGGCTTAACTTGTCTTGGCTACGCATGACCAATCCTAGCTTCTGCTCGACCGGTTGAAGGATCCTACTCAACTAGTCGAGGATTCCTCGACTCGAACTCCAGGGATAAAAATCTCGAAAATCAGGTCATCCTCGACCAGTCAAAGAAAACCTTCGACCGATCGAAGGTGACCCTCGACTAGTCGAGGGATGTCCTCGACTAGTCCTGAGTTACGCAGATAGCACACAAAGTGTAGGAATTTGAAGTTGTTTCTGGAAATTTTCAACTCGGTGTGAAAGTTTGAGTTGCAAAACTAATAATAGGGGTCCCTAGGATGTTCCTAGGCATCTTCTAGGGTTTGACGAGTGGAGCAAAAGGGTGGAGCTGCTGTCTGGGAGTTTTCTTCTTCCTTAGTTGATATTTTGTTTAAGAGTTCTTAATTCAATCATGTCTATGGTTGGCTAAACCTCCTAGAGAGGTCTAAGGGGTGAAGCTTGTAACGTGATTGGGATGTTTGCTTTATTTTGATTCATGTTTTATTGAACTCTCTTGGTTCTAGTTTGATTATGAAGGAATACTTTCAATTTTTAATAGTTTGTTGTGACTCAAATTACAATAGATCTGCGATAGCTTTGAGTATGTTCTTTTGATGTATTGAGATTGTGAAATTAGGAAATCCTGCTGTTCATCATCGTCCCATGGGCATAGTTAGATGAAGGAATCCTTCCTAACTTTCACAATTCTCTTTTGATTAGTTGTGAGTTTGGTAAATTATTGTTGTTTGCCTTGTCTCTTGTGCATGGTTAGGTGACAGAATTACTTCCAAATCTTCACCACTCTCAACAATTGATGATTAGATCCATGAGAAGTTTAGAGATATGACAAATCTCTTCTTGCCAATTGGATAAGATGGGACTCTGATTCCAATTGAATCCATGAATCATACAAGGTAGCTTCCCAATTGCTACAAGTGGATCCTTGGAAACCCTAGTTCCCACCTTTAAATTTATTAGGTTTTAATTAATCTACTCACAATTACTCTCTCAAAATATTCAGAATTAGGTTTACATCTTCTTCTAGTTCTAATTCTAGTTACTTTCAGAAGACGCACAAGTTCAATCCCTATGGATTCAACCTCGGTCTCACTGAGATTATTACTGCATCGCGACCCCACACTTGGGGTTGTGAACAGCTACCACCACTATATTGACCATTGGGAAGAAATTTCAAACCAATCTGAAATCTGTGGGACCCGTAATAACCTACACGATTATTGTACAACTACCATTATTTTCTTTTTATATGGGTCGCATACATTTTGAATGTCCTAAATTTACACTCTTAACCGACAATAGCCTTCCAAATCAAATGGATGAAGTAGATATAATAAATATATCACTGTGGGTCCACAATCTGATGACCTAATATGGTTTCTGACATTAGAACCCACACTTGGTTTCAACGTTGGAAACCAAACTTTATTTTTTTTATATACTTATTTGTTTATTTATTTATTTGGATAGGTCCCATGATAATCTAAACCATGAGTGACATGGGTAATCTTCTCATAAAAGACGACCCAAAAATCTCCTCGAAACAACACTTTTGTGGCCCGCACGAGTACTTAATGGTGACCATTTAAGTTTCACTATTTAAGGCGCTGTGATCCACGTGAGTTTTCTTTCAAATAAATTTTTCAACCACATGTCTCTTATTAAGTGACAAGATCATTAGATGGTACGGATTTGATACTTACATCAAGAAAGCCCCGCATAGAAGATCCATTAATCCAGACAAATTCCGGTACCATGAATAGATCAACTTCGCTTCTGCACGCTGGAGTATCTTTACACCCATTTATATTATTATATTACTTTTTCATGATGGTCCATACATAATATGTGTGCATAAGATCTATCCCATTCACCATTTTACCAACATCATTTTAGGACATTGGTAAAAAAAATGAGATAGATTCGTTATTCTGGTGGGTCATACCACCATGAACAACACCGACCATTCTTCCACCATTAAAACATATACATTTCTTAATTTGGACCTCCTAACTTTTTATGTAAGATCTGAGCTGTTCATTGGTCCACTTATTTTTTTAATGGTCAAAATAATTAATATCTCCATCGAAACTCCCTGCGGCCCCAATGGATATTCCAATGGCGAATGCATCATGAATTATATTTTGCATATTATGGCCTACCAAAATTTTAATTTAGCCTAATTTTTGGAGGTTTGCCATATTTTGGTCGTTAGAACCTAATGGACTAAATTGATCAAGCCTCACATGCAAAATAAGTCAAATACGTAATTCAAATAAAATAAACAAAAAGAACTTACATGTTTCCCTTTATTTCTTGTTACATGCGTATGGTGCTCCAAGGTGCATCGTGCATATGCGCACATATTAATATTTGTGCACATGCATTGCACCCAAGGTAGATCTACACCATCCATCACACAAAGCCAAAGCATAATAACATATTGAAAATAATAATCTAAATTAAAATAAAATAAGTTCTAACCTTTGCAAACTGTTCTTCAACTTTATCTAATATCTCTCATTTTATCTTCTCTCTTCATTTTTGTTTTTCTCTTTACAATCGGAGAGAAACATCCGTCCTTATAAAGAAGGAATGATTCTTTTGGAGATGATCTCTACCGGATTGCTGGTAGATTTATTTTTTGAATAAGTCACATCAAGGAAGAACATCCTTCGTGCGTGTGATTTTCCATTGATATGTGGGGTTTATTATGTTTCTTATGAGTAATCTATTCTGCTATTCCGCTTTATTATATCATGTTAGGTTATGGAACAAAGGACAAGACATATCTAACAATGTATGAGTGAGTGGTGATGATAAATGGTTGGCTGGATTGGATTGATAAAGACTAGGCTCACGTAGTTGGGACGGTGTAGATCACTAGGAAAATCCACCTCGTTCATTCAACTTCTCCGATCTTGTTAACTTATGGACTAAAAATGGAGCTTATTTAGTAATCATGTGTGCCACAAAGTTTAGAAATCAACTTAAACTTGTCTGTTATTGGAATTTTCCTTGTGGCCAAATCTGATGATTGGTTTGGATCTTCTTAGTGGGTCCTACTATGATGAAAGGATAATGTCTTTGACTGGTCAAGATCCACTTCGGTTTCGCAACTAAAGGAGTTGAGAGATAACGTGTGATACTAAAACACATTGGTGTTATCTTTACTCTTATATATATATATATATATGTTTTAGTTGCATAGACTGGAAGTCCCACATCCCTTAGTTTTTGGAAATTTTTTAAAATGTAAATAACTTTCATTCACACCGTTAGTTTCATATGGAACTTTACCATGACCCATCATTTTGTCTCCTCTATCAACAGGTAAAATTTGAGCCTTGATCTCACCAAGATGGGTAAAATGCCTTTTTAATGACTCACATCTACCTATAATTCAAATCAACGTGTATTAATGTCCCATATGAAAACTTACCGATAATTGTAATATATGTCCTATAATCTTTCAAATGAATAGTTTATTTTGATATTTCGATGGGTCTGTTTGGCGGATACAAACGTGATAGACGAGAAGATGAAGGGCTAAAATTTAAGTAATCAGATGGTTAGGATATTAATCGTACTTACGGGTTATTGTACGGTCAGTTTTATAAAAGGATACGTAAAATGTAATTTTTGGATGTGATCCATGTTAGAAATGTATACCGTTAGAATCAAGTGAATGGTTCATTGGTGTAAAATGCTTAGATTATAATTTTGTCGATAAGTTAAACATATTTATGAGTGACGAACAAAATGAGAGAATTTAAATTTTAATTTGATGTGCGAATAAGTGGATGTGAAGATTTGGTAATTAGTTTACTTTGATCAAGTGGTCCAAATCAAAGTGAATGGTCAGAGATCTTCATCTGATGGTGATAGGTTATATCAACGGTTAGTTTTAATTTATGGGTAAGAATATTAGGGTATTTAATGATTCATCCAATCAATGAACTATTGAAAAGTGTTCCCTATGGTGGTTAGATTTAGGTTAAACTGCATAAATATTAATGGATCTATAAGTGTCGAGTTGAACAAGTGTAAAAGTATAATCGTACATCCTTACGTACAATTAAACTCGCATAAAAAATTCGGGTTGTTACACTGAATGTTGAACCAAATTAACTTTGAAAATCATAGTTTATTACTGGATTGTTCTGTGCATCTTCAGTCAGACCAAACAAACCTTCGGTGGGACCGAATATTTTGTTATTTATGTTATCGCTCTTTGTGATTCAGCCAATCTTCTCTATCTTTTGCACTTGATTTGCTTGATTCTTTAGCACTTGATTTCTTTATTAATCACCTTCAAATATCTAAATCTTCACTTGGTCATTCTTTGAGCATTAAGTCTTCTTTTTAATCGTTTATTTCATTTTAGCTATCCAAATTGCATCACATAGGAAAACATACATAATTAAATCAATTAAGCACATCTATGCTTATAAAACCAATGCATAACAACGAGAAAATATACAATATTTCACACTTAACATAAATATCAACAATTACTCAAGAGCAGACAGATTAACCAAAGCTTAAACCAAAACTTGCCTTACAGTTCACTAACTTCCAGTTCCCAAGTTTGATTTCTCTATTTTTTCAAATTTTTTCTTTATTTTCTTTTTTCCATCCATTCAATAGGTAGCCCTTTCCAATGCTCACTATTTTATTTTATTTTAATTCTTTCAACTTGAACTTGATGGACAATTTCCAAGGCTTGGTTCCTAACACTACTTTTGATTAGGGCTATACACAAACCGGGCTAGCCCGATTAGCTCGCTCGACTTGGCTCGAAAAAGCTCGACTCGGCTCGACCCAGAAATGAGTTCGGGTCGGGATGGGCCATCTTCTTCGGCCCGAAACTGAGTTCGGATAAGTTCCAGTTCGGCCCGACTCGGTTCGAAACCCAACTCGACCCGGCATAAATCAGCATATATATATATATATATATCCTAAATTCTTACCCTAACCATTTACAGCAATCCAGGCCATCCAAATCGTGGGTCCCTTTGTAGATGGAGCAAAGTCCCAAAAACTATGACAAAAGCCCTTCCCAAAAATTAAAGCCGTTCAAGTTACCTGCCAAAGCCCTTCCTATGGAGTAGACGGAGTAGAGTCAAAAAATTAAGGCCGTCCAAATCGTGGGTCCGAAACTGGCCCGAACTCGCCCAATTGCTGACCGGGCCGGGTTCGGGTTGGACATATTGGCCCGACAACTGGGCTAGGCCGGGTTTGGGCTGGTTTGGCTGGTGACCAGGGCAGGCCGAGTTGAGCGCAGTTCGACTCGACTCGGCCCGATGTACACCCCTGCTTTTTAATAATCATCAAGTCACATTACAGTTTCAAACTTCACCTCTAAAAGTGTAAGCTAGATGCGAATTGTGAAATTTATGACTCAATCAATATTTATAATTTTCAACTAAAAATTTGTAGAGAAACCACAATTTTGAAATTTACTAAATAATTATAATTTTGGCTTTAACAATTCAAATCTTAGTGCCTTTTCATTCTATGTTCTAAATCAACTATAAAATTGCATGAAACTACAAAGTTCATCTTTTAATTTTTATTTATTTTTTTTTAAGAACTAAACATAAAACTATTATTCCCAAAACTATCATTCTTCCAAGTAAAAATTGAAGAATTTCGAAAGCAAACCCCAACACCTAACATTTTTTTTTCATAACTTTTTTTTTTGGTATTTATGAATAGAGGATGCACACAAACAGAGGTTCAAGTGGGTCCCACAAAAAGGAAACGTGCCTCACTAAACGTATTGTCTAAAAAACAATCACAACAGGAAATACAAAAGGTGTACTCCATTCTGCAACCCTTAAACCGGCTACTCGTACTAGCAAAGGAGTACTACCATGCGCCCCCCCCCCCTCCCCTTTTGTTGGGATTATAAGCAAAAACCTCAGAAAACACACAACCCACTCCTCACCTGAAGGACAGCTGTAACGCCCCGAAAATCGACACCAGAGTATAGAGACCCCGATCCCGAGTTTTTGGGTGTTAAGCAAATAAAATGCATGTGTGACCTTATTCATATTCACGCTCATTTTTTGCATGAGCAATCAGAGTAGTGCAGTTAAAATTAGCGAACACTACTGAAAAAATAGGACAACGTTGATAGCTGGATAGTGGTTTCGCTGACAGCTAAAAGCAGCCATTAAAACCCAAAAAACCTTCACTGAAATTTGGTAATTTTTAAAGGTGGACATTCAGTACGTACCTATTCTTTCGTTTGGTGTGGTCTACCCAACATTTATATATGGATTATTTTTGGGTTAAAGCCCTAATATGATCTTGAGAAATGGATGGACGGCATGGATAAGACAGATATATACAACATGGTTAGTCCATCGTAACACCAACCCGATTTGTTGTAACTGTTTTAATGGTTAGAATCATTGTCCCACTGATGTGGTCCATTGGAGCATTTGAAATTACTCATATTTTGGATGAAGATCTAAAATGATCTCTCAAAATTGATGAACTGTGTAGATATGATAAATACATCATTGTGAGGCCAATTTAACGTTGATCTCCTTTGAACTGTTCTTACAACTCTGAGATTGAGGAGCGTCAGCGCTCAATGGACGTGGATTGCCTCCTACATTACCGTTTGGGCAGGGATCCATAGGCCCACCATAATGTAAATGTTTTATCCAGGCTATTCATTATTTTTATCAGATCATTTTAAGGTATGGTCCAAAAAATGAAGCAGGTCCACAGCTCCAGTGGACCACACCAAAGGAAGCTGAGGTGATAATGACACGCACCGTTGAAATCTTTCTAAGGGCCACTGTGATGTTTTATTACCATCCAATCTATTCATAAGGTCACGTAGACGTGGATGAAGTTAAAAAACAAATATCAGCTTGATCTGAAACTTCTACAGCTCCCAAGAAGTTTTTTCAATCCCCACCTTGTGGTCCACTTAATTGCTAGACCTGCCTCCTTTTTTGTCTCATGCCTTAAAACGATTTGAGAAAAATGATGAACGGCATGGATAAAACACTTACATTACAGTGAGCCCCACAGATACTTGCCCGGGCGGGGGTAGGATGCAATCTGCCTCTGTGCTAAATATCTCTCGACCCTCCTCTCTCCCTTTCTCTCTCAACTCTCCTCTTTCCCTCTCTCTCTCTCTCTCTCTGTTTGATCCAAAGAAGGGAGGGAGCCGAAATGACACCCTCCCTACCCGCGCACGCCCTCCCTACCCACGTATGCTCCCTCTCTCTCTGAATGTGAGGTATCTCTCTCTCTCTCTCTCTCTCTCTCTCTCTCTCTCTCTCTCTCTCTCTCTCTCAATCTCACGAATCTAGGGGGATTTAGTGATTTGTGGATTCCCGATTTGATGCGGACCCCCATTTAGGGATTTGGGGATTTTAGGGTTTACAGATTTGAACGTGGACCCCGAAATAGGGATTTGAGGATCTTGAGGATTTTTGAAATTGGGGATTTCGGGTGGTTTTGATAGCTAATTTGGTAGATTAGATGTTTATTTGTTCATATTTTGTTTATTTCTGGGGTTTTGATGGCTGACTTGGAGGATTTGATGGTAATTTATTCATGTTTTCTTGAATAAACATGATTTGTTACTCAAAATCAGTGTGGCTATCAAGCTGTCAGTGCGTAGAGGGGCTCCGGCTTTCGATTCGCCCAATGGTTGAAGTCAGTGCATAGATGCAGGGGCCAATATCGATCTTCGTGCTTTCCAAACCGTATGCAGAGGCTGGAAACTATGCCACTGAAGTTGCCGTCTGCCAGCCAACGAAGGTATTGGATGGATTCCTTGTGAATTCATTAGATTTTATTCAGTTTCAATTCTGTCCATCTGCACATTCCATGTATGCCCAATTCAAGCTAGTCATCGAGGTGAATATGCCCTTTATCAAGAACCAGGCTGATTTGCTCTTCGGGTAGGCCACACAATGCGGTTTTGGGTTGCCAGGAGAGTGGATCAGCCAGATTTCTTTGGTCAATGAAAGTTCAACCTGGGACCTGATGAAGAACGGCCTTGATCATTCATATGTGTGCTAAGTTCTCATGTGGAGCCCCTTATGTTTGACATTTTCTTATAGGCCTCTGCTCATGTAGCATTCCTTGTGCTTGAATTGGTTGCTTGGTTAGGATAATAAGTTTCTGAGGATTTTGCAGTTCTAGAGTTTGATTGGATGGTCCGGAGTTCGCCGGTCCGAGAGTTCTACGGGAACAACGATACTGGAGACATAACAATGCAGCTGTAGCATTCCCTAATTTGGAGACACCCATTCAGTTGTGCTAATCTAATTGTGCCTTCTCAAAATATGACATCTCTATGCTTTAAAATAGGTAATGTATTGTTAATGGTCAACACTATAACATTAAGTGTAGAATAGTTATGCAGTCATCCTGTATCCATGTTATATCTGCAGATGATAGCCATAATCTATTCATAGACGTTGAATGCTTATTTGTTTGTGTTAACAGAGAGAACATCTTCTTGGATTCCTAGGTTGACTGCTTTCATTTTGTCATGCAGACAACGGAAAGATGTTGTGAATGATGGCAATCAATACTTCTCCGGTATCCTTCCATGATCTTTTAAGTAATGTGCTTATTATTTCAATCAAGTTAACTTTTATGATATTTAATTTGGTGATGAGATTCTTGCCATTTGTATTGCTCAAATTTGCAAATAACTGTCTTGATTTGTCTTCATATTCTATAGGGAATATTAAATGATGGAAATTGGATCTTTTTCTATTTAGGCAGTTTCTTCATTTTCTTAGCTCTGCATGAGATTAGATAAATTCAAGAGGTAGAGGCACATAGTGCCTTCAATCTCTCATGTTGTGAATCTCTCCTGTGGTTCACCTTTCCAACTGGTCCTTGAAGAATTATAGGACAGTGGACGGTTCACCTTTCCAACCTGTCCTTGAAGAATTATAGGACAGTGGATGGAAGCTGTACATAATATACCTGAGCTCTTGGTTCTGAAAAGCGGAGCTGATGGTTCAATACCCAAACCATTGGTCAGTTGGGGCCCTCCATAAAAGAACTATGCGTCAATAGGAATCTGAGCATTTTGATTTGTGGCCTACAAATAGACAGTTAATAGACACAATGGGCAAGATATTGGCTTCTTGCAGTCAATTATTGCTATCATTGTCTTATCCTATAACTTATTAAGGTGGGCTATTATCCTGCTTACTTTAAAAATAAAAATAATAATCTGAGATTGGCTGCTCACCTAAGGTCAAGCATCCTTTACCTGGGCTTGAGAATGGTTTAGGTTGTCTAAAGGCTTGACAACATTACAGACGGTCTTAAGATTTTATGTGCCATTTGCACATAGCTAGCAAGAAAGAATAACAAGGTCTTGTTGTTCTAGTTTAAGGTATTAGGCCCAGTTGTGTAGTGAATCGTTTCATCTTATAGCTTCAGATAACCATCTTGAATCCAAAAAAAATTACACTATTTGACCATTGATATCCATTCCTCAACCAAAAAGATCTCTCTCTTCCTAAAACCCCCTCTTTTGGACAATGAATTCCACCTCCACATTTATGGAAAGGATCTAGTTCCAAGCATAAATCTCCTACTGCTAGATGAACTTGGTTCATGTTAATTTTATTGACCTTGATTGGGGTATTGGATTCTCTTAGAAGCATACGTGGAGGATGCATTTGGATGGTATTGGAGACACATTCTGATAGTATATGGCATTTGTATTGGGATGTATCGATGATCTTGTACATAATGCATCTGTATTATTTTGCAGGATTAATTTATTACAAGCACTACGCCAAAACAGCGAAAAAAGGACGGTTGAAAACCGTCTCAAAAGGCCAAAAGGGACGGTCCTGGACCGTCGCAACGGCCGTCAAATTTGACGTGTCGTATTTTTTAAAGGATGGCCATAAATCGTCTCTAAATAAGGACGGTCTTAGTCCGTCTCTAATGGTAGTGACAAGTGGACCTCATAAATCTGTAAAGGACAGTCTCTGACCGTCCGTAAAAGGACGGCCCATGACTGTCAATAAGAATGACGGTTATAGACAGTCTCTTATGACTCAAAAAAGGACGGTCATGGACCGTCTCTAATGAACCTGGAAAGGACTGTCATGAGCCGTCCTTTCAAAGGACGGTTATAGACCGTCTCTTATAACCCAGAAAAGGACGGTCATGGACAGTCTCTAATGAACCTGGAAAGGACCGTCGTGAGCCGTCCTTTCAAAGGACGGTTATAGACTCTCTTATGACCCAGAAAAGGACGGTCATAGACAGTCTCTAATTTCTACAGTTAACAACGGTTTTTGACTGTCTTAAATGATTTGTGAACGTTTAAATTTTTAAGACAATATTAAGGATGGTCAAGAGTCGTCTAAAATTTTAGAGACGGTTTACGGCCGTCTCTAAAGCGTCCTTAAACCAAGCAATTTTAGAGACGGTCTAGAACCGTCTCTAAATCCGTCATTTTTTTCCATTTTTCACGTAGTGAAGCATTCCCAATAAGATTGTTAAGATCATCCATTCGATGTTATTATTATTTTTTTAATGTGGTCAAGCAACAGTGGAAGATAATAGTAAGGAGCACTGGTGCACCAAATGGATAACCTCTTAATTTGATATATATATATTTTTTTAATTTTTTTATTTGTAGCTGAGCTATGGACTACGGAGGTAGTTTTACAGATTTTGCTTGTGTCCTTGATTTTCAGATATTCAAGTATATGTCGGATGGTGCAAAAGCTTGTAAACATTTTGAAGCAGATCGATCCAAGAGACCCTTACAGGATTGAAATGACTGATTCACTGTTAGAAAAGCTATGGGTTCTTTTTTACTTGATGAAGTATCAATTAGCATATGAACACTAATATTTTATTGACAATCATATTCTTTTATGTGTGGCAGTTTCTTTTTATTTTTTATTTTTTATTTTTCTACTAGTTTTATGTACAGAAGTCAATCGTGAGTTCCCGAAACAATTATATGAGTCTCTCTGTGCTGAATTAACTTGCTTGAATTAGAGAAGATCCTAACCCATGTGCTATGTGAATGCTCTAATATCACGTTCAGTCCATGTGACATATGGCATACATGTATGATGGATGGACCATTCATCCAGCAGGCCTCATAGTGGATTGGTCGTAACCCAAAATACATCTTGGATTGATATGATCCTAACTATTTCACCAGAAGCATCATTAGAGAAAAAGGGACTGTCAAAAAGTTTGACTAATGTTTCACTTTTGATGTATAAAAGTTCTCCTGCCTGTAAATTAGGATAATTTGTTATGATTTTTCTTGGCAATCAGCAATCCATGCATGTTGGAGTCCTCGAATGAGTAGCCTAGATGTACATTTGAGGGGTTGGCGACAGGCCAGGTTGGCCCATCACTTTTGTGTTCCGGCTATATGTCAAGGTTAGGCCTATAATAGAGGCTTGCAGGTCAGTTAAGGGTTGTTTGGCCTCATGGTTTTGGGTCGATTTGTGGGGATTTCAAATCCCATCTATTTAACACCATAACGTAACTGGGGATTTCAAATCCCATCAAAGAGAGGGTTTGAAATCTAAGGTGGAAGCTAGGATTACATCTTGAAATCCTCCCATGAGTCGCATGTGTAACATGTGTGTCACTAGCAAGGTGTCCCGTATCGGTATCGGTTGGCGTAACGGTGACCTCCGAAACTGATACGGATACGGGGGCGTAACGGCCCGTAACGGCGCAAAAATTTTTTTTACCAAAAAAATATGGATTAAATCCGGAATATTCTAAGCATTCCAAATATGCATTCATTTATAAATTGGAATATGTTTATGGCGGTGTAACGGTCCACTCTTTGGTGAGAAGTTGTATCGGACTGTCTGATGAATTTATGAACCAGATAACCTGAATTTGACTACAAAATTTATATATTTCATTTTCTAACTATCTACTATCAATGATAGATATATTAGAATGAATGTAATATGAAAATATCTTACATTTTGGTGTTTGCAGTTATTTTTAAGGGCTAAAATTCATGTGTAAATAGAAAAAAATATTTAAAAAATATAAAATGGCACCCCAAATATGTAAAATACACATTAACATGTTCTACTATGATTAACACATCATATGGCATCATTAAAACAACAAAAGAATCATTAAAAAATGATTTTTTGAATTTTCAAAAAAAGGGCCAAAATAAATGCGTAAATAGAAAAAAATATTTAAAAAAAATAAAATGGCACCCCAAATATGTAAAATACACATTAACATGTTCTACTATGATTAACACATCATATGGCATCATTAAAACAGCAAAAGAATCATTAAAAAATTATTTTTCGAATTTTCAAAAAAAGGGTCAAAATAAATGCGTAAATAGAAAAAAATATATAAAATAGCACCCCAAATCTGTAAAATGCACATTAACATGTTCTACTATGATGAACACATCATATGGCATCATTAAAATAGCAAAAGAATCATTAAAAAATTATTTTTTGAATTTTCAAAAAAAGGGCCAAAATAAATGCGTAAATAGAAAAAAATATTTAAAAAAATATAAAATAGCACCCCAAATCTGTAAAATGTATATTAACATGCTCTACTATAATTAACACATCATATGGCATGATTAAAACAACAAAACAACTATTAAAAATTGATTTTTTGAATTTTAAAAAAAGGGGCCAAAATTCATGCGTAAATAGAAAAAAATATTTAAAAAATATAAAATGGCACCCCAAATCTGTAAAATGCACATTAACATGTTCTACTATGATTAACACATCATATGACATGATTAAAACAGCAAAACAACTATTAAAAATTGATTTTTCGAATTTTAAAAAAGGGGCCAAAATTCATGTGTAAATAGAAAAAAATATTTAAAAAATATAAAATGGCACCCCAAATCTGTAAAATGTACATTAACATGTTCTACTATGATTAACACATCATATGACATCATTAAAATAGCAAAAGAATCATTAAAAAATGATTTTTTGAATTTTCAAAAAAAGGGCCAAAATAAATGCGTAAATAGAAAAAAATATTAAGAAAATATAAAATGGCACCCCAAATCTGTAAAATGCACATTAACATATTCTACTATGATTAACACATCATATGGCATGATTAATACAGCAAAACAACCATTAAAAAAAATTACTGTTATTCGGTCGATACGGGCCCGTATCGGCCGATACGGGTACAAAAAACACATATCTGCCGATACGTAACCGATTTGGCATTCCTTGGTCACTAGGCTACTAATCTATTGGGCACTGGCCCACCATTGATATCCCAAAAGAATTAGATTATCAACTACATCACTGAAATTACTTTAATAGGATGATTGATGCAGTACAAACATTTTCCATGCAAATCAACTGTTAAAAATTGTTGGTTAGTCACTCAGATGTGATCCTATGCTTGTTGATAGTTGACAAATGAATGCGTTATTAACTACCCAAAAACATGAGAGTTTTCTGTCTACTTTTTTCTTGAAAATAATGGCTAGGCTGCATGAAGAACGTTCAATTGTGGTTAGTCTCTTATTATGTTTGTGCTTATCATCCTTGATAATCAGATCAATGTACTTGATCTGACTTTCTTCAAATGTTGGTTTGTGGTTTGGGTTTCATACATCGTGGATCCTCACGAAACATGTATCTTTTTTTTAAAAAAAATTCCTATCCACAGGTCGTGGTCGATTTTACTACTTCATGGTACGGGCCGTGGCGTTTCATTGCCCGTCCTGGCCGAGCTCGCCAAAAAATTGCCTGATGTTATTTTTCTGAAGGTAGGTGTCGACGGATTGAAGGTAAACTCCATCATCCCTTCTCAAGGTGGTTGGGTTTGAGTGAAGGATCAAAATGCTAGTGATCCAGACTTTGGACAGATTTGGGCCCATTGTCAAAATGGAATGCTTGTTAATTTCCTTATGCAGGAAGGTTTCTTATTTTACCTTGAAACTAATGGTGTTTTATGGAAATACAAATTTTATATGTTTGGAATTTGGATGATATCTGATTTTGATTTCTTCCTATTCTTTTGTGTAGACTTACCTTCTCAAATAGGTTAGTTGGTTTAGGGCTTTCGAGAAATGAGTATATCTAGTTTTGGTAGTGAGTTCTCTATTCTCTATGGAAAAAATTAACTTACGGACCCTGCATCGTGTTCTTTACCGTGTTCACAATGTGGCCCATGATTTGGAAGGTCTGGATTTATGTACATGTATGCCACTTACTATGGATAAGTCACAACCATTTACAAAATGGTGAAAAGCACCTCTGTCCGGCTTGTAGGTAAATTCAATATAACTGTATATATTTGCTTGCATTTTCGATTCCATAACACTGCCCAAGCATGACTATGAACTCAAACTAATACATGATTTTTCTTGTTATCTGTCCCAGCAGCTTTGAGATGATTCCATTGGGAATTATTTTAACTCTCAGAAAATACATTTTATTTTGTCATGGAATCTATAAGCCATGTCTCGAGATGTTTTGCTTCTTTTTAGAGTGCAATCCATGTACTCAGTTGCCATTGATTATGGAATGAAACACATATCTAGGTATGCAAATGGGCCAGGTCTTTGTTAGTTTGAGCCCAGATTTTGAACTAATCGTGATGGGCCTATTCCAAAATATGATTTTCTTGTCGTGTTTGCAGCCCATTCGCTACCTTACACATATCCAAGTCACCAGCAACTGCATTTCGTAAATGTGGCACATGAGCCAAACCAATCACCTGACAGGCTCCACCTTAGATGGACCAAAGTCCAAATCACACTGACTGGACAATCCCGACCTTAAGCTTAGGGTATCTTTGAGGAAAGGTCAATGTTGAAGGAAAATATTAATTGAAGTTCTGTTGATTATCCATTTTCTCTAAGAAAATCCTATAGCTGAAAGCATAGGATTGCCCAAATAGTGCGACTGTCAGCCTATTATGGCCCATATGTACTGGGAAAGAATTGCCTAGTTCTTACTTGAACACAAGTAACCAATATTTATGTTTTTCTTTGCTCAATCCAAATATTATTCATCTTGTGGTTTTTTTTTTTTTTTTTTTTTCAGGTTACCTTGTTTCAGTAGATTTGCACATGAACGTGCAGGTAATGCATTTGAGTTTTATCACTTTATTATAGAGTCGTATTAGATTTTAATTACTTGTCCTAGCTATAGCAATATATGGAATAGTCACCAAAACCCCGTGTGTAAGTTTAGGGACTAAAGAATCTGTGCCCATTAATGTACCAAAAAAGCCCCCTACTTTTGAAGTTTGGTATAAAGAGCCCCTGTTGTTAAATTCCATCAGCTTAGTAATTTTTATTCCACATTTACCCCTGCTTGATGTGAAAAGCCAAAAATAGTTCCCATTCAACCAATAAAATGCAGGATTTTGGAAACCTTTGACCTTGGAGATCTTGTGCATGGGCCATCCATCATGGGCCTCTGATATGAAATTTCTAGATCATTGAACCATGCAGAACTTGGAGGTAACACATTTGAGTTTTATTACGTGCCATTTATTTTCAATGCTAGGGACATAACTTTGTCCTAGATCAGGCTACTTGAACCTTTGATTATTTGGAAAGATTTTTAGACATTCTGATAATCTTTGGTTTATCGAAGCTACTAGAGGGTCGAGCCTCACATAATACTCGGGAAGAATTATTTACATGAGAAGTACTAAGATGAGTAGAATATGCTATTGCCATCTATTTTGGCATACATATTTGAAGTTTGGGATGACTCCCAAATACAAAAAAAAGAGCTTGGACAATATAGTATTAAAAATTCTTCATTAGTGACTCAGCAATGATCTCATCATTCTTGTTAGATTCCATCAATTATTATTTAAAAAATGCACTGCTCAAAGCATGTATTAGTCAGTTTGATTTTGTTTTTGGCAGTGCATTGCTCTCATAAACATGATCCGAATGTCAATTAGATTCATCTGTTTTGAGCGAATGCACATACAATATTGCCCAATATATGAATAGATAGGTGGTCTATAAAATGGAGAAAGACACTTTGGTATGCTTGTGCCAAAATGTGTTTTTCTTGTAACACCTTCATCTTTACCTTGAAACTAATGGTGTTTTATGAAAATACAAATTTTGTATGTTTGGAATTTGGATGATATATATATATATATATATATATATATATATATATATATATATATATATATAGCATTTCATTGATATCGAGGAAAACAGAGAGACATTTGGGGGGGGGGGGGCCGGTGAAGGGGCTGGCCCCCCTATCATATCTATACAAAAGTCACATTAATAGACCTTCCGTATTGAGCCCAAATCCGCTTTGTCAAGGAATAATCGCCCCTTGACCAGATGAGGGAGATCGAAAAAGGAACGAAAGAGACTAGTCGCTTACTTAGCACTACCCTCCTTAGCGAGACCGTCGGTCGGGCTATTAGCCTCTCTCGGAATAAGAGCTAACACAAAAGAACCTCTCCTGAGGATTCCTAATTCTCTCCACCCAATACCTCTAGATCTAGGAGGGATTGGAGATGCCGTCAATGCAGTCAATCAGCCATTTATAATCAGACTTAACGTGCACTCTATCCAACCCGAGGGAGAGGCACCAAAACAAACCGTCATGAAGGGCCCGAATCTCAACTTTGTTATTGGTAGCAGCTCCGTAACCGGATGTGAGGCGAAGATCATGTTACTGTTGCTATCCCTGCAAATGCCCCTGCCTCCTGCAGGCCCTGGGTTGGCAAGGGCTGACCCATCCACATTGAGTTTGAAGTAGCCCTCCCTGGGCCTGATCCATCGGACCACCACAAAAGCCGGGGACGAACTCGTGGGGTTAGGAATTTGAGCTGCTACAGGGGGAGACAATCAGGGAGAGGGACGAGCTAGACCCAGCTTTACACCCCACCAGGAGGCCTTGCTGATGATGTCGGGGAGGGAAATCGCGCGAGCATCGAATCCGGCCTCGTTCCTAACCCTCCACAACTCCCAAAGAAAGAACACAGGGGAGAGGCGCATATAGTCTGCTTTGCTGAACTCGGGGAGGGGCCTGCGCCACCACCAGATTAGGCAATCTCGGACTGAATGGTGGCTGAACAAAGGCACCCGAAACGAGGCTACGAGGTGCTCCCAAACCTTGACTGCAAGAAGGCCATTCATGAAGAGATGGTCCAGCGTCTCGGTGTGAAAAGTGGGATGTGGACCCCACTCGCAACAGACGCATTTAGAAGCCAAGAGGTCCCCTTTGTGTTGGATGTGGTCGTCAACTGGGACAACCCTCTAGAGGAGCCTCCACAAGAAAATAGAAATCTTGGGCGGGACCATTGGGTGCCAAACCCATGAGGCCCAATCATTCTTGGGCTTGCTCGCCTGGCCAATTTCCCAGGCTGATTTCACCGTGAAGCCACTTGAGGGATCCAGGGGCCAAAAGGGCCAGTCCTCCCCACTCGAGCAGCAAATTCCTCCTTGATGGATGTGGCCCACAAGCCAGTCTGGGGGGGTAAATGGAGCATCCGGCCTGAGGCCCCCCCCCTACTGAAATCAGCCACGCATCGGTCCCTCAGGCCGGAAGGAACTATTTGGATTATATATTTGATTTTGATTTCTTGTGTAGACTTGCATTCTCAAATAAGTTGGTTGGTTGGTTTAGGGCTTTGGAGAAATGGGTATATCTACTTTTGAATGTGTACGTTGATTAGGCAATGAATAATTATTACTATTTTTAAAAATTAATGAGAAATGCCGACGGCTAAAAACCGCTGAAAACATTGAAGGTTTTGGCCATCGAAAATGCCGACGGCTAAAATCATCACCCTCAGCCATCTGAAAGGTTGACGGTTTTAGCAGTGATGGTTTAAATCCGTCGGCGAGCAACGCCCAAGCTCCTTTTCCCGACAGATGGTCCGACAGCTTGAAGCTGTCGGGGAAGGTCATTGCCGACGGTTTTTAGCCGTCGGCGTTGCCCTGTTTTTTTTTTTTTTTTTTTGTAATGACTCACAACGAGGTAGGGATAACAAAAATAAATAAATATAGGACTCACGGTAACAATACAATTAAAATATGATGTTTGTCCAAATGAGGATTATACAAGACAATATACATACAAAAAATTATTAAAGTATAAGTTTTCTTTTTGGTCTAATCCTCTAAACTACAACATTGGTGGTACAAGCCACTCTAAGCCTATCCATCTAAAATCTCGATAGTACTTGCATCGATAATATTGTTTGGTTAGTGTTTTAAAACACCGTCCCAGAGTGGGAGAGTGATCAACTCAGTGGGTTCCATTAGCAATGAGTTACACATGTTATCCCACGTCCCCTCCAAAACAGCTATGTGAGCAATTTTCTCGGCCCTCTGGCATTGAAGGCAGCTAGGCCTATCCCACGTCCCCTCTAAAACAGTTGTGTACACGGTTTTCTCAGGCCAAGGGGTCCATCCCCTCTTCAGCGGTCTTTTCCTTCCTTCCCCAAGAAGTGATTGATTTCATTTTCCAAGGCGGATTTTGTACTTCTCCTGTCCCTAACACCTGCTTCTGGCCCTTGGAGCCTTCTGGTAGATTTTCTGTCATGCCTCAAACTCGGGAACTGGTCTCAGAAAGTTTTCAGCCGCTGAATCTGGTGTCAACAGCCTCCGTAGTACCCCATTCTCGGCTCCCAGCTCTCATACACCAGGTTTCGATCTTGGGATCCTATAAGGAGGATTCTCTGGGTGATTTTTTTTTTATATAAAGGAGCATAACCACAAGTGTACCCAAGTCACAAAACATCATCACCACATATCCACTAATATAATATTTGAGTATAGTGTTGAAAGGAAAATATATCATATAACAAAATTCCAAAAGGTCGGGCACATGCTCCTGCCTCAATGTTGTTGCGATCTAGCATAACCTGTACGTAATGAACGTGCATAAGCTTGCTACAAAGCTTAGAGAGTGTGTGTGCAATGCATGTGTCAATCATACAAATGTCAGAGTAAGCGGAAATGATGGAAGGCTAAACTAGCAAGTCCATAAATGATGTTAGTCATACTAAGACTATGCAATGCAAGGCCTACATGGCTGAATGTCATATGCTAGAGATGCAACGCAAGTATGCCAATCCTCAACTAGTCCACGTATCAGTACGGTTCATCACTAGAAACATCACCGGGGTTTAGTACACTCTAACATTAGTTGTCGTCCTATTGCGCGCATAACCAAGTGAGTGGAAGAGATATCACTATCCGCCTTGTCAGTGGTATGCCAATGCCCACCCGGCTCGTCGATAGCGGACCCATTTACGAGTTGGCTAAACTCAACCTAGCTTACAGCCCCCTACCATTGGGCAGATAAGGTCACACCCCTTTTCAACTCACCACGACATAGTGGGAGATGCAGCTTACTGGTATTCGACACTCGGTCTCGACGTTGAAGTATCCTACTGGTACCAAAGGGTTTAGGGACTTTCACCGAGGGACATTCATAGCGCCCTAATACTAGAACGGATATTTCTGGCATCTAAATCTGGCCATCCACAATATGCCTATGGAGGTCATAACCTTGATGTCTCTAGGGTGTAAAGTGATCGTGACATATAAGATGTGAAATGCATAAGTCATACCATCCAAGTCATGCATCAAACCTGCGCGTACCACGCGATCATGTAGGGCAAACCTATCTCATATGGAGTCCCCCAAGTATCTTAGCCTAATGACATATGCTCAATCATTACCCACAACATGCATATAAATGATGCGTATGAGCATATATCTAGACATGATGTCATTATGCTAAGCATGTTATCAGACATATCAGATAATAATCGGCCTTAATTGGCACATCAAATACAGAGAGTGGGAACTGAACGATGCCCCACTAGAAATTTAGAAGTATATGGTATAGCCCACATTAGACTAACATCAGCTTCTCATGTAGCCTGCAAGGCATGAATTTTATATATATATATATATATATATAACAAGGTGGGGTCCACTAGGAGTGACCCAGATGGACGCCCACATGTACAACGGGTGTCACTAGGCTACCAATCCATTTGGGCATATGACCCACTAATGATGTCCCAAAATAATCAGATTATCAAAGACATCACTATAATTACTTTAGTAGAATGATCTGCACCATCTAATCATTACAAATGTAAATTGACGGTTACATATCATTGGTTAGTCACTATGATGTGGTCATATGCTCATGGCCCATCTGAGTCTTGGGATTTCATTAGTTCAGGCAAAGTATATGCTTAAATGGATTTAATAGAACCATAGTTTCAACATTCACACACCAACTAATTTAATGATTTAAATCCAAGATGCTAAGCATAACGAAAGACCTAAGGGATCTCGATTCCAGGGATTCCCAAGTCCAAGGGATCCCAAAACTAGGGATTCCCAAGTCCAAGAGATTTCTACCCCCATATTACCTTATGGTGCGGCCCACTTGAGATCTTGGTCAACCTGAGTTTTGGGTCCATGGCCTAACATGGTATGATAAGATGGATGAACGAAGTGGATATGATACATACATCATGTAGGGTCCCGTGTGTGGGGGCAACCCAAGGGAGGCTCCCTCCCTCACGTCACTGCCCAGTAACACATTTTTAGAATTGGATTGTGTACTGAGTAACTCAGTACACTAAGGGGTACTGAGCTGACGTGTTGGGAGCCAATTGGCTCTAAGATGTGGGGCCGCTTCCCTCCTCCAAACGCCAAAACGAACGCCGTTAGTTTCTCTCTTTTTCTCTCTCTTCCGTGCAAGGAGGAAACGTAGAAGGATCTGCCTCTACTTACAGAGGTTTCAATGGTACTGAGTAAACTCTTTGGCCCCATTGTAAATGGATTTAGTCTATCTATGACGTCCATCCGTTTTTCAAGAGCATTTTAATGGTTAAGACCAAAATTGAATCATTTCCAATGCTTAAGTGGACCATGGAACAAGAAACATTGGGAATAACAATTTCCACCGTTGAAACATCACAGTGGCCCTTAGAGAGGTTTCAATGGTGGACGTCATTATTATTGCTACTTCCTTTGGTGTGGTCCATTGGAGATCTGAATCTGCTTAATTTTCTTGATCATGCAGTAAAACTATCTGAGAAAAGTTATTAACGGCGTGGATAAAATCCTCAAATCATGGTGGACCCCACAGAGCCCTGCCCGGATAGATTACTGTCTAGGCGGGGATAGGACGCAATCCGCTTTCATTGCATACTGGGTAACTCATTGGGCTTAGCATGCTGATTAAATTCTGTAATGTTCACCATGATTTATGTATCTTATCTACTCCATTCATCTATTTTACCATATAATTTCAACGCTTGAGCCCAAAAATGAATCACATATAAAGTTCAAATGGACCACACCACAGAAACAATGTGAATTGAATGTCTTGAAAAATTCTGAGGGCCACAAAAGTTTTGGATCAAGCTTATATCTGTGTTTTCCCTTCATCCATGTCTTCATGATATCATGAATAGGCTGGATGACAAATAAAAATCACTGTAGGGCCTAACAAGGTTTCAACGGTGGAAATCATTACTCTTGTTTCCTGTAGTATGATCCACTTGATTTTTGGATATGTTTAAATTTTGAGCTAAATGCCTTAGCTGTAAAAACTAATGGACGACATGGATAGACCACTTACATTCCAGGTGGGCCCAACTAAGTTTACTCTGTACAATAAAACCGTACTGAGTAACTCGGTATGCAATCCGATTTCTGCTGGGAATAGAGGAGCGGTAGATCCTTCTACGTTTTCTCCTTGCACGGAAGAGAGAGAAGGAAAGAGAAGCTAATGGCGTTTGTCTTGGCATTTGGAGGAGGGAAGCGGCCCCACATCTTAAAGCCAATAAGCTCGTAACACGTCAACTCAATACCCCTTAGCGTACTGAGTTACTCAGTACACAATCCGATTCCCTAAGATGTGGGGCCGCTTCCCTCCTCCAAACGCCAAAACAAACGCCATTAGTTTCTCTCTTTTTCTCTCTCTTCCATGCAAGGAAGAAACGTAGAAGGATCTATAGCTACTTACAGAGGTTTCAATGGTACTGAGTAAACTTTGTTGGCCCCACAGTAAATGGATTTAGTCTATTTACACCGTCCATCCATTTTTCAAGCGCATTTTAATGGTTGAGACCAAAATTGAATCATTTCCAATGCTCAAGTGGACCATGGAACAGGTAACATTGGGAATAATAATTTCCACTGTTGAAACACCACTGTGGCCCTTAGAGAGGTTTCAATGGTGGATGTCATTATCACCACTGCTTCCTTTGGTGTGGTGCACTGGAGATTTGAATCTGCTTAATTTTCTGGATCATGCAGTAAAATTATCTGAGAAAAGTTATTAATGGCGTGGATAAAATGCTTAAATCATGGTGGACCCCAAAGAGCCCTGCCCGGACGGATTATTGTTCGGGCGATGGTAGGACGCATCCGCTTTCATTACATACTGGGTAACTCATTAGGCTTAGCGTGCTGATTAAATTCTATGACGTTCACCATGATTTATCTTATCCACTCCGTTCATCTATTTTACCATAAAATTTCAACGCTTGAACCCAAAAATGAATCATATATAAAGTTCAAATGGACCACACCACGGAAACTGTGTGAATTGAATGTCAACCATTAAAAATTTCTTAGGGCCACAAAAGTTTTGGATCAAGCTTATATCTGTGTTTTCCTTTCATCATGTCTTCATGATATCATGAATAGGTTGGATGACAAATAAAAATCACTGTAGGCCCTAGCATGGTTTCAATGGTGGAAATCATTACTCCTATTTCCTGTAGTATGATCCACTTGATCTTTGGATATGCTTAAATTTTGAGCTGAACGCCTAAATTAGCTGTAAAAACTAATGGACGGGATGGATAGACCACATACATTCAAGGTGGGCCCAACTAAGTTTACTTTGTACAATCAACCGTACTGAGTAACTCAGTACGCAATCTAATTTCTGTTAGGAATAGAGTAGGGATGCACACGGTTCGGTTTGGTCCGATTCTAGGGTGAAATCGGAACCGAACCGTTCCTAATGGTTCTAGGAAATTTGGAACCGAAACCGGACCGTTGGCACCCTAGAACCGAACCGGAACCAAACCGTTAAAACCTGTTCGGTTCCGGATCGGTTCCACGGTTCTGGGCTTTTTATAATCCAGCCTAATTGCAAGCCCATGTCCATCTATGTTGTGGTCCATTTGATGAATGGTTTAGATATTGTATAAGGTGTGCAAAAATACTTTTATGAAAATAATTGTTTTAGAGAAAATAATTATAAGGTGTGCAAAAATACATTGGTTCGGTTTGAGGTTCGGTTCCTTCAGTTCTACGGATTGGATCTACGGTTTGGTTCTACGGATTGGTTCACGGTTCGGTTCGGTTCTACATACCCCCAAACCAAGAACCAAACCGATGTCACCGGTTCTTTGATTTTTGGAACCGGAACTGGAACTGGTGCACTCTAGAACCGGACCAAACCGGACCGTTTGGTCGGTTCCGGTTCGGTTCCACGGTTCTACCGGTTAAATGTGCACCCCTAGAATAGAGTGGTTGATCCTTCTACGTTTCCTCCTTGCATGGAAGAGAGAGAAAGAAAGAGAAGCTAACAGCATTTATTTTGCTGTTTGGAGGGAAGTGACCCCACATCTTAGAGCTAATAAGCTCGTGACACGTCAACTCAATACCCCTTAGCGTACCGAGTTACTCAGTACACAATCCGATTCCCTAAGATGTGGGCCACTTCCCTCCTCCAAACGCCAAAACAAACGCCATTAGCTTCTCTCTTTTTCTCTCTTCCGTGCAAGGAGGAAAAATAGAAGGATCTATCGCTACTTACTGAGGTTTCAATGGTACTGAGTAAACTCTGTTGGCCCCACAGTAAATGGATTTAGTCTATCCACGCTGTCCATCCATTTTTCAAGCGCATTTTAATAGTTGATACCAAAATTGAATCATTTCCAATGCTTAATTGGACCATGGAACAGGAAACATTGGGAATAATAATTTTCACCATTGAAACATCACAGTGGCCCTTAGAGAGGTTTCAATGGTGGATGTCATTATCACCGCTACTTCCTTTGGTGTGGTCCACTGGAGATCTGAATCTGCTTAATTTTCTGGATCATGCAGTAAATTTATCTGAGAAAAGTTATTAACGGCATGGATAAAATCCTTAAATCATGGTATACCTCACAGAGCCTTGCCCGGACGGATTACTGTCCGGGCGGGGGTAGGACGCAATCCGCTTTCATTGCATACTGGGTAACTCCTTAGGCTTAGCGTGTTGATTAAATTCTTTGACGTTCACCATGATGTATGGATCTTATCCACTCCGTTCATCTATTTTACCATATAATTTCAATGCTTGAGCCCAAAAACAAATCATATATAAAGTTCAAATGGACCACACCATAGAAACAGTGTGAATTGAATGTCTACCGTTGAAAAATTCTTAGGGCCACAAAAGTTTTGGATCAAGCTTATATTTGTGTTTTCCTTTCATCCATGTCTTCATGATATCATGAACAGGTTCGATGACAAATAAAAATCATTGTAGGGCCTAGCAAGGTTTTAACAGTGGAAATCATTACTCCTACTGTTTGTTTCCTGTAGTGTGATCCACTTGATCTTTGGATATGCTTAAATTTTGAGTTGAACGCCTTAAATTAGCTGTAAAAACTAATGGACGGCGTGGATAGACCACATACATTCAAGGTGGGCCCAACTAAGTTTACTTTGTACAATAAAACTGTATTGAGTAACTCGGTACGCAATCCGATTTCTGCTGGGAATAGAGGAGCGGTAGATCCTTCTACATTTCCTTCTTTACACGGAAGAGAGAGAAAGAAAGAGAAGTAACATTGTTTGTTTTGGCGGTTAGAGGAGGGAAGCGGCCCACATCTTAGAGCTAATAAGCTCGCAACACGTCAACTGAGTAGCCCTTAGCTTATTGAGTTACTCAGTACACAATCCGATTCTCACATTTCTTGTTCTGTCGTTGTTTCTTTCTCTTTTTTTTTAAATCTTTTTTTAATGCAACATCAGTGTGGGCCCTATGTGGATTTTATACTCCATTCACTGCGTAGTCCATCTCAAGTGGGTATAATGGGCTCTGATTTGGGTTGATTTGGACGAACAAGAACTCCACAATAGGCCTTGGAAGATTTCAACAACAACAGTTTGTTTCCATCGTTGCGGCCCACTTGAGACCTGAATCTATCTCATCTTTCGGCCCATGACCTAAAATGACCTTAAGAAGTTGGTGGACGGTGTGGATTCACTATAAACTTCAGAATAGAGTCCCACTTGTGAAACTCAAAATTAGCCAAGAATGACATTCATGCATTTTTTTTTGAGAAATTTCCGACTGTACGACCCACTTATGGCCCATTTTCAAGACGAAGCCTACCTCATTTTACATTCCAAGAATAAGCCTCAGCTGTACGGACGCCTTCCCAAAGGTCGAAAATGCCCCCGGTTTTTCCTTCAAGCAGATCGGCTGGTGCTCGAAGATGAGCGCTGACACTCCTCGAACTCCGAGTTGTACGAACGGTTCAAAAGCGATCAACGTCGCGTGGGCCGCACAGTTATTTATTTATAATATCCATAACATTCATCCATATTTCGAGCTCATTTCGGAACATTATCTTAAAAACAAAAAAAAAAATCATATCCAAAGATCAACTGGACCACACCACAAAGAGCAACAGAAAATTGATTTTCACCGTTAAAGCTTTTGTAGGGCCCACCATAACATTTACTTTCCATCCAATCAATTCATAAGGTCACAAAGACCTGGATGAAGAGGAAAAACAAATTTCATAATGATCCAAAACTTCTGTGAACCCTAAAAGCATTTCAATGGTAGACGTTCAATCCTCCATAGCCTTTTACAGTGTGGTCCACATGATAGCTAGATCTGTCTTATTTTTCCTCTCAAGCCTTAATACGAGTTTGCCAAATAGATGGACGGTTTGGATATAACACATACCTCATAATAGGATCCACAATAAGGGGTGGGGATTACAACAACAAAAAATAAAAAAAAATAAAAAAAAAATAAATAAAACCAGGAACCTATGGCTACGGGGTTTCCTATAGCTACGGATTATAATTGTAGCCATAGCCATGGCCCCTGCCATTTTGGTATGTCTTTTTTTATATGTATCGAAGGTCTTTCAATATGTCTTTCGATATGCATCGAAGATCTTTCGATTAATTGAAAAAGGTCCAGAACTGTCCAGTGAGTTTGCCTCAAAATCCCGCAATTTTCAATACATATCGAAGAGTATTCGATATGTATCGAAGGTATTTTACCAATAGCTACGGATTATAACCGTAGCCACAACTGTAGTTTGTGCCAGTCTATGAATTTATTTATTTTTTTTTTTTTTACATGGAGAACTTTATTCTACCTACAATTTTCTTTAATACATATTTATATAAATATGTATATATAAGCATATAAAAAAAAATTCTCTCTTTTTTTCATTTCTTTCTTTATTCATTTAATAAGAATATCTTCTAAACCAAAATTAGTTACTTGACGTACTCAATATGATTTTGGCATAGGAGAAACTACTTTAGCTAACCAACTTGGTTATTTTTCAAGATTTCATCAGGTCGATGGTCGAAAATCCATTTCATTCACTTCGCGATCAATTTCAATCAGTTCGCGATCAATTTCGTTCATTTCATTTACTTCGCAATCAATTCCATGCATTTCACGGTCAATCCCAGCGATTCCGTTTTGATTCATGGTCATTTTCATGCATTTCACGGTCAATTGCCTTCACTTCACGGTCATTTCCACCCATTTCACGGCCAATTTGCTTCACTTTAGGGTCATTTTCATGCATTTCACGGTCATTTCCAGTGATTTCGTTTAGATTCATGGTCATTTCCATGCACTTCACAGTCAATTCTCTTCACTTCACGGTCATTTTCATGCATTTCATGGTGAACTCGCTTCACTTCACGGTCATTTTCATGCATTTCATGGTCATTTTCGGCGATTCCGTTTAGATTCACGGTCATTTCCTTACACTTCACGGTCAATTCTCTTCACTTCACGGTCATTTCCATGCACTTCACGGTCAATTCCCTACACTTCACAGTCATTTCCATGCATTTCACGGCCATTCCCGGCAATTCCGTGTTCATTCATAGCCAATTTGACGCACTTCACAGTCAACTCACTTTACTTCATGGCCATTTCCATGCACTTCACGATCAATTCACTTTACTTCACCATCATTTTCATGCATTTCACAGTCATTCCTGGCGATTGCATGTTCATTCATGGTCAATTTGACGCACTTCATGGTCAATTCACTTCACTTCATGGCCATTTTCACGCACTTCATAGTCAATTCACTTAACTTCACCATCATTTCTATGCATTTCACGGTCATTCCCGATGATTCCGTGTTCATTCACAGTCAATTCGACGCACTTCATGGTCAATTCACTTCACTTCATGGCCATTTCCATGCACTTCGTGGTCAATTCACTTCACTTCACCGTCATTTCCATGCATTTCACGGTCATTCCCGGTAATTCCGTGTTCATTTACGGTCAATTCGACGCACTTTACGGTCAATTCACTTCACTTCACGACCATTTCCACGCACTTCGCGGTCAATTCACATAACTTCACCATCATTTCCATGCATTTCACGGTCATTCCCGGCGATTCCATGTTCATTCACGGTCAATTTGACGCACTTCACGGTTAATTCACTTCACTTCACGGCCATTTCCACGCACTTCGCGGTCAAATCACTTAACTTCACCATCATTTCCATGCATTTCACGGTCATTCCTGGTGATTCCGTGTTCATTCACGGTCAATTGGACACACTTCACGGTCAATTCACTTCACTTCATGGCCATTTCCACGCACGTCGCGGTCAATTCACTTAACTTCATCCTCATTTCCATGCGCATGGAGATGATGGTGAAGTGAAGTGAATTGTAACATCCTCGATTTTCACTGTTTTGGATTCCAAAAATCCTTGAAATTTTTTTTATTAACTTATAATATCACTTAACTGATCATTAGTATCCAACGTTAGCTTATACACGGGTGGTCCTGTCTGGTCACGATCAGACCATGTGCGAGCCGTCAAGCCAGGTAGCCCGATTAAACTTAACAATAGCTCGTGTGGGCCGCCCAGCGACCGAGGAAGGTCAGAAAAATCTAAAAATTTAGGAAATCATAGATCTCACTAGACTTGTGATCCATCGCGGACTGCAGACCCAGTGGACACCTGCACCCCACCAATGCTAGAATTGGAATCTGGCACTTGCAAATAAAACTGAGATACCATGCCTTCCAGTCGTCGGATTTCTTCCAAATTTATGGTAAATGTTTAATGTATTTTTCTACGCCCGCCCACAAAATCTAGGTCCCGATCGTGGCACGGTGACCGTTGATCGCAAATCGAGCTCGTACAATTAAACCCCATATCCGGTCATTTTCAAATTTTGCATGGCCCTTCATCGGGCCATGGACCACTTATCCTATAAATTTCATAACCAGAGGGCCACCAGAAATTCTCCATCAATCAAAATGGACCCCACAGAGCCATTTAATAATCAGAATCGTTTGATCAAACCCCATAATCGTTCATTCATTTGTTCCCAAACTTTGTATGACCCTTCATCAGGCCGTGGAGCCCCTGTCCTATAAATTTCATGACCAGAGACTGATCAGAGCAACCTCGTTACTCACTTATCCTATAAATTTCATAACCAGAGGGCCACCAGAAATTCTCCATCAATCAAAATGGACCCCACAGAGCCATTTAATAATCAGAATCGTTTGATCAAACCCCATAATTGTTCATTCATTTGTTCCCAAACTTTGTATGACCCTTCATCAGGCCGTGGAGCCCCTGTCCTATAAATTTCATGACCAGAGACTGATCAGAGCAACCCCGTTACTCTTGTAACCTAAAACCAATGGTTTAAAGTAAGCACGACCAAATCTCCACCTTCACTAGTTATAAATAGGCCACACTATGAACATAGTTACTCCAAACACTAATCATTGCCCACGAGAAATCTCACTACCAAATTCATTTTAAAAATGTCCCGATTTTCCAAACAAGCTCTAAACCGCTCGTTAGTGGGCCACTAGACTCAAAATTATAGAGTAATGTCCGTCTAGTTGGGCTCGACGTCGATCACGGGAGTCGGACCTGGGTAGTGCCCAAAACTGCCTAACTTGAACCAAAGGACGAGTGCATGAGAAGTGCAAATACCCCAAGGAAAGGAACTAGAACTTAAGTGAATTGGGTCGTCCACTCTTATGTCAAGTTAAAGATTTCAGACCGTCAGTTTATGACTAAACTTTACCCATGGATTAAGAATATTTCACTGCTCATATCCGTATAGTCGTGGCCCCGATCGACTATCGGTGACCGTTAAACAGACTTATAATCATATCCATTGATTGACACATCCAAATGGCGGGCCGATCATATCCATATGTAGATCATCATTAGGGCTAACTATCCTACGGTGTAAATCAATGTGTACACCCCATAGTGGGCCCTAGAGCTTAGAAAGACCCTCCCATAGGTCTAGTATAGTAAAAACCCAACACTTGGGGCCATTTCCACCAAATCTGGCATTATAAAAGGGCCTCATTTGGGCACCCCTTCTCCCCATACGATTTTGCCCTAGAGAAGGAAAGAGAGAAGAGAGAAAAGGGAGAAGAGAAAGAGGAGAAAGGAGAAGAAAGAGAGAGGGAAGAAGAGCAAGGTGGACCTTAGATCGTGGTGGGGCCCAAGGAGATCATCCCTTCCAACTCCCTACCTCATCTCCAAGAGGAAACCCTACACCACAACCACCAAAATCGTCCGTCAATCGTTTAAGTAAGGCTCCTCCTCCTTTTGCCTTAGAACCCTTGTGAGGAAGGTGGTTTTTGCATGGATTTCTCACATGTATGAGCTTACTTTAGGGATTCCGACCAACCGGTCCCTAAATCGACGTTCCTAGGTCATTTTCAAGTCTCCAACGAATCCTAAGGTGCGGACCATTGTTCTTAGGTGGCCTAACACCAATTGTAGTACTAGCTTAATGATTTTGAATGCTTGGTTGGTATATTTGAAAGTCTGGAGAACCCCTAGGAATTGTAGGTTCTTGAAATTATATGGATATGCATGATGGTTCTTCATGATGTTATTTATTGCTCACATGATTTCGTGTATGGATGATAACATGCTTATGCCTCGTCATTTCTCCCATATATTATTGATTCATGGTGTGTATGATTTCATTTCTCTTGTGCATATGGCCTGTTAGGATAGAGAAGGTGCTTAACCTCCTCACACACACACACACAATACACATGCACTTTAATTCATGAATGC
Source organism: Magnolia changhungtana (assembly GCA_030180095.1). Lineage (NCBI taxonomy): Eukaryota > Viridiplantae > Streptophyta > Magnoliopsida > Magnoliales > Magnoliaceae > Magnolia > Magnolia changhungtana. The sequence continues at coordinate 183,428 of JASAUF010000329.1, read as the reverse complement.
TTGCTAGGAATATTTGATTCATTTGACTCAAATGCATGAGATACGATGTTGATATACTAATTGATAGCTCGTTAGGATCACCCTCACACCCTTGGGTTGGTCTGGAATATGACAAGAGACGGTAGTCCCATCGGTAGGGCTATGTTAGGGTTAGACCCGTGAATTTGGGCGGGTGTGTTCTGGTGGCTGTAGTTCGACTACATGGGTCTCTTGTGCCCGAGGTCACTCGTCTCACGCTCGCCTTATTTGTGCGGTCTAGCCTACGGCCTGACCAACCCTATTTGTTAACCCTGGGTGCTCACATATGTATGGAACCTGAACCACCCTGCAACCATTGTAGCCCATTGATAAACTACTTGAAACTGGTCCACAGCCTCGTGAGCCGGGCATGGTGGAATGGGACACTGTGTCCGAGCTGTCGGCATACACTGGGGTACCCCGCCTTCCCATAGTGACCGCGAACGATCCCTTCCTTTCGGCACTCCTCATGTGCTTGGTGTCGGGGATGAGGAACCCGACGAAATCATGGACTGTGGGGCCTCGGCCTCACACATTGATGGAGTCTTGGCCTCGCAACCAGCTTAGGGTAATGATACGTAGGGTGAATCAGAATCCCCAACCTGCTGGATGAATGGACTTAACTAATAACTCGGCTAACACGATCACATTGCATCACATTAGTTAGGGTGGCGACTCGGCAGTCGAGGTCGCTCTGAAGGAGTGTTGTCATATGCGATCGTTAGATGGAGTCGCTTGAGGGAGCGTTGTGGCGAGGGCATGCATCATATCATTCGGCATGCATGCATTTAAATAAGAGTCGCTAGGTATTGATGATTGTCTGTTTTTCATTAAGTTCATATTATAATTGATGCCTGTTAAAACTTTAGACCAATAGTTCACACTGAGTTGATCACTCACTCCCACTCTGGGACGGTGTTTTAAAATACCAACCAAACTCTCTCATAGATGCAGGGGATGCAGAGCAGATGGAGCGTGGCGATGCTACTCTCGACGAGGAGGAGGAGCTGTCATACTTCCAGCTGATGGACGGCTCTCAGTCAGTTGGAGAGGTGGGATCGGATTACTGAGCGTGGGCTCGGCTCTACCTTTTTAGATCCACTATTCTTTTGCGATTTTGCTGGGCGGCGCCTCGCGCGGCCCGTATACATTCTTTGGACCTGTTCATATATACATATATATCTTCTTCATTTCAGTAGACTTGTGTGATTGTGTTTCATGCTCCAGTATATTCCAAATTACGCATTTGAGCTTGATTAATCACAAAACCATAAAATTGATGATAAGTGACACTCGGGAACTCAGGAGTCGAGCGTATGCACGACCCCTAATTTTCCAGGGCGTTACATGAATTGACCGCGAAGTGCGTGGAAATGGTCGTGAAGTGAAATGAATTGACCGTGAAGTGCGTCGAATTGACCATGAATGAACATGAAATCATCGGGAATGACTGTGAAATGCATGGAAATGACGGTTAAGTGTAGTGAATTGACCATGAAGTGTGTGGAAATGGCCGTGAAGTGAAGTGAATTGACCATAAAGTGCGTCGAATTGACCGTGAATGAACACGGAATCGCTGGGAATGACCGTGAAATGCATGGAAATGACGGTGAAGTGAAGTGAATTTACTGCGAAGTGCGTGGAAATGGCCGTAAAGTGAAGTGAATTGACTGTGAAGTGCGTCTAATTGACTGTGAATGAACACAGAATCGCCGGGAATGACTGTGAAATGCATGGAAATGACTGTGAATTAAGTGAAGTGAATTGACCACGAAGTGCGTGGAAATGGCCGTAAAGTGAAGTGAATTGACCGTGAAGTGCGTTGAATTGACTGTGAATGAACACGGAATCATTGGGAATGACCGTGAAATGCATGGAAATGACGGTGAAGTTAAGTGAATTGACCGCGAAATGCGTGGAAATGGCCGTGAAGTGAATTGATCGTGAAGTGTGTCGAATTGACTATGAATGAATACGGAATTGCCGGGAATGACCATGAAATGCATGGAAATGACGGTGAAGTGAAGTGAATTGACCGCGAAGTGCGTGGAAATGGCCGTGAAGTGAAGTGATTTGACCATGAAGTGCGTCGAATTGACCATGAATGAACATGGAATCGCCGGGAATGATCGTGAAATGCATGGAAATGACGGTGAAGTTAAGTGAATTGACTGTGAAGTGCATGGAAATGGCCGTGAAGTTAAGTGAATTGACCGTGAATGAACACGGAATCGCTGGGAATGACCGTGAAATGCATGGAAATGATGGTGAAGTGAAGTGAATTGACCGCGAAGTGCGTGGAAATGGCTGTGAAGTGAAGTGAATTGACCGTAAAGTGCATCGAATTGATTGTGAATGAACACGGAATCGCCGGGAATGACCATGAAATGCATGGAAATTCTGGTGAAGTGAAGTGAATTGACCGCGAAGTGCGTGAAAATGGCCGTGAAGTGAAGTGAATTGATCGTGAAGTGCGTTGAATTGACCGTGAATGAACAAGGAATTGCTGGGAATGACTGTGAAATGCATGGAAATGACGGTGAAGTTAAGTGAATTGACCGTGAAGTGCGTGGAAATGGCCATGAAGTGAAGTGAATTGACCATGAGTGCGTCGAATGGACTGTGATTGAACACGGAATCGCTGGAAATGACCGTGAAATGCATGGAAATGACGGTGAAGTGAAGTGAATTGACCGCAAAGTGCGTGAAAATGACCCTGAAGTGAAGTGAATTGACTGTGAAGTGCGTCGAATTGACCTTGAATGAACAGGGAATCACTAGGAATGACCATGAAATGCATGGAAATGACGGTGAAGTTAAGTGAATTGACCTCGAAGTGCGTGAAAATGGCCGTGAAGTGAAGTAAATTGACCATGAGTGCGTCGAATTGACCGTGAATGAACATGGAATCACCGGGTGAAATGCATGAAATTAACCCTAAATTGAAGCAAATTGGCCGTGAAATGCGTGAAAATGACCGTGTAGTGAAGGCAATTGACCGTGAAGTGCATGGAAGTGACCGTGAATCTAAACAGAATTAATGGAAATGAACATGAAATGCATAGAAATAACACTGAAGTGAAGTGAATTGACCGTAAAATGCATGGAAATGATCGTGAAGTGAAGGGAATTGACCGTGAAGTGAAGGGGAATCACCGGGATTGACCGTGAAATGCATGGAATTGATCGCGAAGTAAATGAAATAAATGAAATTGATCGCAAATTGATTGAAATTGTCCACGAAGTGAATGAAATGGATTTTCAACCATCGACATGATGGAATCTTGGAAAATAACATGGTTAGTTGGCTAAAGTAGCTTCTCCTACCCCAAAATCATATAAGTAACTAATTTTGGTTTAGAAGATATTCTTGTTAAATGAATAAAGAAAGAAATGAAAAAAAGAAGGAATTTTTTTATATATATACTTATATATACATATTTATATAAATATGTATTAGAGAAAATTGTAGGTAGAATAAAGTTCTTAATGTAAAATATAAAAATAAAAAAATAAAAAATAAAAATTTGCATAAACTTTTACGGACTATAGTTATGCCTACGGCTATAATCCATAGCTATAGTTTTGATCATATTAAATACGCTCGACTATGGCTACGGTTATAATTCGTAGCCATAAGTTCCTGCTCATTTTTTTTATTTTTTTTTTTCATATTGTAATCCCCACCGCCTTTGTGGGTCCTTTTATGAGGTATATGTTATATTCAAACCGTCCATCTATTTGGCAAACTCGTAATAAGTCTTGAGACGAAAAATAAGAGAGATTTAGCTATCAAGTGGACCACACTGTAAAAGGCAGTGGAGGATTGAACGTCTACCATTGAATCCCTTTTAGGGGTCGCAGAAGTTTTGGATCATTATGAAATTTGTTTTTCCTCTTCATCCAGATCTTCGTGAGCTTACGAATAGTTTGGATGGAAAATAAATGTTGTGGTGGGCCCTAAAATAATTTTAACTGTGAAAATCAATTTTCCTGCTGCTCTTTGTGGTGTGGTCCAGTTGATCTTTGGTTATGATTTTCCTTTTTTCACTAATGCTCCGAAATGATCTCGAAGTATGGATGAACGTTGTGGATATAATAAATACATAACTGTGGGGCCATGTAACTTTGATATCTTTTTAACTGTTCGTACAACTCGGAGTTCGAGGAGCGTCAGCGGCCGACCTCTCGCGGAAGGAAAAGCTGGGGCATTTTCAACCTTGGGAAGGCGTCCGTACAGCTGGGGCTTATTCTTGGAAAGTAAAATGAGGTGGGCTTCATTTCAGAAATGGCCATAAATGGGTCGTACAGTCGGAAATTTCTCAAATTTTTTTTTTTTTTATAATGTTATTATTATATTCGGTGTCTGTTTTGCTTAATGTGGGCCTCAAGTGAATTATTTAGTTTGTTCAGGGTCTTAACAAGTCGAATGAGATCAAATAGGCTTTGACTATGACTCTGTTTGGATGAACAGGGACTCCGAAGCTGGCCCTAGAAAGTTTCGATAAAATAGACATTAATACCTTCAATATGGTCCACTCAAGACTTAGATTTACCTCAAATTTTGGTCTATAGCCTAAAATTATATGAAAAAGGTTGGGACGAAGTGGATTAAACAAATTCATCGTGGTGGGTCCACAAGAACTTTTGGACCAAGCTGACATTTGTGATGTCCTTGTATCCAGGTCCATGTAACTTTATAGACAAGTCGGATGGCAAATATCCAGCACGGTGAATCCTAGGAAATTTTTTTAACGGTGGATGTTCAATCTCCTTTATTTAAGGTGGCAGGGCCCACTTGGGCTTTAAATCATCCCCGAGATGTGGGGCCGTCTACATGTCTAGGACAGTGGCCTCCTAGATAGGATGGATGGACCAATAAGCATCGCGGTGGGTCCCACAAGGATTCCAATGGTAAGCATACAATCCCTACTAGTTTTCAATGGTGGGCATCCTTCAAGTTCTCCCAGGTCTGGATGCCCTTGCCAACTCGTCACCAAGGCCGGCCCCATGGAGTTCAACGATGATCTCCTCTGCTTTCCACAGTAGGGCCCACAAACTCATTGGATGACGCGGGCATTTGTATTTGCCCCTCATCAAGGTCCGTGAGACCAATAAACAGGTTAGGATGGTAAATAAACAGTACTATAGGCCTTGAGAGGTTTCCAATGGTGGCCGTTCAATCTCACTATTTCCTAGATGTGATTCACTTGAGGTTAGGATGGTAAATAAAGAACAGGGTGGGGGCCTAGAAATAGTTCAACGGTGGGTGGGGGCCTAGAAATAGTTCAACGGTGGACTTCATTATCATACTGTGTACTGCATTATGGTCCAACTAAGATCTGGATCTATCTCATTCTTGGGCAGAAGGCCTAACATGACCTGTAGGGATGGGTGGACGGTATGGATTAAACATATACATCATGCTGGGTCCCATGAAGTGGGTCACACATAGTGACCAATTGAGTCCAGCAGCGTCTGGATGCTGTTCTGGAACCTGTGTCTGGACGCTGTTGCCTTCTTTTCATACCCTTTTCTTTTCATTTTTAATTTTTTTAATTTTTTTTACAAGACTGCATCGGGTCCACTTCCTCAATCTACCCCGTCCATCAGTTCTGTCCAAGCCATAGTGGTCCTAGGTTGGTTTTTTATTTTATTTTATTTTTAAGCTCAAACTAAACTTTGTGTTTCATGGAAATCTATGCGAAGTTGTAAGCAAGTTGGATAGAAAATAAATATCACGATCGGCCACACAAGATGGTACACGCTATGATAGCGTGCAAGACACTCTCTAACAGCGTGGCCCACTTGTGGGTCCCACAACAGCATGAGAGTAAGAAAAGAAAAGAAAAAGAAAGGAAAAGAGATCCGGTCATCGGGGTGGCCCCCGCCACTATGGGGTCTACCACATACTCAATACATGATCAAGATGGGTTCCACCAGTATGAGCCCACTAGAATAGAGAAATCACAAAGAATGGAAGGATTTTGACCCTCCCATGCACTCGCTTAATGGATGGATGGTCAGATTGGCTTGAATTGGTGATCAGATGGTCCACCAAGCTCCTCTCCACCCATAACCTTCTCTAATAACTTTTTTTTCTCTATTCTCTTACCCTTAACTCTCTTGATCTATCCTAATACTTTCACAAGCTCTCTTTCTTTTCTTTTAATATCTCTCCCTAATCTTTCTTTCTTTTCTCTATTTCTTTCTTAATTTCTCCATAATCTTTATAATATTTTTCTCTTAATCCCTCTCTACTCTTGCTAAGAAATGGTAAAAATGAGAGGGAGTCAGAGTGTTTTTGTGGTAGAGATTTTAGGATAGGGAGGGAATAAGGGGAAGATAGAGGGGTAAAATGGGAGAAAAAGAAGAAAAGAATTATGGCTAGCATAGGTAGGGTTATGAGTTGTATGAGAATGGCATGGGTTTCTTTGATTAATGGGGAAAGAGTGACATGAGTGATGGATGACTTGACTGATGGATGAGTTGATGGATTGATTGATTTGACAACATGGGGAATTGTGCAAGTAAGGTCTGCGTGCATTGTGCGGCCCATCTCGGATTGTGCCAAAATTGTAACTTCTAATCTAAGGGTCGAAATGGGGCGTGTCACGCAGCATTGGAATCGTATTGCCCATTGTAAGTGTTATGGTCTCATGCTCATTTGATTGTCAAATTTTGTAGTGCCAAAACTTCTTGTGTGTGCCACAACTTCTATCTGTGTGTCTTGTGTTTGTATGTTGATATATATGTGATTCAAGACGACATCACAATGGTTCAAGACATGTACAATGCTCAATTTCAAGAAATGCAAGGTTATGTACTGTGTTCTCTTCCGTATGCATCAATGTTCAAGTCTACATCAATAAGAAGAGTGTTTATTCAAGACTCAAGTACATTTCAAGACTCAAGTACAACTCAAGTTGAAGTTTATATTCATGCTGTAGAAGATCTCAATCTCAAGCTACATCAAGTAGAGGTCTCAAGCTTCAAAGGTTAACTATCATCTGAAAGAATGATGTTCAATGTTTATACTTCATGTTACAGGTATAATAAACCTTAGTTTGACCTTAGGGTAGGTCATTTTGGATACATAAGTCAAGATAAATCTTTATACATGAAGTTGGTTTGTTCTAAGACTAGTCCTAGACTTTATTCGACCAGTCCTAAACCTAGTTCGACTAGTCCAAGAAATTCCACTACCAGTCCTAAGTTGTTAATGATTTTCAGAATTTTTTAGTTATTCTTCGACCAGTCCTGGAGATTGTTCGACCGGTCGTAGGGGTGTCACGACTCGTCATTCGACCAGCCTTAGAACTTCGACTCAAACTCCAGCAACCAAATCTGGTTTCCTACGACCAGTCCTGGGTTAGCTTCGACCAGTTGTAGGTGGTTTACAACCAGTCGAAGGGTCCTCACGACCAGTCGTAGAACTGATTTTTTAGATCGCGCTTAAATTTTCAAAATGCTGTTGGAGTTAAGACCAGTCGAAGGTTCCTAAGACCAGTCGTAGAAGCGATCTTTGCTTTTATAAATTGAGCACGAATTTCAGAGTTTTATATTGATTAATTTGAAAAATTGAAGCCTCCAATTTGAGATAAGTTGTGTTCATTTGAAGCTAATTTGTTTATATTTAATATTCTTTTTGTTAGCTTTTCGTATTTGATTTTATTCATAAATTCCAATCTTATTTGAAAAAGAGGAATTGCTATATTCCTTCTTCATTGGAATCAAAATCAAATAGAGCTACGCCCAATTTGATTTAATTTAAAATCAATTAGAAACTAGAACCATTTCTTAAGTGAGTATTGGACATTGAACATTGATTCGAACTTCTACTCTCATTGGTTCTATCGGGTTGCTACAAAAGAAGAAATCTAGATATTTTACATTTGTTGTAATTTCCTTTATTTTGGTTTTGTTTGAGATTCGCCAGAAAAATCTCATTGTGTGGTTATTTGAGAAGAGCCAGAAAACTCAGAAAGTGTAGGTTTTTGAATTGTGTAAGCTCAAGTTAAAAAGACACAATTGTGAAGGTTTTGGGTGAACTTGTAAAACTTGTTTAATAGTGAACGCTAATATCCCCTGTGTGAGGATATTAAGAGTGGAGTAGCAAGCTGTGTGGCTGTTGTTTAATAGTTGGTGAACACACAGGCGAACTACTATATATCGGTGTGTTTTGTGATTTGAATGCTCTTTTAATTTTCATATCTTTAATCATTCAGATTTGTGGAATGTATATGTGGTTGTGAATGTTGTAATCTTTACATTTCAAGTAAAGTGGGGAATGTTGTAATAGTTTAAAATTTATTTCTTACTATTTCCTTTATTTCCTTTCTGTTTAAGTTTTAATATTCAATTTATTCTAGTAAGGTTGTCCTGCCATAAACCCTTGGTTTTTATGGTGCAAAGGTTGTCCTTAGAATAATATTAGTATCAAGCTCTTTATTTAAGATTGCTTTACATTTCAATCTGATTTATTTAAAGTACTGTTCTTTATATTTATAAGGCTATCGTATTTCAATTCCGCTGTTAAATTTTAATTTGGCACAGTCCTATTCAGCCCCCCTCTAGGACATATAGCTTGGCCTTTTCAAGTAGTATCAGAGCCTAATAGCAAGTTTTATTTGCTTTATTTTTGGATTCATTTCCTAAGCTAACGATCTAAGCTATATATAAGATGTCAAATTTTGATAGCCTTTCAGCCACAAAGCCTCCACCCTTTGATAGCTCCAATTATGCCTATTGGAAAGCTAGGATGAAGATTTTCCTTAAATCCATGGATGAAAGTATGTGGCTTGCCACAATGACTGAATGGAGCCCTCATACCATTGAAGTAACTGGTATTAATGGATCAAAATCAATGAGAGTAACACCTTATACTTCTTGGTCCACACTTCAGAAAAGTGAGAGTAGTGTCAATGCAAAAGCACTAAATGCAATCACTTGCACACTATCACTGGATGAGTTCAAAAGAATCATATCCTGTGATACTACAAAGCAAGCTTGAGATATATTAGAAATGACTCACGAGAGTACTTCAATTGTCAAAAAATCTAAAGTCCAACTCCTCACAACTAAATTTGAAGAAATTCATATGGAGGAAAATGAAGTGTTTATAGACTTCTACACTAGATTAAATGACATTGTAAACTCTATGTGGGGTCTTGGTGATAAAATCTCAGAAAGTAAAGTGTGTGCAAATATACTACGCTCATTACTTGAACTGTTCAATTCTAAGGTAACCGCGATCCAGGAACTTCATGATATGGACAATATGATGGTAGAAGAGTTGGTTGGGTCTTTACAAACCTACGAGTTAACTTTTAAAGCTCTTAAAGGTAAATCAATAGTGCTTAAGTCTTCCAAATGTATTTCTCAAGAAAATTCTGATTTTGAAAATTTCGAAGACGATATGGCTCTATTAGCAAAAAAGTTTTACAAGATTTTCAAAAGTAAAAAGAGGGTTGATTTTCAAAAATCAAATGATAAGAAAAGATCTAAATCTAGATCTAAATCTTAAAAATATTTGAAAGATAGTCAATGTTACAACTGCCAAGAATATAGGCATCTAACAAACAAGTGTCCTAAAAAGGACAAACCTAAAAAGAAAGGAATGTTGGCTACTTGGGATGAATCTCTGGCACTGAAGCCTTTTCTGAATCAGAAGATTCTGAAATCGAGTTGGGCAATGAAGTTAAGGTCCTTATGACTCTAGCCAAGTTCACTTTTTCAGATCATGATGATTTAACCAGTGAAGAAAATCTGAATAGTGATCATGATAATGAAGAAGATCTTCAAAATGCTTATAATGCCCTATACAAGGAAAGTCATAAAATTGCCGTAAAACTAAAACTTCAAAAAGAAAGGTTTTCAGGACTTAGAGAAAGATTTGAGTCTCTTGTTTTAGAAAAATCTCATCTTTCAGATTATTTTGAAAAAAGAAAATGCGATCTTGATTTCAAAACCACCCTTATTGAAAATCTAAAATCTGAAAATGATAAACTTAAACTTGAAGTCTCTTCCCTTTTGAGTTTATAGGATACATGAAGGTATGCCCAAGGTGATCTAAAATTAGAAAAACTTTTAACTAGATCAAGAAAATGTGGCGACCGATCCGGTTTGAGCTATGACAAAAATATTCCTCCTAAACAGAAGAATACTCCTCCCAATTTTGTAAAAGGAGAATCCTCTAACTCAAAAGAAAAAAGTTCAAGCCAAAAGTTTAATAAAAATGTTAAACCTTTTCAATCTTTCAAAACCAAAGGTAACCATATCAATTACAAATATCAAAACTAAAACCCTTTAGCTGAAAAAATAGTTGATTTGCTTAAGGAGCTCTTAAAATCTAACTCAGTGGGTCACTCGTACAAAAATTACAAATACAAGAAAACCAACTATACTCCTAAACCCAAAACAGTAATGAAATGGGTTCCTAAAGTTACTTGCTTGGTTGCCCACACTGCTTTCAAAGCTACAAGCCATTCAAAGTGGTACTTAGACAGTGGATGCTCAAGGCATATGACAGGCGACAAAGCTTTATTCACCGATTTTAAAGATATGACTGATGGTACGGTCACATTTGGTGATGGTAGCAATTGCAAGATTATTAGCCAAGGTACGGTTCAACTCTATAACCTTCCTTTATTTAACAATGTTTTATATGTTGAGGGGCTAAAACACAACCTATTAAGCATATCTCAAATATGCAATAACAATCATAGCGTGAAATTTTCTAATAAAGGTTGTGAAATCTTGAACAAAAAGGATTCTGTAATATTAACTGGTCGCAGGACTTCTGAAAATTGCTATATTGTAAGCGATGGTAGCTCATCTAATTAAGCGTGCTATATTGTCCATACCAATGAAACTGAATTATGGCATAAACGCCTTGGACATGTACACTACCGTAATTTATACAGATTGAGTAAGGGAGAACTAATAAGAGGTCTACCTAAATTACAAAATGTAGACAAGATATGTAGTGAATGCCAGTATGGTAAGCACATAAGGAGCTCTCACAAAAAGGTGAACTCCAATGCCACATTAAGACCACTCGAGCTTCGCCATATGGATCTTATAGGACCTACCAGGATGGAGAGTCGAGGTGGCAAAAAATACATCTTGATAATCGTAGATAATTTTTCTAGATTCACTTGGGTAGCCTTCTTAAGGGATAGATCAGAAACCCTTGATGAAGTTAAAAAAATTCTCAAACGGATCCAAACTGAAAAAGGTTCTCATGTTTGTAAGATCTGTAGTGATCATGGATCTAAGTTCGAGAATAGCAGTTTTGAGAAATTCTGTATTGATCAGGGAATATCGCATGAATTCTCTGCACCCAAAACTCCTCAACAGAATGGAATTGTGGAAAGGAAAAATAGAATGCTTCAAGAAATGTGAACTGTAATGTTGAATAGTATGAAGCTCCCTAAAAATCTTTGGGCTGAAGTAGTGAATACTGCCTGCTATGTTATTAATCGAGTATATATATATAAATCTAATAATAAAATCGCTTATGAAATGTGGTTCGATAAAAAGCCTACTATTAAATACTTTCGAGTTTTTAGTAGCAAGTGCTATATTTTGCGTGACTGTGAAAATCTGGGAAAGTTTGACACAAAGAGTGACGAAGGAATCTTTTTAGGATATTCTTTAAACAGTCACACATATCGTGTACTGAACAAAAGGACCGGTGTTATTCAAGAATCAATTAATGTGGTCATAGACGATCATATGAATACACCTGCCCTAAGTTCAGATAATGATGAAGTTCTTCTATTTGATAAACCTGATACTTCATCAAGTCAAAACAATTCTGAATTAAGGGTTGTTAAAGATCATCTAACTGCTCAAATTCTTGGAAACCCTCTCACTGGTGTGCGCACTCGTAGACAACTAGAAGACATATGCAATTACATATGCTTTACATCTCAGATTGAACCGGTAAACGTAAAAGAAACTCTTTCTGATGAAAACTGGATAGTAGCTATGTAGGAAGAACTTAATCAGTTTGTTCGAAATGATGTCCGGTATCTTGTTCCTAAACCTAAAGATAAACACATTATAAGAACTAAGTGGATTTTCAAAAATAAGTCTAATGAACTTGGGAATATAATTTGAAACAAGGCAAGACTGGTAGTACAAGGGTACACTCAAATAAAAGGCATTGATTATGATGAAACCTTTGCTCCAGTTGTTCGCCTAGAATCAATCAGACTTTTTATATCCATTGCATGCTTTAGAAAATCTAAAATCTTTCAAATGGATGTAAAGAGTGCTTTTTTGAATGGTGATCTACATGAAGAAGTATATGTTGAACAACCCACAGGGTTTGAAGACCCTAAGTCTACTGATCATGTATATCGTCTTAAAAAAGCTTTATATGGTCTAAAACAAGCTCCCAGGACATGGTACGAAAAATTGACTAAGTTTTTACCAAGTCATAATTTTCAAATGGGCAGTGCCAATAAGACGCTTTTTGTTAAGAAACAAAACGATGATATTTTAATGGTTCAGATCTATGTTGATGATATTATTTATGGATCAACTTGTACTAACATGACTATTGAGTTTACAGATTTGATGAAATCTAAGTTCGAAATGAGCATGGTTGGGGAATTAAATTATTTCCTTGGGTTGCAAGTAAAACAACAACCAGATGGCATATTCATTTCTCAAACAAAATATGCTTTAAACTTAATCAAAAAGTTTGAATTTGAGAATGGCAAGAATTTTGATACTCCTATGAGTCCAACTTTAAGACTCTCAAAAGACTCTACAGGTAAAAATATTGATCCTAAATTATATCGTGGTATGATTGGAAGTCTACTTTACTTAACTGCTAGTAGACCTGATATTGCTTTAAGTGTTGGGATTTGCGCTAGATATCAGTCTGATCCTAAAGAGTCACATTTTTCTGCTGTTAAGCGGATTATGCGATATGTCGCAAGTTCTGCTAAAATGGGTCTCTGGTATCCTTTTGATACTAGTGTTCAATTGGCTAGGTATTCAGATGCTGATTGAGTTAGAAATATTGATGATAGAAAATCAACCAGTGGTGGTTGTTTTTATATTGGAAACTGTTTAGTTTCTTGGTTTAGCAAAAAGTAAAGTTCTATATCGCTCTCAACTGCTGAGGATGAATACATTACAGCAGAAAATGCATGTACTCAGCTTGTTTGGATGAAACGTATGTTGAGCGATTATGGAATTGCACAGGAATTAATGATATTATATTGTGATAATTCCATTGCTATAAATATATCAAAAAAACCCAATCCAGCATTCATATACCAAGCACATTGACATTAGGTATCACTATATTCGTGAATTAGTAGAAGAGAAAATAATATCCTTGGAATATATACCGACCGAGACTCACCTTGCTGACATTTTCACTAAACCGCTTGACAAAAGCAGGTTTAATAAATTGAAATTTGATCTCGGAGTGTGCATTCTAAATTGATTATTTATATGTATTTGTATCATAGTATATATATTTGATAATTTATTTGTTTAAATTTTAAATTTTTATGAAAAATGCATATTTTTATGTTTTCACGACCAATCGAGGACGTGCTTGACTAGTCGTGGTACGACCGGTCGAGAACGGTCCTCAACCAGTCGTGTAGCGCGTTGGAATCTTTTAAAATTAGGAAAAACCTTCATCTTCTTCATTTCCATTTCACTCTCCAACGAGTCGAGGCACGGCTAGTCGTACCTACCATCCTAGATCTTCAAGGTTAGTGCATCATTTGTGTTTCTCTTGTAGATTCTAGCTCTTATTACTTCATTTTCACTCTTGGAGTAATCTATTTTGAGTTTCATTGCAATTTTGGGGCATTTTCTTGAAAAATCTGATCTAGCAAAACCCATTTTCTAAATCTTTTGTCTCTACTAGATCTTTTGATTTTCATTCTGATAATAGACGCTAGGGGGAAAAAGAAAACTTCCCATGGTCCGTCTTCTTCTAGATCAACTCCTCTTGCTAGGCGCCATCTTCGTTTACCTGAGGATGATCCCTCCGATGTACGGGATTTGCGTATGCGTAATGTCATTGTTGAACGGTCTGTTTGTATTGAACATAATGCTCTTTTTGGTATTCTACCTATACTCCAAGCTGTAGGATGGATAACATTTTACATTGGGGTGGGCCTGCATACCAATTTATTGCACAGGCCATGTTTACATGTATCTCAGTATTCTCTTTTGAGGATTTAACTTTTAAAATTGATACTAGAGAATGTCTATTTGAAATTGACCGTCATCTGATTACAGGGTTAATGGATATACCTGTTAATGAGGAGGGTATTCCTATTTATACTTTAGCTGAGAAACCCTCAGAATCTGAAAAGTGTATGTTAACCAGAGATTTGTGTAATATGAATGTGCAATGGACTCATAAAGGGAATGCACTCCCCGCAAAGTACTTGTTACCTAAATACAGGGTACTTCACAGGATTTTTACTTCTAACCTGTATCCTCATTCTAGTAATAAGACAGAATTAATTGCCTTTATGGTTCGTGTTTTGCACTCTGTCATTTCTGGTACTAAAATTTATCTTCCTTCCTTGATATGTCATTTCATTATTCATTCTCGTCTCCATCCAGGTCATAGTGATATTCCTTTTGCCTATCTCTTGACTGTTTTAGCTACTCACATGCTCGTGCCTGTGCCTGTTGGAGAAGCTCCCATCCATCATCTTATTTTTAACAATTCGAATATTAACAAAATGAAATTGGAATTGGCTCGTGGCCAAATGGATGGTGGTAGAGCTAAGGCTGGTGATGAAGAAGCTGGTGATCTTCCTCCTGATGATGTGGATATAGATGATATTTTTGATGAACTTGAATCTGATTTTGGAAATGATCCTGATTTTGAGCCTTCTAATTTTAATGCTCGACTTCATGCTTTAAAAGAGAAGGTTGAGAATATGAATATTGCTCATGATCTTCAGTTTAAATATATGTGCAAATATCTAAGGTGCTTGAACAAGGGAATGCATAATCTTGATCCTACCATTCCTACTCCTTCTTCAGGATCTGATTAAGTATTTTTATTCTTGGTCTGTAATAACTCTCTTACTTATGGTGGATTGTATACTTTATTTGGTTTGATAAGTTTTTAGTAACTGGTTTGTGAACATTTACTTCTATATATATTGTCAAGTTACTTCTTCTATTCCTTCAATAATTTTCCTTACCTTTGTTGTTTCCTTTGTCATATTGTGACAAAAAGTGGGAGAAGGTTTGATATGAGTAGTTATATTTTGGATATGTGATATGTGCTACTACTCAGGGGGAGTAGTATATAATGAGTTTGTGCTACTTAATGACAACTGGTGCATGATTCATTAATATATATGTTGTGCTTCTCTTATAGTATAGAAGTATGTTTTGTCACAAATTTGACAAAGGGGGAGATTGTAAGTGTTATGGTCTCATGCTCCTTTGATTGTCAAATTTTGTTATGCCAAAACTTCTTGTGTATTCCACAACTTCTATCTGTGTTTTTGGTGTTTGTATGTTGATATATATGTGATTCAAGACGACATCACAATGGTTCAAGACATGTATAGTGCTCGACTTCAAGAAATGCAAGGTTATGTATTGTGTTCTCTTACATATGTATCAATGTTCAAGTCTACATCAATAAGAAGAGTGTTTACTCAAGACTCAAGTACAACTCAAGTTGAAGCTTATATTCATGTTGTAGAAGATCTCAATCTCAAGCTACATCAAGTAGAGGTCTCAAGCTTCAAAGGTTAACTATCATCTGAAAGAATGATGTTCAATGTTCATACTTCATGTTCCAGGTATGATAAACCTTAGTTTGACCTTAGGGTAGGTCATTTTGGATACATAAGTTAAGATAAATCTTTATACATGAAGTTAGTCTGTTCTAAGACTAGTCCTATACCTTGTTCGACCAGTCCTAAACCTGGTTCAACCAGTCCAAGAAATTCAACGACCAGTCCTAAGTTGTTAAAGATTTTCAGAATGTTTTGGTTATTCTTCGACCAGTCCTGAAGATTGTTCGATCGGTCGTAGGGGTGTCACGACTCGTCCTTCGACTAGTCCTAGAACTACGACTCAAACTCCAGCAACCAAATTTGGTTTCCTACGACCAGTCCTGGGTCAGCTTTGACCAATTATAGGTGGTCTACGACCAGTCGAAGGGTCCCCACGACCAGTCGTAGAACTGATTTTTCAGATCACACTTAAATTTTTAAAATGCCGTTGGAGCTACGACCAGTCGAAGGTTCCTAAGACCAGTCATAGATGCGATCTTTTCTTCTATAAATTGAGCACGAATTTCAGAGTTTTATATCGATTAATTTGAGAAATTCAAGCCTCCATTCTGAGATAAGTTGTGTTCATTTTAAGCTAATTTGTTCATATTTAATATTCTTTTTCTTAGCTTTTCGTATTTGATTTTATTCCTAAATTCTAATCTTATTCGAAAAAGAGAAATTGCTATATTCCTTCTTCATTAGAATCAAAATCAAATAGAGCTACGCCTAATTTGATTTAATTTAAAATCAATTAGAAACTAGAACCATTTCTTAAGTGAGTATTGGACATTGAACGTTGATTCGAACTTCTACTCTTATTGGTTCTTCTAAGCTGCTACAAATGAAGAAATTCAAGTATTTTATATTTGTTGTAAATTCCTTTATTTTGGTTTTGTTTGAGATTAGCCAAAAAAATCTCATTGTGTGGTTATCTGAGGAGAGCCAGAAAACTCAGAAAGTGTGGGTTTTTGGATTGTGTAAGCCCAAGTTAAAAAGACACAATTGTGAAGGTTTTGGGTGAACCTGTAAAACCTGTTTAATAGCTAACGCTAATATCCCCTGTGTGTGGATATTATGAGTGGAGTAGTAAGTTGTGTGGCTGTTGTTTAATAGTTAGTGAACACACAGGTGAACCACTATATATCGGTGTGTTTTGTGATTTGAATGCTCTTTTAATTTTCATATCTTTAATCATTTAGATTTATGGAATGTGTATGTGGTTGTGAATGTTGTAATCTTTACATTTCAAGTAAAGTGGGGAATGTTGTAATAGTTTAGAATTTATTTCTTGCTATTTCTTTTATTTCCTTTCTGTTTGAGTTTTGATATTCAATTTGTTCTAGTAAGGTTGTCCTGCCATAAACCCTTGGTTTTTATGGTGCAAAGGTTGTCCTTAGAACAATGTTAGTATCAAGCTCTTTATTTAAGATTGCTTTACATTTCAGTCTTTGATTTATTTAAAGTACTGTTCTTTATATTTATAAGGCTATCGTATTTCAATTCCACTATTAAATTTTAATTTGGCACAGTCCTATTCACCCCCTCTCTAGGACATATAGCTTGGCCTTTTCACCCGTGCGGTCGCTAAGGTACAATTCTCGGGGTATCATGGTACAAAAGTAGGGTAACGATTAAAACTAATTGATCTGGTCTGCCAGGAACATGCTGTTGTTTAAGGAGAAGTGTATAGAAGGTCTCACGAGGTTACAGGTCTTACATCTCAGTAAAATTAGCTTGGGTTTTATGTAGAACAGAAGGGCAAAGGCGGAGCTAGGCATACTAGGTCTGACATGCCAAGTTCCCTCCTAACATTTCTACCTTTGTTTGGAAATTGTTACACAACGCAGTCTCCATTAACTGCAACATTCAATCCAGAGGTATCTCTCGCGTCCATGTGTGTCTACTGTAATGATTCACAGACCCATCGTCCTTCAGAGGAGATGTTGCCCCACCTATTCCTCTACGGTAAGCTTGCATCAGCAGTCTGGTAGAGATTCAGAGCAATCTTTGGTACATCATTACTAGAAAATCAGTCCATTGAAGGAAGACTGCAGGGTCGGTGGCAGGCCCATCAGGTTGGCGGGTGCACTGCAACATTGCAAGGGCTACTTCTGAGTATCATTATGTGGGAAATACGGAAGAGCAGAAACAAAGTGAGGTTTGAAGGTACCCCTACTCATCCAGCTAAGACTATTTTTCAAATTTCCTGGTGGTTACATTACTTGAGTAAAGAGCTGCCTCATCTAATAACGGAATCCATGCTCATGGATCTCACTTTCTTGGCCCTAGGTATAAATGCCCTGACTCCTTCATGTCCTAAACCTTGCTCCGTGAAATGGTGCACCCCGGAAACGGGATGGTGCAAGTTAAATGTTGATGGCTTGGCTTTAGGTAATCCGGGTCTATTTGGGGAAGGCAACATCTATAGAGGTGATAAAGAAAATTCTTCTTTTCTTTCTTAGCTGGTTACTGGGTCAGCTCTAATAATATTACAGAGCTTAGGGCGGTTTGGGATGGTTTGTCGAGATTCCAGTATTTGGACCTAACTAAGGTGATTGTGGAATCAGACTCTCAAATCATAGTGAATATTTTGAATGACAGATCCTAGAATAATTGGAAATGGAGGTATTGGCGGGCCAAAATAGAGTTGTTGAAGGCTGACGGCCAGGTTAGTTTCCACCATATTCTGAGAGAAGGCAATGGCCCGACGGATGATCTCTCTTGTCAGGGAAGTACTAGCCAGTCCCTTACATATTCCAGCAACATCTTTGACCTCCCTAGTAGAATTCGAGGGTAGATTTTCCTATAAAAGGTTGGGATTGGATCCATCAGGCAGTTCACCCGCTGAAGTGGTCGTTTTTCTCCTTCAGTTTCTAACTATTTTCTCTATTAGTGTAGCTCTGTTAGTTTTCCTTGTTTAGAGGCTCTCATTTTTCGCTGGGAGTTTGGCAAGTCTGTGGAGTTTTTTGGGCTGAGGCAGGGACATGGGGGTGTGTCTGCTGCATGTTCTCTATAGGTTGGGTGCTGGCCTAAACCTCTTTGGAAGTTGGCAAGGCTGAGGGGTTATCGGCTAAGGCAGAGCTCTTTTGCAGATGTGTCTTCCTGTAGGTTCTTTACAGGATAGGGGCTGGCCTTCAGCCTCTTTGGGTGTTCTGTCTCTAGCAGTGTAGAGTTTGTCTTCCCTGGTTCATGGCCTCTATGGGGAGGGTTGTCTCCTCCCCTCTTTTTTTTTCTTTTTTTTTTTTGTTTTTTCCTTCTCTCTTTTATGTTAATTAGGAGATATGATAAGTGAGGCCCTTTGTCTTGTGGAGCTCACCCGAAAATCCAATGTGTACATCCCTCTTTATATCTATCAAAGATTCATGGGCATGGTCCCCATTTCTGAAAATAAAAAAATTTACACATGTTATCAATTTCATAGGCACAATTAATGGAAAAGCATCAAACATAAAGTTCCTATATACTCTTTTTAATGCATGTGCATGTTATTATGATATGATGCATGCCCTCGCCATCCAATACTCCCTCGAGTGACACCATCTTATGTTCGCAATGCCCAACACTCCCTCAATGCAGCCTCGACTGCCGAGTTGCTAACCTATGCTAATGCAATGCCACAACTATTCATGTTAGCTGAGTATTTAATTAAGTCCGTTCATCCAGCAAGATTGGGGAAGTTTAAACACCTCCATTTAATCAATGGCCTTATCCAGATCACTTGGCCCAGGGTGGCCGTAACGGTGTTGAGCCTGCGATCCGTGATCCAAATTTAGGTATCATTCATTGTCTTACAAATTAATAATTCCAAGGTAAGACATGATACCCAAAGGTAAGAGGATCAACTCGGTATGGGTCGTCACCCAAACACCGAGTATGATCACTCAGTTCCGAGGTGTGGGCTTGTCACATTACCAAATCACCATAGGAAGGGCTCATCACCCAATTCCATTCATGCCCGGGTCATTCGAATGGTACTCTGGCAAGGAATCATCGGCCGGGTAATTTGACGGGGGCCGTTCGAATAAGGACATATCACCTCCTGTGCTCATTAGTCACTATGGGGAGGCTCGTCACCCCAGCGTAAGCCGACAGCACGGACACAATGTCTATTCCACCATGCTTGGCTCCCAAGACTTGGTTGCTCACTGGTAACTACGGAGAGGCTCATCACCACAGTGTGGGCCGACAGCTCAGACACAGTGTTCCATTCCACCATGCCATACTCACGAGTCTTAGTGGGATCGTATCACTAACGGCTATCAGCAGGCCTCTCATAGGTATGGGGTGCTTCAGATTTAGGCAAGCGTGACCATACATGGTGAACACACACGGTTGGTCATCTAATTCGGTTAACTCGGACAAACTCTGACATAACCGACATTGAGTGCAAGCATCTCGTGTAATCCGACTACTACCGGTTATCCATGTTTGGCCCAGATCAATCAGACTAGTCTGGGGCGGCCAATCCAATCGAGGCCACCCTCGTGGATTCACGGTTTACCAGCCAACCCGAATACCCAAGTAGTCCCTGTCAGTTAATTGCATTAATAAATTGACTACCGTGACTAACAGAGAGGGATATAAACAGTTAATTCATACTATCCTACTTTATAGTATATTTCATTGAACATGCAGGTAGCATTACACTAAGATAGCAATACATGGAAAGTAAGTAGCCATACAAGTGCGCATTGGTTAGCATGCATTCATCTATGCATTATATCAATCATAAATTGACACTAATTATCATGTATTGGCCCATGCATTACCCAAATTAATAATTAGCACTGGTTAGCATGCATCCGTCTATGCACTACACGTTCATAAATCAACACTAATTATCACGCATTGACCCATACATTACACAAACCAATAATCAGCACTAACTATCATGCATTCATCTATTCATCACATAAATCATTAATTATGGCATGAGTTTAATAATTGGCAACCTAAAGGTAATGGTCTGCACCTAGGAGGAGTCCGTTGATTTTTAGTGTCACCCTTGGGATTAGGGTCCATTGATTAGCATGCCGGTGCCCTTTCTATTGTTACGGAGTTGTTTCCGTTCGGGGGCCCACTTCCGAAGGAAAAAATATTCATATGATAGTTCTATGTATATGCATCGAAAACTAAAATTCAGTTCTCATTAATCATGCATGTACAAGTATTTGTGAAGGCCCAAACATGGGTGCTTGGGAGAGATGTGCAAAAAAACTGTGCAGAAATGACCCTTGGCCATTTTTGGGCGTGTCCCATGATCAAGTGAAGCCACCTTTTCACATACCATTAGGTTCCTTTAGTAGCCCTATGTGAGGCCTTCAAAATTTAAATAGTGCAGTTCACTGGATTTGCACATATGAGTTTTGGCATAAGGCCAAACATAGGAATTTCAATTTTTCTGTGTAGGATTTTTTTTACAACTACGCCTGGTCATATTTGAAATCCACTCCCCAATTATATGGGGTCCACTACTTTCAAAAGAAAAATGGAATTTAGTCGATTTGTATATAGACTTCAAAACCCATAAGGTAACCCTACTTAGTCATGCATATACATTTTTTTTTTGTGAAGACTCAAACTTGGGTGCTTAAAAGAAATGTGCTTCAAAGAAACACGGTGCTAAAAAGGGCGAGCCTCAAGTCCTGGGGGGTGGGGAGGGTGAATAGGACTATGCCAAATAAAAATTAAATACGGAAAGATAACTCAGATAGTAGAAATCTAAAACAACCTCAAATGCACAAGTATTGAGAGGTTGATACAAACGTTGTTCTAAGAACAACCTTACACCAAAAACCAATGACTTCTGGTAGGACAACCTGATTTCTAGAACGTTGGTAAGTATCAAAAACTCAAACTGATACAGAGGCAAAATAAATAAATCTGTCTATTACAACAATGACCACAATTATATAAAATAGATACAAGCATTCACACACATAACCAGATACAATCATCCACCACAACACCACGAATTATGGAAGTTTGGGTGTACACCAACTGTTCTTAAATAGCCACCCTACTCCACTTCCAATATCCACAATTCACAGGATATCGGCTTTCACTAAGAAAGAAGGTTTTCCAAGGTTCACCTTATAACCTTTACAATTGTATTTTTCAATTGGGCTTACATAATCACAAAAACCCCACACTGAGATTTTCCTAGCTGATCTCAGTCAAAACTACAAATAGAGATTTTCCCAGCTGAATCTCACAAACCAAAATACAGAAAATTAAAACAATACTTATCTAAAGAATGTTCTTTGATGTAGCCGGTAGAAATACCTCTTTGTAGATGAAGATATTCAATGTTCAATCTCACAAAAGAATGGGTTCTAGGTCTAGATGAATTTTAAATTAAATCCAACCTTAGGCTACTTGGATTTAATTTCTTGAATCTCAGAGAGGGTTAAATCAAAAGCCTTTTTATATTAAGTAGAATGGAATTAAGAGATCAAGAAATTAAGAAACCAAAAAGCTATTAAAATTGTTTATAAATACCTCATAATAGCTTTACAATAGTGGAGACTAATCTCTCAGAGTGGTGGCTTGAATTAGCTTAGAATGAATAAAAAAATTTTGAGAAATGTCCTCAATTTATAGGCTGCAATTCGGTTCCCTCGACTGGTCTAGGGTTTGGCTCGACTGGTCTTAGCAGAACCAATTTTCAAATTTTTTGGCACGATCGGATAAAATAGACTCTCGACTGGTCGAGTGGCCAGCTTGACTAGTCGAGCACAGCGCTCGAATGGTCGAGTGAAATAAATTAGTGTTGCTAGAGTTCGAGTCAAGTCCTGCTCGATTGGTCGAGCAGGTCTCCATGACTAGTATAGCAGGGTACTCGGATGGTCGAAGACCAAACAACCTTATTCAATTTTTTGAGTAAAATTCTAGACTGGTCGAGAAAAACCATGGACTAGTCGAGCCAGTGCTTGGACTAGTTAAACACTGACCAGGACTAGTTGAAGCAAAGCCTAAAATATGTACTATGATCCAAATTAAACATGCAATGTTAATGGCCTAATCCCAAGGTCTTTTTAGGGTCATGTATACCATAAATGTGAGTATTGAAATTGAAACATTGATCACTTCGGTAGATAGGTCACTTTGAAGCACATGAAGCTTGACATCGTATACTTGAGCTTGTGTCTTGAGCATGTGACTTAAGACTTAAGCTTGATCAAATGTATTTGATCTTGAACTTAAGCTTTAAGCTTTAACTTGAGCTCGAACTTAAGCATGTGATGCACTAAAACTTGAGCTTGAGATAGTGCACTTGGACTTGGTGAACTTCAACTTATTCTTGTAGTTGAACATGCATAATTGTAGCACATTAAATGTCAATGTAGATAACATGAACCTCATCTTCGAATGAAGGTGAACTTTTCATCTATTTGGACTTGAAGGTGAACTTTTCATATATCAAAACAAGTCAAACATTCTGAAGTGTTTTGGCACAACGAAATTTAACAATACAAGGTGCTAGATCTACAACATAGCACTTACAATCTCTCCCTTTGTCAAATTTGTGACAAAACCAACTTACAGAAGATTAACCTATTATAATATACAGATTCACTCAGTTTCCATTAAATCCAACAATCACAACTCCCCCTCAACTTGAGCTTAGTAGAGACCTGTATTAAGATATACATATACATATCCAAAAAAAAATAAAAAATTCACAATGCCACATGCATATCCACATCTCTACATCCACTCTAGAACCACATAATAACATAGTAACAAATACAAACAGATTAAACAATGAGCAATCATATACTACCCCAATTTCTCCCCCTTTTTGTCACAAAATGACAAAGGAAGAAAAGATGAAAAGTATGTGAATGTGGTATCTAAATATGTGAAAAGAGTAAGAAAGAGTGTGAAGGTTAGCAAATTAAAACATAATAGAATAGAGTATCCACATCACACACAATTAAACATGTCCAAATATAAGAGTCACCATGAAGAGTAAAGTAATTAATACAAGTCCAACAAAAGAAAGAGATCTAATCAGAACTAGATGAAGAGGGAGGTAGAATGGATGGATCAATCTGCTGTAATCTCTTATTTTGCATCTAAAATACTTATGCATATACTTCATTTGATTATCTTGGAAAATTTTCAGTCTATCCACTTTCTCTTCCAGTGAGCGAAGGCGCTCATCAAAATCAGAAGGCTGAAAATCAGGATCAGCCTCAGGATCATCTTTTTCCAGTTCATTAAAAATGCCATCCATCATGGTGTCTGTGGGCAATACATCTTCCTCTCCAACTCCCTTAGCTTCCCCATCCATTTGACCAGGTGCTAACTTCAAATTCATCTTATTGATGTTTGAATTGTTGAATGGGAGAAGTGCAAGAGGTGCTTCACCGGTTGACATGACCACATTGCAGGGCAATGCAAGTGCGGTCATCAAATAAGTAAAAGGAACATGACTATGACCTGGATGAAGTCGAAATTGGATAATAATATAACAAATTAGAGAGGGAAGACATACAAGAGTACCAGACACTATAGAATGAAGAATACGAATCATAAAAGATGTTAACTCAGCTTTATTTTCGGATCTGGGATATACATTGGAAATGAAGATATGACGCAACACTCTGTATTTGGGCAACATTTTGTTGGCCCAGAGTGCATTCCCAGAGTTCTATTTTGAGTCCATGTTGCATAGTTTACGAGTCAAAAACCATTTTTCTGACTCAGTTATATTCTCAGGTAAGACCGGTATTGGTATACTGTCATCATTGACATTCACATCGAGTAGGTCAGCAATAATAAATCGATCAGCCTTATATAAACCTTCTTTGAATGTAATTGTGAAGGTTAATTTTTCAATCGAGACATCGCTTATATAAGAAAACATGGCCTGCGCAATGGAACGCTATGTAGGTCTGCCCCAATTCAAAATATTTTCTCATCCTACAGTAATAAGGAGAGGAATAATTTGGAATTGAACAAGATGACTTGCATTTACAGGCCGCTCAACAATGACATCATGTTGACAGAAATCCTGCACATTATCGGGATCATCACTGGGAGGCCGTGGGGTTCTCACCCTAACATGAGATGATCGAGAAGATGAAGCTCTAGTTTTCTTTGTATGACCTTTTATTGCAACAATGAACAAGAAAATCTAGTAAAGAAAGCTAGGATTTGGAACCCAACAAATTTTTCTTGAAAAGACCCAATAAACCACAAGAATAGATTAAATAAAAGCAAGATTCATGTAAAGTGAGACTCAAAGAACCTAAATCCAAAAGGAAATTGAAAATGGAGCACTTACTTGCATGAATCGAAGATGGGTTCGACGGGTCGGAGAAGGGCCGAGTGAGGAAGATGAGTTTTTTAGAGAAAAAAAAAGGTGATTTTCACCCTAAAAAGGGGTGTTGCCCGCACACCACGACTGGTCGAGTATGTGCTCGACTGGTTGTGAGAGCACAAAAATTTGCATATTTTTATAATTTTAAAATAAAAATAAATTACAAAAAATATACAAAAATACAAGCATGTAATCATGAAAATCTCAAGTAAAATTACACGTACCAATATCTATTTTTAATTTAGAAAACCCGTTTCTGTCAAGTGGTTTAGTGAATGATGTTTTATTTAAACCAACCTGATTTAAATGATTTTTAAACTCGCAAGTATACGAATCAGATGTAGATACGGTACGTATTACGAGATCATTCCCACGAGGACTGGTCGTCACAATTCAAATTCACGATTCTTCTTAACTAATCTAACAAATAATAAAGTGAATTACTAACACAAATCTACGAAATATCACAGAAAATAGGGAAGAAAATTCAATCAGAGAGAGCATTAGGACTTTCGAATCCACCCCTAATTATCCTCACCCTTGTTTTGTTTGTTGATTCACCCTAATCTAGATTGATACAACTTATATAAAGAAAGCACAATCTGTGTCCTTAGTCGGGCATACAGAATGTCTAATCTCCTAAAGCAATGTAATGAATAACACATTCTATGTCCTTGGTCGGGCACATAGAATGTACAATTCATTAAAGCACCATGTTTCTTCCTCTATAGGAAACCTATTCATGATCAGACACAAGCACCTGGAATAAGCATCCAGACAACATCCATATATAGACTCTGATCAAGTTCATAGATGGAGAAGTATAGAATTTAAACCAATCAAGCACACTAGAGAAAGAAACAAACCAATCGAATCAAGGTAAAATCAACATATAACCAGAGTTATTCAAATTAGGGGCTTTATCTCAGCCCTAGCTGAGAGATTAGCAAGCCATGAATTCAAATAAAAAGAAGATTAGATGAAATATAAAGAAAAACATCATTCTCTCTCTCTCTCTCTCTCTCTCTCTCTCTCTCTCTCTCTCTCTTTCTTCTCTTTCTTCTCTTTCTTCTCTCCCCTAAACTCCCTCTCCTCAGGCTCTCGGCCGAGATTCCCACTTCTTTCTTCCTCTCTCCCTCTTTTATAGCTGTGAAGTAGGTAGCTGGAAAGTTCTCGCACTTCATGCAGTCGGTGGGAGAAATCTTTACGTACCAGAGTGCGTAACTCCTTTACGCAGCTAACTTCGGGGTGTCAAAACTCCCGTTTTCCTTGCATGTTGTCCGTAGAATCAACGTCTCCTGTGAAGTTTCTGAGTGGTCTACACAATGGACGGCTTGGATCAGCCATCTGATCAACTTCTTGATCGCGTAACTGCCCCAGAGTTGGTCGGTTGTCGGACGCTGTAACAGGGGATGCGGAATCCGACCGCTGTGATGCTGGTGGGACCCATTCCCTCATTATTTTTGGAAATCCAATCTGTCCATTGGATGGAGGATGAGATTTCTGTCAGGAATACATAGTTTTTGCCTTCTTTTGATGAGGCCCACCTATTATCTTTTTCTGCCGTTCAACCTGCTTTTGAACGAATAGATTTCCATAAACGCTTTCTTTTGAAATTCGGTCACCTACACGTTGGAAATAGCGATAATGGGATTCTGGGGGACGGTTTCGATTATCAATTATGACAATAGATGGGGCCCATAAATGCCAACCGACCCCCGGTGTGAAACTCTCTGTAACGGCAGTTGCCATTTTTGAATCTGAGAAGAAGAGTCGGTCAAGAGACGATTTGACCGTCTCTTTGTAGTCGTGCACGGCTGGTGCACTCGAGTCTTATACACACCTAACTCAGGTGGGGTCCTCTGTGATGTTTACGAACAATCCAATCCATCCGTTCATTTTGTCTCCCCATTTAAACCGTCGAGACCAAAGTTGAGTCAGTTCCAAGTATCAGGTGGGCCTGAAATTGGAGATTAATGGGCTGATCTATCCATTGACCCACTTCTCGAGATGTTCAATGGTTGAAATTTAATATGTGTGGTTTACTTATGGTCCCCAGGCCATGTATGAAGTTTCGAGCCAATCGGATGGCAGGAACCCTGTGATCTTGCATTCTTCACCAGTTTCGGGCCCGTTTAATGCGAACGGTTTGATTTCATCAGCCCCAGTGTGTAAATTCTTCAATATTGGTCTTCTAGAGTCCGTCCCTTGCTCTGGTGACTTCGGAGCGTCAAGTCCACGCTTTTAATACGCTTTTTCAATCAACGCTCTTTAGTTACACTCTGCAACAAAAACACAATTAAAATATCTTGTTAAGCATTATCATATACGTAAAATCAGGTAATAGTCGGGGTCTACTATGCAATATTCGACACTCATCACAACCCCCAACCAGCATTTTGCTAGTCCCGAGCAAAACATGCGAAAAATATTTTCAAAAATACATGACAATTCCTGTAAACATGAGTGACTTGTGAACAAATAGTCGAGATATGAAAATTCTAAGATTCATGAATGGTGAGCAGAATTTTCTCCTGGAATCAAGCTTACAGTAAACTTCGTAATCAAGTTCTAAGTATTAATCCATCAATTAGAACATTCTAAACATTGAGTTCCATGAGTGTATAGTGTAATCTCGGCTTACACTCATTAAGAGATCCAATTGTCAATTTCATGATATCATTGGTAATTAACAACAGAATGCATGACAACTGAAACCCACACTTGCCTGACAGGATAACTTTTCATTCTATCAGCCCTTGATTTTATTTTTTTCTGAATAATAACGCCAAGGAGAGGAATCAAATCCTCACCTATAGGGAGCAAACCTAAGGTGAAAACTTGTCGCCTAATTTTTCTCACATGTCAATCATGGGGAATCGAATCTACACCTATAGGGAGCAAACCTATGGTGAAGTTCGATCGCCCAACCCTTTCAATTCTTCTTTATAAACGGATGCTAAAAATTTTATTTTTCAGGCTGGTTCCTTTCATGCTTAGTGATTACCAAGTTAATCATTCAATTATTGAACCGGAACCTTAATGTGTAAGCGAGATGTGATATGTGAAATCATGACTCAATCAATGTTTAAAACTTCTAATTATGGGTTAACAATTCAAACTTAACTGTGAAATCTAACAGACAACTGAATCCCAGAGTCATAAAGTACCAACATTCTATATCTTGTAATTTTCAAATCATAACTATCCTTCAACAGCACTTCAAATTCACAAGAAATTTCAGAAAAAATTTAAAAAAATTTCACAATTTTTGCTCATGACTAAGAAAATACTGATTAGGTAACATAATCTCCCACCCCCAACCTAAAATCTACATTGTCCTCAATGTAAAAGAAATAAGCAAGCAATGCACATGGGACAACGAAAATAGAGGAGAAGAGTGATTGAAAGATAGTACCTGACCGGAGAATCAAGAGGCTTTCTAAAAATATCAACGTAAAAGCGAGTCAGCACAAGAGAGAAATTAGCAAAATATAAAAAATAAAATCATAAAATATCCTACCTATACCACTTTCGCAGGTACTCTCGATTGCATTTAGCGTATGCAACAAGCCTTTAAACCCCTAGGTTATCCCTAGTGGACGAGTTGTAGTCTCGTGAGGGTTTGCAGTAATGTTACCCACAAACATTGAAGTAACTAACTAAGAAAAAGTAATACAATAACACAAAAGGTTAGGTTGCCTCCTAGGAGCGCTAAGTTTAACGTCTTCAGCCAGACAAGAACGGACCATGAATTAACTAATCTTTATAACCAGGGTCCGCCAAAGAAATTACCTCAACACCTTGATTAACCAATCTCAGACAAGTAATGTGAGTTCCCATGAACTGTGCTATCTGAAATAAGGTAACTGATACTATCGTTAAATAATTTAAGGACTTCTGCTCGAACGACTTCTTTCATGTTAGGATATGCTTCCTTTGCATTGCACGCGACATTTCTGCAGCATGATCCATACATACAGTGGGGCATACTCCCTGTATTTCCGCTATCTTCCGTTCAATTGCTGTCTTATATGCTCTAAGAACATTAAGCAGCCTGCTCTCCTTTGCCTTCTCAGAGTTGGAAACTATGTTGTCAGGTAGAGTCTCAGAGGGACCTAACAATGCATACTCGAGATTTTCAGGTAATTGTTTAATGTCAAGATTAGGTGGTTTTTCAACAGATGGAACCAACTTGGACTTAGAGGGTGGAAGAGGTTCCACTTTCGCTTTCCATTTTGAAGTCTCCATTATAGGAGTAGAATCGAGCAATGCATTGACTTCATGGATGGGACTATCTATGTCAAAATCCATGGCATATTGTGCTAAGCAGGTCTCAAGTGGATCTTCAAAAGATTTACGGAAGGAGTCCTGCACTAGACTCTCAATCATGTCCGCTTCAAATGTCTTCTAAATCTACAGATTGTTGTCCAGCATTAAAGACATTGAGTTTAATATTCATGTTACCAAAGGACAACTTCATAACTCCATTCCTGCAATTTATAATAGCATTAGATGTGGCCAAGAATGGACAACCCAAGATGACCGGGATCTGACTAGTTGGATTGCGGACAGGCTGAGTATCTATAACTATGAAATCCACTGGAAAATAAAACTTCTCAACCTGGATTAGCACATCTTCAATAACACCCCAGGGCACCTTGACAGATCTATCAGCTAGTTGTAATGTTACTTTGGTCGGTTTCAACTCACCAAGTCTTAGCTGCTCATAAACCGAATATGGTAACAAATTGACACTCGCCCTTAAATCAAGCAATGCCTTCCCGATCTTATGATCTCCTATGACGCAAGAAATGGTGGGAGCTCCTGGATCCCTAAATTTAGGAGGGGTGTTATGTTGAATCATGGAGCTGAGTTGCTCTGCAAGGAAGATTTTCTTATGAACATTCTGTTTACGCTTTTGTGTACATAAATCTTTAAGAAACTTAGCGTAAGCAGGGACTTGCTTGATAGTATCAAGCAATGGAATGTTGACTTGTACTTTTTTAAACACATCCAGATTTCATCAAAGTTGTGTCTTTTCTTTATTGGTGCCAAACGTTGAGGAAAATGTGTTTTGGGCACATAAGGTGGCACATTAGCGGTTCTTGGAGAGTCAGAGAGCTTTTGGACTTTGGATGCATTAGTTTGTCTCTCTGATTCATCCCTATGCTTCTCTATTCTGTTGTCTATCTGTTTGCCTGACCTAAGGGTAGTGATCGATTTGGCTTGCTCATGATATTGCCCTTGATTGGAATTAGAGCCAATCTCATACTGTCCCTTTGGATTAGCCACATGTTGGCTAGGGAACTTGCCCTTCTCTCTCTCACTCAATGTGTTAGCTAGTTGACCGAATTGTACTTCTAGCTTGACAATGGATTGCGCATTTGAATATAAGCTTTGCTGGTTGGCTAGTAAGGTTTGTTGGGTGTCTTTTTGGAATTGGAGAGAACTCTGCATAAAAAGATTAAGTGTCTCTTCAAGAGATGGTTTCCGTAATTGTGAGGGACCTTGTTGATATTGTGGAAACTGTTGAAGTTGTTGATTGCCAGCTTGAGGGTAAGGTTGCATGGGAGGATTTCCAGATGGTCCTCCTTGTTGTGGTCCTTTTGTCCAAGAGAAATTTGGATGCCTAGCCCAACCTGGGTTGTAAGTTTCGAGTAAGGATTATTCCCAGGTCTTTGAAAAGTGTTCATTGCATGTACTTGTTCGAGAGAAGTTCTGGGAATGCTTGCACCGGATGGACAAGATCGCGTAGGATGGGCGACTAGAACATATGGCACATGCCTCGACTTGAGCTGTTTGTGGAGGTCCATTATGCAACATCAGAGCATCAACCTTCTTTGTCAGGCCATCAATCTTGGCATAGAGATCTGGCGTGACTCCTATCTCATATATACCACCTCTTTTCTATGGTTGGGGACTTCTGTCACCTCTATTTGAATAGTCCCATTGCTGGGAATTTTCACTCAAGGTTTCAAAGAAATTCCACACTTCGACATCACTTTTAGTCATGAATGACCCTCCACTAGTGGCATCAACCATGCGACGGTTCTGGGGTGTCAAACCATCATAGAAGTATTGAACCTATTGCCACTTTTCAAAACCATGGTGTGGACATTTAAGAAGTAAGTCCTTCTATCTTTCCCAACATTCATGAAAGTGCTCACCCTCTTTTTGTGTGAAATTAGTGATTTCTCTACGGAGAGCATTAGTTTTGTGAACCGGGAAGAACTTGTTTACGAACTTCTTAAACAGTTGGTCCCATGTAGCGATAGATCCAACTTCTAGAGAATTCAATCATGCTTTCGCCTTATCCTTCAAAGAAAAAGGAAATAGGCGTAGGCGAATCGAATCGTCTGAGAAGTTTTGGAACTTAAAGGTGGAGCAGATGTCTAGGAATTCTTTCACATGATGATATGGGTCCTCCTTGTCTAACCCATAAAAGGATGGCAACAATTGTATGACCCCAGGTTTAAGTTCAAAGTCTGTTGCCGTAGTGGCTGACAACACTATGCATGAAGGCGCATTAAATTGACAGAGCCGAATAATCTCGAGAGCTTTAACTTCATTCTCGTTTGCCATTTCAACTGGATTTTTTCTTAATCTTCCACGAAGTGTTCTTTCTATTTCAGGATCAAAAGGTGCTAGTTCTATATTCAGAGATCTACGTCCTAGCATAAACTAAGTTACTACAATGCAAGAAAGCTAAACTACGATGCAACCGAAGAGAAATAAAACTAGAACTAAAAAAAACTATGAATTCCTAAAAAATACAAGAAGAAACTATGAAAACATGAATTGGAAGAAAGAACCCGGAAAAAGGGATGATCAATGATCGACGGATTGAGAGCTCCTCCTCTTTAAAGACAGTTTTATTTTCAGCTTCCTTAATTTCTGTAGACAAAATAGAAACAAAGATAGATTAGATTTCCTAAAATAATGCTAGACTAAACCTAAGCAACGGTTAGTTTCTAAAAAAGAAAGTTTCTAATCTTAGAACTAAAAAGCTAAGTTAGTTTCTAAAAAGGGAAAAATTTCTAAAACTAGAAAATAGAAAGTTACTTAAAAGAAGAATCTAAATCTAAAATTAAAAAGTCGAAAATTTCTAAAAAAAAGAAAGCCTAGAATTAGAAATTTTCAAAAAATAAAAAATAAAATAAAAAATAAAAAATAAAACACTAATTCTAAAAATAGAAGTTAGAACAAGTAGAGAATTTGGAAAGGGATTACCAAATTAGAAGTTTATGACAGGACCTACAAAACAGGAAATAGGTTAGTTTCTAAAAATAAAATAAAATAAAAACTTTAACCTAAAGTTAGTAAAATCCTAAGACTATGAATTATGATAAGAGAGAATCCTAAATCCAATTTGGACCGAAACAGTCCCCGGCAACGGCGCAAAAAACTTGATGTTTTATTTAAACCAACCTGATTTAAATGATTTTTAAACTCGCAAGTATATGAATCAGATGTAGATACGGTACGTATTACGAGATCGTTCCCATGAGGACTGGTTGTCACAATTCAAATTTACAATTCTTCTTAACTAATCCAACAAATAATAGAGTGAATTACTAACACAAATCTATGAAATATCACATAAAATAGGGAAGAAAATTTAATCAGAGAGAGCACTAGGACTTTCGAATCCACCCCTAATTATCCTAACCCTTTGTTTTGTCTGTTGATTCACCATAATCTAGATTGATACAATTTATATAAAGAAAGCACAATCTGTGTCCTTAGTCGGGCATACAGAATATCTAATCTCTTAAAGCAATGTAATAAATAGCACATTCTATGTCCTTGGTCGGGTATATAGAATGTACAATTCATTAAAGCACCATGTTTCTTCCTCTATAGGAAACCTGTTCATGATCAGACACAAGCACCTAGAATAAGCATCCAGACAACATCCATATATAGACTCTGATCAAGTTCATAGATGGAGAAGTATAAAATTTAAACCAATCAAGCACGTTAGAGAAAGAAACAAACCAATCGAATCAAGGTAAAATCAACATATAAGCAGAGTTATTCAAATTAGGGGCTTCATCTCAGCCCTAGCTGAGAGATTAACAAGCCATGAATTCAAATAAAAAGAAGATTAAATGAAATATAAAGAAAAACATCCTTCTCTCTCTCTCCTCTTTCTTCTCTTTCTTCTCTTTCTTCTCTCCCTTGCTCCGGATCTGGAATTCCCTGCCTCCTGTTCTCCCCTAAACTCCTTCTCCTCAGGCTCTCGGCCGAGATTCCCCCTTCTTTCTTCCTCTCTCCCTCTTTTATAGCTGTGAAGTACGCAGCTGGAAAGTTCCCGCACTTCATGCAGTCTGTGGGAGAAATCTTTACATACCAGAGTGTGTAACTCCTTTACGCAGCTAACTTCGGGGTGTCAAAACTCCCATTTTCCTTACATGTTGTCCGTAGAATCAACGTCTCCTGGGACGTTTCTGAGTGGTCTACACAATGGACGGCTTGGATCAGCCATCTGATCAACTTCCTGATTGCGTAACCGCCCCAGAGTTGGTCGGTTGTTGGTCGCTGTAACAGGGGATGCGAAATTCGACCGCTGTGATGCTGGTGGGACCCATTCCCTCATTATTTTTAGAAATCCAATCCGTCCATTGGATGGAGGATGAGATTTCTGTCAGGAATACACAGTTTTTGCCTTCTTTCGATGAGGCCCACCTATTATCTTTCTCTGTCGTTCAACCTGCTTTTGAACGGATAGATTTCCATAAACGCTTTCTTTTGAAATTCGGTCACCTACACGTTGGAAATAGCGATACTGGGATTCTGGTGGGCGGTTTCGATTATCAATTATGACAATAGATGGGGCCCACAAATGCCAACCGACCCCCGGTGTGAAACTCTCTGTAACGACAGTTGCCATTTTTGAATCTGAGAAGAAGAGTCGGTCAAGAGACGGTTTGACCGTCTCTTTGTAGCCGTGCACGGTTGGTGCACTCGAGTCTTATACACACCTAACTCAGGTGGGGTCCTCTGTGATGTTTACGAACAATCCGATCCATCCGTTCATTTTGTCTCCCCATTTAAACCGTCGAGACCAAAGTTGAGTCAGTTCCAGGTATCAGGTGGGCCTGAAATTGGAGATTAATGGACTGATCTATCCATTGACCCACTTCTCGAGATGTTCAATGGTTGAAATTTAATATGTGTGGTTTACTTATGGTCCCCAGGCCATGCATGAAGTTTCGAGCCAATCGGATTGCGATAACCCTATGATCTTGCATTCTTCACCAGTTTCGGGCCCGTTTAATGCGAACGGTTTGATTTCCTCAGATCCCCAGCATGTAAATTCTTCAATATTGGTCTTCTGGAGTCCGTCCCTTGCTCTGGTGACTTCGGAGCGTCAAGTCCACGCTTTTAATACGCTTTTTCAATCAACGCTCTTTAATTACACTCTGCAACAAAAACACAATTAAAATATCCTGTTAAGCATTATCATGTTTGTAAAATCAGGTAATAGTCGGGGTCTAATATGCAATATTCGACACTCATCAGTGAATATGTTAGAAAGTTGATTTTCAATCTGCACAGTCCAATGAAATAACTTTTTCTTCCACTAATTCCTGAATATAATGATATCGAATGTCAATATGTTTGGTACAGGAATGCTAGATGAGATTCTTAGAGATATTGATTGCGCTAGAGTTATCGCAATATAGAATCATTGTGTCTTGCGTAATGCCGTAATCATTTAACATTCTTTTCATCTACACAAGATGAGTACAGGCATTTCCGGTTGCGATATATTCAGCTTCAACTATGGATAGGGATACGGAACTTTGTTTCTTGTTATGACAGGAAACCAGACAGTTCCCAACATAAAAGCAACTACCGCTAGTGGATTTTCTATCATCTATATTCCCAGCCCAGTCAGCTTCTGAGTATCTAGCTAATTGAACATTAGTATCATGTAGTACCATAGACCTAAATTAACTATACTTGCGACATACCTAATAATCCTCTTGAGAGCAATTAGGTGCGATTCCTTAGGATTTGATTGATATCTTGCACAGATACCTACGCTGAATGCAATATCTGGTCGACTCGCAGTTAAATATAACAGACTACCAATCATACTGCGATACAACCGAGGATTTATGCTCTTACTTGATGCATCTTTAGAAAGCTTAAGAGTTGTACTCATAAGAGTATCAAAGTGCTTACCACTTTCAAAACCAAACTTCTTAACCAAGTTTAGAGCATACTTGGTTTGAGAAATGAAAATACTGTCTTTAAGTTTTTTCACTTATAAACCTAGGAAGTAATTTAGTTCTCTAACCATGTTCATTTCGAACTTGGACTTCATCAACTCTACAAACTCAGTAGATAGATTAGCACATGTAGAGCCATAGATAATGTCATTAACATATATATGCACTTTAAGTATGTGTTCATTATTTTTCTTAACAAACAAAGTTAATTTTATCAACACTCCCCATAACGAAGTTATGACTTAGTAAAAACTTAGTCAGTTTCTCGTACCATGCCCTGGGAGCTTGTTTTAAACCATAAAGTGCCTTTTTCAAGCGATACACATGATCAGTGTGTTTAGGATCCTCAAAACCCTTTGGTTGTTCTACATAAACTTCTTCATGTAAATCACCGATCAAGAAAGCACTCTTGACATCCATTTGATAAATTTTAAAAATTTTGAAACATGCAATGAATGTAAATAATTTGATGGATTTAAGATGAGCTACTGGGGTAAAGGTTTCATCATAATCTATCCCTTCTATTTGTGTGTACTCTTGTACAACCAGTCTTGCCTTGTTTCTTATGATATTCCCTGACTCATCAGATTTATTTTTAAAGATCCAATTGGTTCCAATGATATGTTTATCAGCTAGTCTAGGAACCAAATACCACACATCATTTTGAATGAATTGATTCAGTTCATCTTGCATGACCACTATCTAGTTTTCATCAACAAGCGCCTCTTTTACATTGGCCGGCTCAATTTGGGAAGTAAAACACACATAATTACATATGTTTTCTAATTGTTTTCGTGTACGCACACCAGTGAGAGGGTTACCTAGTATTTGATTAGTAGGATAGTCTTTAACTGATCGAAGTTCAGTGTTGACTTAACTAGAAGAGAAGTCAGGTTTGTCTATTATATTAACTTCATCATCTTCTGAACTTGTAGACGGTGTATTTAGGTGATCATCAATAACCACATTTATGGATTCCTAAATGACACCAGTTCTCTTGTTAAGAACACGATATGCTCGACTATTTAGAACATACCCTAGGAAAATCCCTTCGTCACTTTTGGTGTTAAACTTCCCTAAATTTTTGTAGTCACGCAACATATAACACTTACTGTCAAAAACTCGAAAGTATTTAACTGTGTGCTCTTATTAAACCACAGTTCATATGCTGTTTTATCTTTGATTTTCTAATATAAACACGGTTTATTATATAGCATGTTCACAGCTTCAGCCCATAGATTTTTAGGTAACTTAATGCTATTTAACATAACATTAGCCATTTCTTAAAGCACACGGTTTTTCCTTTCAACAACCCTATTTGGTTGAGGTGTCTTAGGTGCAGAAAACTCATGTGCTATTCCATGATCACTACATAACTTCTCAAAATTGCTATTTTCAAACTCCGATCCATGGTCACTTCAAATTTTAGAGATATTCGTTTCCTTTTTAGTTTGCATACACTTAAGTATCTTTATCACTTCATCGAGAGTTTTAGACTTTTCTCTGATGAAAGTTACCCATGTATATCTGGTAAAGTCATCCATAATTATCAGAAAGTATTTCTTTCCACCCCAACTCTCCGTTCTAGTTGGTCCAACAAGATCCATGTGGAGGAATTCAAGGGGTTTAGATGTGGCAAAGAAGTTCACTTTCTTGTGACTACTCCTTGTTTGCTTCCCGATTTGACATTCACCACAAATTTTATCAATTTTCTTCAATTTGGGTAAACCTCTTATTAGATTGGCCTTACTCAGTCGATATAAATTTCGGTAGTTTACATGTCTAAGGCATTTATGCCATAATTCGGTCTCATTGGTTTGGACCATGTAAAACGATAAGTTAGACGAGCTAGAATCACTTACAATATAGTAATTCTTCGATGTTCTTTGACCATTCAATATCACACAACCTTTCTCATTAGAGATCTCACATATTTGATTAGTGAATTTGACACTATATTTATTATCGTAGATTTGTGACATACTTAAAAGATTATGCTTAAGACCTTCTACAAATAAAACATTTTCAAAAGGAGGAAGATTGAAAAGTTGAACCGTAGCTTGGCCAATTATTCTGTAGTTGCTTCTGTTACCAAATGTGACTGAACCGTCAATCATTTCTTTGTAGTTGGTGAAAAAATCTCTGTCACCTGTCATGTGTCTAGAGCAACCACTATCTAGGTACCACTTTGATTGACTCAAATCCTTGAAGGCGATGTGGGCAACTAGACATGTAACCTTAGGGACCCATTTCATTATCATTTTGGGTTTTGGAGCACTGTTGGTTTTCCTTCTCTTGAAATTGTTATTAAATCTCACATTCGAGTTAGATTTCAGAAGCTCCTTAAGTAAATATACAATCTTCTCTGCTAAGGGATTATTATTTTGATTTTTAAAATTAATATGATTGACTTTAGGTTTGGTAGCTTGAAAATTTTTAGGATTTTTAAAACTGTTTTGATTTAAGCTTTTCCCTTTTGAGTTGGAGGACTCTCCTTTAACAAACTTAGGAGTTGTAATCATATTTTTCAGAGGCATGTTTTTATCATAGCCCAGACCCGACCTATCTCTACACTTTCTTGATCTGGTTAGTAATTTTTTTAGTTTAAGGTCTCCCTGGGCATACCTCCAAGTATCCTTTACACTCAAGATAAAAGAGACTTCCATTTTTAGTTTCTCATTTTTTGATTTTAGGTTTTAAAGTTGAGATGTTTTGAAATCTAAATCACATTTAGTTTTTTCAAAACAATAAAAAATATGCGACTTTTCTAAAACTAAGTTTTCAAAATCCTCTTTTAATTTTAGAAACTTTTTTTTTTTTTAAGTTTAAGTTTGACAACAATCTTACAACTTTCCCTATATAGGCATTGTAGGCATCCTAATGATCGTCTTCATTTTCAGGGTCACTCAGATTTTCATATTCTGATGTATCACAACTATCTGTGGAAGTGACTCTGGCTAGAGTCATTAAGGCCTTGACCTCACTAAAAGATTCGGTTCTGAATCATCCGACTCAGAAGAGGCTTCAGAGCAGGACGATTCATCCCATGTGGCCAACATGCCTTTCTTCTTTGGTTTGTCTCTCTTTGGCAACTTATTCGCCAAATGCCCGTATTCATGGCAGTTGAAGCATTGGTTATCTTTTAGTGATTTCCAATTTTTAGATTTACCCTTTTTCTTATCTGAGGTTTTTTAAAAATCAACTCTCTTTTTACTTTTAAAAATCTTATAAAACTTCTTAGCTAATAAGGTCATATCATACTTTGAGTTTTCACAATTAGAATTATTACTATTATCTTGAGAAATACATTTAGATGATTTAAGGGTTATAGACTAACCTTTTGGAGCCTTGAAATTCAAGTCGTAGGTTTGTAGAGAACCAACAAGCTCTTCCACCCTCATATTATCCGTGTCTCTCAATTCTTGAATGGCTGTCACCTTGGAATTAAATCTCTCAGGAAATGATCGCAGCATCTTTGCGCAAACTTTACTTTCTGGGATGCAATCTCTAAGACCCCACATTGAGTTGACTATGTCATTTAATTTTGTATAGAAGTACATGAACGATTCACTTTCTTCCATACGTATTTCCTCAAACTTAGTAGTGAGGATCTAAAGTTTTGACTTTTTTACAATAGTCGTACCCTCGTGTGTCATTTTTAAGATATCCCAACCTTATTTTGCAGTATCATAAGATATAATTCTTTTGAACTCATCTGGTGATAGTGCATAAGTAATTGCATTTAAAGCTTTGGCATTGGCACTGCTCTCATTTTTCTGAAGAGTAGTCCGCATATAATACGGTGTTTCTTTAACGAACTTAGTTCCATCGGTGCCTAGAACTTTAGACGTATGTGGGTTCCATCTCGTCACTGTGGCTTGCCACACACTCTTATCGATGGACCTAAAAAAGATCCTTATCCTCGCTTTCTAATAAGCATAATTGGAGCTATCAAAAGGTGTGGCCTAGTGATATAGAGGCTATCAAAATTTGACATATTAGGAGCATGAGATCGTTTAGCTTAGGAAATTAATCCAATGGAATGAGCTATTAGGCTTTGATACCACATAGAAAGGGCGATCCCTAAGTCCGAGGAAGGGGGCTGAATAGGACTATGCCAAATAAAAATTAAATGTGGAAAGATAACTCAGATAGCAGAAATCTAAAACAACCTCAAATGCATAAGTATTAAGAGGTTGATATAAACGTTGTTCTAAGGACAACCTTACACCAAAAACCAATGGCTTATGGTAGGACAACCTGATTTCTAGAACATTGGTAAGCATAAAAAACTCAAACTAATATAGAGCAAAAGAAATAAATCTGGCTATTACAACAATCACCACAATTACATAAAATAGATACAAGCATTCACACACATAACTAGATAGAATCATCCATCACAACACCATGAATTATAGTGGTTCAGGTGTACACCAACTATTCTCAAACAGCCACCCTACTCCACTCCCAATATCCACAACCCACAGAATATCGACTTTCACTAAGAAAGAAGGTTTTCCAAGGTTCACCTTATAACCTTTACAATTGTGTTTTTCAATTGGGCTTACATAATCACAAAAACCCCACACTGAGATTTTCCTAGCTGATCTCAGTCAAAACCACAAATAAAGATTTTCCTGGCTAAATCTCACAAACCAAAATATAGAAAATTAAAACAATACTTATCTGAAGAATGTTCTTCGATGTAGCAGGTAGAACTGCCTCTTTGTAGATGAAGATGTTCAATGTTCAATCTCACAGAAGAGGGGCTTCTAGGTCTAGATGAATTTTAAATTAAATTCAACCTTAGGCTACTTGGATTCAATTTCTTGAATCTCACAAAGGGTTAAATCAAAATCCCATTTATATTAAGTAGAATGGAATCAAGATATCAAGAAATTAAGAAACCAAAAAGCTATTTAAATGATTTATAAATATTTCACCATAGTGGGGACTAATCTCTCAAAGTGGTGGCTTGAATTGGCTTGGAATGAATGAAAAAAATCTGAGAAATGTCCTCAATTCATAGGTTATAATTTGGTTCCCTCGACTGGTCTAGGGTTCAGCTCAACTGGTCTTAGCAGAACTAATTTTCAAATTTTCTGGCATGATCAGATAAAACAGACCCTCGACTGGTCGAGTGAATTAAATTAGTGTTGCTAGAGTTTGAGTCAAGTCCTGCTCGACTAGTTGAGCAGGTCTCCACGACCAGTCGAGCAGGGTACTCGACTAGTCGAAAACCAAACAACCTTATTCGATTTTTCGAGTAAAATTCTGGACTGGTCGCATAAACCCTGGACTGGTCGAGCCAGTGCCTGGACTAGTCGAACACTGACTAGGACTACTCGAAGCAAAGCCTAAAATAAGTACTATGACCCAAATTAAACATGCAATGTTAATGACCTAATCCAAAAGTCTTTCTAGGGTCATGTATACCTTAAATGTGAGTATTGAAATTGAAACATCGGTCGCTTCGGTAGATAGGTCACTTTGAAGCACATGAAGCTTGACATCGTATACTTAAGCTTGTGTCTCGAACTTGTGTCTTGAGCATGTGACTTGAGACTTAAGCTTGATGAAATGTATTTAAGCTTAAACTTAAGCTTTAAGCTTGAATTTGAGCTTGAACTTAAGCATGTGATGCACTCGAACTTGAGCTTGAGATAATGCACTTAGACTTGAGTACTTGGACTTAATGAACTTCAACTTGTTCTTGTAGTTTAACATGCATAATTGTAGCGCACTAAATGTCGATGTAGATAACATGAAGCTCATCTTCGAATGAAGGTGAACTTTCCATCTATTTGGACTTGAAGGTGAACTTTCCATCGATCAAAACAAGTCAAATATTCCGAAATGTTTTGGCACAACAATATTTGACAATATAGGGTGCTAGATTTACAAACTAGCACTTACAAGTGCAAATTTAGTTTTGGCCCGATGTTGATTGTCCCATGATCACATGGGATCACCTTTCAATGTGTCATGAGGTGACCTTGGTAGTACTATATATGTACTTCAAAAAGTATAAGTTGGGACCAACTGGTTGTGTACACAT
Organism: Magnolia changhungtana; assembly: GCA_030180095.1. Taxonomy (NCBI): domain Eukaryota; kingdom Viridiplantae; phylum Streptophyta; class Magnoliopsida; order Magnoliales; family Magnoliaceae; genus Magnolia; species Magnolia changhungtana. The sequence goes on along the minus strand of JASAUF010000329.1, from coordinate 141,974 downwards.
AATATTTGGTATAGGGCTAAATATAGGTATTTTAATTTTCTGTACAACTATGTCTTGCCTCATTTTGAGATCCACTCCCCGATCATGTGGGGTCTCATTTGGCACAAGTAAAATATAATTTCTTTATTCATTGGTATAGCTTAAAGGTTTCAAGTAGTGGCCTACTCATATCTTGTGCGTGGGGTCCACTACAGAGGCGTAAAGTTGGTATAAAACACAAAAATAATCAGATACTTTTCAGTAATGGGGTCTGTCACAACTTAAGGCCCAATTTCCAAACACTTAGGGATCATTCCAGACAAAAAGGTGGGATATCTCATCTCATTAATATAAGAATTAAACATCCCCTATATTGGTACCCTTAACTACAGAGTGTGGGGCCCACTACATGGTGTCAAAGAGGCCTACATACAATATAGTTAGGTACTTAGAAAATTTTTAGCAAACAGAGAGTGCAAAGGAAGTGAAATAGATCTAATGGCAAGTGGGGCCACCACACTAGCAAACCATAAATAAGAGATACCGAACAATCTACATGGGTGTCCAGATTGGATGAACTAATAAAATGTATAAATCACAAGTAATCCCACACCCAAGTGGGCTAATAAGAGGATGAATGTCATGTACAACATAGATCCAACATGCACCTTAAGTAGTACATGAAATGTATTGATCAAATCTCTATGATCAGATCCTCTGTTGGAAAATCTCATCCAACGAATGCTTTGAAAATAAGTCTTTTATATTTCATATAGGTTTCCAACCATACAGAGCCTTAGATTCATTTGAACTATACAAAATAATTCAAGGTTTATCTTTACGAAAGTATCTATCGGTCTAGAATTTTCTAAATTTTCTCATGAAAGAATCTGACCATAGGGACCATATATATGATTATTAACTATATTAAGTAAGTTAGGAATAAATATCAAATATATCTGATCGTTTGAATCACGGATATGGCACACACAAGAATGGTCATAACAAGCCCCTAAATACATTTTCGTATATGGCCAAGATCTCATCGTCCGAACTCCGATTAAGGCTTATTGTATACTATTGAAAAGCTACTTTGATTTTCTAAGAATCCAACGAAACATATATTTTTATTGTATTCAATAAAGGAAGTAAAAATGTTTCCGTTTTTGGCAAATCAGAATCCTGCATGTGTTGCTGGACAATAGCCAAGTAAAGTTGATGTCATTAATGATTGGACCGTTGGATGGCTACGAAATTTGGCCCATAGTTAGCTCATATTGTGGTTCATATTCATATTATTCCCAAGTTTCAACTTTGATCGTAGCATGATTGATTTTATATGATTTTGAGAAATTGCTGTCTAGATACAAAAATGGGATTACAAGTGAAGGGTGTTAATACAATGTTCATCATGGTGGACCATATTGACGTGGGCCACCATGCTGACCACCATAACCATTAATACGTGCACCAATGGGGCTCCACACTAGCAGGCCTCACATGCATCAAAAAAATATAAAATGAGGAAAGAGGAGGATGATGAGGATGGAAGGTGGGGTGTAGACTCACCTCAAATGGATGGATGGCTTGATGATGATGTACAGTACACTCCCTCTAGGTTGATGATGGGCCACACCTTGGCCCCACCATCTCTCACTCTCTCTTAAAATCTTAGAATTTTTCTAAGTATAGCAAAAGGATGAGTGTAAGAGAGCTCCTACTCTTATATAGGGAATTGATGGTTTAGATGGAAAGATGATGTGGCAAGTTTTTGGGGTTTTATTGATGCTAAAAGTGAAGTGGAAGGTGGTGTATGGTATGGGTAGTGGATAGATGAGGTGGATGATGCTAATCATGCATTAGACAAGGTGGAAGAAATCTAGACATGTATTGGCTAATGGATGCATAAGGGTTGTGGATTGTAGGTAATGCATGGTGGATGATGAAGTGAAGTGTTAGAATTGGTTGTCTGAAGAAATGTGGCACAAAATGAGGCATGCATTGGATGCATGTGTAAGATGAGGTGGACAGAGAGGGCTAATGATGGATTTTGGGGTATAACTCATTTTTGTCTCATGTGCATTGTCTTATATGTGCTAGCTCATTTTTTATCATATAGTATTTGTCCTATTTTGCGATAATTTCTATGTTCTATATATTGGGTTTTAGGCCCACATGGGCCTAAGTCCAATGGGCCTAACATAATAAATGTTGTTCATGTTACAGATACGTAATTTTGGTCGTGGATTCGATGGGTCGTATCTTAGTAACGGAGCATTCGATTTACGCACGGTTTTCACTGTGGCAACCACAACGAAGACGCGGTCCACATGACAGAGATGTTGAAGGCATTTGGAATGAATCACTCAGTCGGACGGTTTTGGTGGATCCAAGGACACTCCTTTTGGTCCCAAATACGTGTGAATACACACATGGATATGCACTTAAGTCGAAAAATCAAAGGTAATGGCCAAGGACATCCAATTTCCAGTTTGCAAGAATCTGAGATGTTACAACAATAATTCTAGGAGACATGCCAAACAACCGTGAAGCCAAAAGCCAGCTCAGCAACCACTCCAAATGATCAATAATCTTCCCACCCACGACGGCTGTTTTCCAGCCAATCCAACCACCGATCCATAGATGCATCTAATGCATCTAATGCAGCCCTTCCACATGGACATCCAAGGGAGAATATTCTGTAATGCACTTCTACTAGGCTGACAGCCGCCAAACAACATTCCACTATCGAATTGGTCCTAGTAATAATATAAATGACCAACCAATACTGCAACTCATGCCTTAGCCAACCAATCTGTACCTGAATTAACCTCTTAACAGACCTTCATGTAATCAAAGAAAAAAAGGCCTACAACAGATGCAGGCTGGCACCCTACCAGAAAGAGGAGACTGTTAATCTTGCCCCTAAATCGCGACCCAGGATAGGCAGTAAAGCCGCCCTCAAATTCTATGCCTAGAAAGGTCTATATAGCTAACCCTTACCACACCTAATCCTGACCTATCCAGAACTAGGTTCCCTCTATAAGGGAAAGGAAGACGTGAAGGATCTGAGAATATCTTATCCAGCTAGTTGGCACTTCCCATTCGAGCCAAGCCATCAACCACGCAATTACACTCCATTAGAATGTGAGCGATTGAGATACTAACAGTGGCCTTAAAGGAGTCAAAATGCATTTTCCAGTAGAAGATATTCCACGGGACTTGAACGTCTTTCAAGAATAAAGTCACCACTGCTAGCGAATCACTTTCCACTTCCACCCTATCAAAGCCTTGCTGCATGCATAGGATGAGATTGTCCACCACTGCTTTTGCCTCGACCTGAAATATGGTTCTGACCCCATAGCCTTTGGTTAAAGAAAAAAATCAGGTTTCCTCTCTCGTCTCTACAGACTCCACTATCAGATGGGGCCGGGTTTCCCCGAGGAGACCCATCAACATTCAATTTCAGCCACCTCACATTGGGCTTTCTCCATGTAACCATTGAAATGCTCATCTTGGTGACTAAATTTGGCAAGATCCCTAAGTCCCTACTCACGTCCCTGCTACTCTGCTCCCTGCCTAAAGGAAATGGGGATGAGTTCCCAATGAGGGAAAACCAGCCATTGATCCTGTGAATTGACTGGCCACACAGATTTGAGTTTCTTCGAAAACCTTACCATTCCTAGAGATCCATATTTCCCAGAGGATGAGGGTTGGAGCCAGACCTCAAATGGTGCCTATGCTGGACTTTGCTGATGGCAAATTCCACCACTGCACCGCTTACCTGCTATTGTCTGACCAAGGAGGAAGGAAACAATGAGAATGGTGGAAAAATGGGACCATAGTTTACATGCTAAATCACTATCTACAAATATGTGGTCCAACGATTCCTCCTTTCTTGGGCTACCCATGTTACAACAGTTGCGGCAGGAAGTGATGGACACCCCTTTTTTGTTGATACTGACCTCCACCGGGATTGCACCGTTGAGCAGTTTCCACATGAACATCGCAATCCTGGGAGGTACCTTGGCATGCCAAACCCATTTTGACCAAGATCTCCTAGCTCTGGCTGGGCCTATGATCATCCAAGCAAATCTAGCCAACAATTTACCTGACGCCTCCCCGGTCCAAATGGGAATGTCCTCTGCACTCTCCATACAAAGACCCTTTTCGAGAACATGCCGCTGGACCTGTAACACCCCGTACTTTTGCGTGCTCGGGTGTCACCAAGGAAGTCTAAAATTGTTTCCACGTATGTAGAAACACATGTAGTCAACTATGCACACTGACACCCAAAAATCCTTGATCCATTCATCTTAACTGTCTTATATAACATTCATTCGTACATTAAGCCATCCATTCGATTAATTTTTAAAATAGTCTAGAGATGTCTATTTTAGGATCTCAATCACTTCAATAAGAGAATCAAATCATCTAGTAATATTTCATAAGTGTATATAGGTATATTTTTATTTGTTATATTATAAGTTTTATACAAACATAGATCAAAAGAGTATGGACATATATATCTTGATAATTTATTTATCAAATAAATAACGTATGAAAATGCATTGTAAGGGAGTGGTATGTATGTATTTTAATGTATATAAGATATTATGAAAATAATATTATATTGAATGAACATAATGAATAATGAATTCATGACATAAAACCAAATTATAAATATCAATGTAGCACTAAATATCTTTCATAAGTATGTATACAAAAATCATTAGATACTTTAATAGAATTGTATATTATTTAATAACATTATTAAATACAAATATAATTTTGATTAAACATGATATCATACAATCTTCAATTCATTCATTCATATGTATAATATGATATTGTAAATTATGAATAAATAAATATGTGATTAGTAGCATGTTAATATTTACAATTTTATCTACATATAAATATGAATTTTAAACATTTTAATTATAAGTGATACACAAAATAATATAAATTATATTAATATTAGTAATTGGTTAATAACTTGTTTTGAAATGAGCCATTAGAACCTTTTAACCACTCATATTTGAATTCGGACTGATCCGACCAACAGACCAGCCGGAAACCCATAAACGGGACCCAAATCAAGTTGTGGGCTCCGCCTAGGCATTTCATTGGCCTGATCTCTGGTCATGGAGCCCCCTTAGGACCTCCAAGAGAAATGAGCGGTGTGGATTGGTCACAAACATCATGATGGGTCCCACACTAGGGTGCACGTGCACCACATTCGATGTGTACACCACACACCGGACCGCTGTGGTGGTCAAACACGTGCTGACCCGCATTCTCCCGAAATAGGAGATCTCTCTCTCTCTCTCTCATTGCGCCAGCCGATGGACAATGTCCGTTTGGGACGCGTTGGGCCCCACCATCTCAGATCAGATGAGAGATCTGATTCGTCCATCATTGTGAGACCCGACCTGGGTTCGCATGTGTGCATGTGTGTGTGAGTATGCATCTCGTTTATTTTGGTCCCGCGGTCCTACCGATCAAATTTCGGTGACCCGCGACCCTCTGATAGTGTTTGTGGTCATCTTTGAGTTCGATCACGTAGACCCAACTTGGGTCGACCCTAGAATTATGTCATCTCGTTCGTATCGTCATTGCGGTTCCAACGACGCATCTTGTGCGTTCTTCCGACTTATAGATCAAAAGTTATGAGCATTTCATTATATGGCCACTTTTTGTACAAAAGCATATGGACCACTCCTCTTGGCACAAGTTCCCATGCAACACTATACATACGACTAAAATTCCATAGCTAACACTACCCCACGCACACCACCCAAAAGCCTACTCTACCCTACAACTTTGTTTTCTCCTCCCATAGGTAATTATTTATTTTCTTACAAACAAATGATTTCTCTCTCTCTCTCTCTATCTCCTTATCTCTCTCCCTCCTTCTCATTCTCTCTATGGCCAGTAAATCTCCCATTTTCTCCAACCCCTTCTTTCCCTAATCTCTCTAAATCCATTCATTTCAAGATCATCTCATCCATTGATTTCCCTTCCTTGGAGCTAGAGGAGCAAGGAGACCTAGATTTTTGTAAGGATCAAGGTGGGTGCTCTTTATATCATGTAGATCTGTAGATCCTTTCTTCTTTCTCATTTTGGATGTGTAAGACCCACCAATCAATGGTGGAGATCTTACACAACCATCTAGATGTGGCCATGAGGCCCACATTGTACATGCATGTCCATGCATGGAATTTTTCCCTTGATGGACCCCTTGCATCTGGATTTCCCCTATTTTTCTAGGTATGATGGGTTATCTAGACCCTTACATGCATTCATCTCAAAGATCTAGGCCATGCATCATAAGATCTATATTGTACAATGTATTTAATTGTTATTTGTGGTTGTGATTGTGTGGGGACGGCTTAATAGCGGCGGAGCCCTCCCCCGATGGCCGGATGTTATTCCTTCTCTTTCATTCTTTCATAATCTGATGATATTATGTGTGGTCCACTTAGTGAGCCTGGATTGCCCAGAAAAGTCTAGTAAGGAAGGAACATCTATATTCAACTTACATCATGGTTTATATGCCTTTTTTTTTTTCCACCTTAAATGTTCTTGCAAGGGTGGGAATTTGGGGGTTTGTTCTGAACAATTGTGGAGCCCACTAGGGTGGGCTATGACACCCAATTTATGGGCCAATCCCTTTCTTAATAGGCCCATACATTTATTTTATTTCATGCATGTATTGTTGTCCAGAAATTTCTGGACAGATTTTTGTTGGACTTTGGGCATGAATTTGGGACTGGTTGGGGGACCTTTTGTACCCATCAAATATATTTTTCTAAAAGGTGGAGATCTCATCTTGATGTCCCCCAAATTTTAGCCCCATCGGACCTTTATTGGGGTCCCAAAGGTGTGGTCCAAGTGAGGTGGACAGTTTGGATTTTCTGCACTGTTCCAGCAACATTCCACCTTGGATAGGTTGGAATTCCGAAATTTATTAAAATACTTTCAATTGTCTAAAAATTATGAAAATTTATAAGAAAGTTGAACACTCATGTTAGGACCCACCTACAAAATTTTGGGGCCAATGGACACCTGTACACACCATGGTGGTGGCTGGACCAGCCCATTACAATATGGTGTCCAGATCAGTCCGATTTTCACGACAGATTGACTTCTTGAAATTAATTAAAATATTTTTAGATGTCCAAAAATTCTGAAATTTTTTGGAGTTATGATACACCCATGGTGGATCCTACCTACCAAATTTTAAGTCCAATGGATCCTTGTGCACACCGTGGTGAGGGACGGACTGGCCCACCACGTTGGGACATCTAGGTCTGTCCGATTTTCTGGACAGACTGTATTGTTTAAATTAATTAAAATACTTAGGAATATCCAAAAATTCTGAAATTTTGTAGGATTGTGGACCACCTATGGAAGGACCACCCTGCAAATTTTCAGGGTCATCAGGCCCCTGTATTGATCGTGGTGTAGCCTATAATTTGGATCAGTTTTGGGTCAAATATCCATGCCCATAGGACAACTCACCATGGGATGCCCCTACCTTGGGCTGCTGGGCCTGCATTCTAACGACATGGCCTATTTAAAGTAAGTTTTATATATTATCACGCCCCAAACTCAGAAAATGGTCCTACAAAATTCCCGATCACTGAATCTGATGCCGACAGCCTTCGTAGTGCCCGATTCTCGGATTCCAGCATTTACATGTCAGATTCCGATCCTGGGATCCTACAAGGAGGATTTTCAGTATGATTTTTTTTTTGTAATGGAGTATAACTAAAAGCATAACCAAGTCACAAAACAGCAATACCACATATCCACTATATCAAAAACTTTTAAGTACAATGGGGGAAGGAAAATACAAGATGATCAAAAGGCTCTAAAATGATCTGATCCGCACTCCTGCCTCAGTGTTGCTGCTGTCCAACGCTACCTACACGCAACGGTCGTGCATAAGCTTATAAAAGCTTAGAGGGTGGTATAAGTGGGTGTCAATGGCAACGCCAAGTGTACAATGTCAGAGTAATGCGGAAGTATGCGGTAAGTCCATGAATAAAACTAGCCATACCAAGGCTATGTGATGCAAGGCATGAATGCTATTGGTTATACCAAGGCCATGCGATGCGAAACATGAATGCTATCGGCCATACAAATGCAATGTAAGGCCTATATAGCCGAATGTCATATGCGAGATGCAATACAAGCATGTTAGTCCTCATCATGTACACATATCAGTACAGTTCCTCTCTAGATATCACCGGGGTCTGATACACCTCACACTAACTGCCTCCTCCCTAGCTGCATAGTCAAGCAAGTAGAAGAGACCACACTATCCGCTTGACCAGTAGTCTGCCAATACCTACCCGGCTCGTTGATAGCGGACTCATTTTGCGAGCTAGTCAAACTCAGCCTAGCTTATAGCCCCCTCACTCAGGTGGATAAGGCCACACCCCCTTCCAACCGACCACTACACAGTGGGAGACGCGGCCTACTGGTATTCGGCACTCGAGCACTCATGTATCCACTCGGTCTAGACGTTGAAGTAACTCCTGGTATCAAAAAGGTTCTAGGACTTTCAACCAAGGACATCCTAAGTGTCCACAGTGCTAGAACAAAGTATTTCCAGTATCCGATACGACCATCCACGATTTGGTTGTGGAGGCCACGACCCTGATGTCGCTAGGGCGTGCAGTGATCATGACACACAATGCAAAATGCATGAGTCACACCGTCAAATCATGCAGTAATCTAGCGCGTACTGCATGATCATGTGGGGCACTCCGTCTCATCAGGAGTCCCGTAAATGTCTCAGCCTAACCAGCTTATGCTATGATCAAACATCCCTCACATCAAACATCCTTTTTGGTACCATGATCAAACATCCTGGTACCAAAAAGGTTCTAGGACTTTCACCCAAGGACATCCTAAGTGCCCACAGTGCTAGAACAAAGTATTTCCAGTATCCGATACGACCATCAACGATTTGGTTGTGGAGGCCACGACCCTGATGTCGCAAGGGTGTGCAGTGATCATGACACACAATGTAAAATGCATGAGTCACACCGTCAAATCATGCAGTAATCTAGCACGTACTGCATGATCATGTGGGGCACTCCGTCTCATCAGGAGTCCCGTAAATGTCTCAGCCTAACCAGCTTATGCTATGATCAAACATCCCTCACATCAAGATACAGATGATGCGTATGGGTATGAGTCATGGAGTTATACTAAGCATGCTATGAGATGATGAACTATCCTCACACGAAGGTGGGCTTATATGACCTACGCACAACAAGCACGGGCCTATAAATGGGCCTAGGGAGATTTATAATGCGGACATTAAACCAACATTATTCTTACAATGTGGACGTCAAACCAACATTGCTCCCAAGGCATGGCTCGCCATAACCATGGAGAAATCACACATTGTAATGGACCCTAAGGACAACCCGTTGGGCCTCGATCCATGGGCCTTAGATACATCAAATGAGCCGCATCATATGGGCCCTTTATAAGTCAAGTGGGCCATATCAAAGGGGCCTTATGTACATTACAATGGGCCATACCCCATAGGCCTTTGAATACATCACAATGTGCCTTATAACATGGGCCTTATATGTCAAAGTGGGCCTCAACAATGAGCCATAAATATGACAAGGTGGGCCTAAAACACTTGGGCCTTATATAAACCAAAGTGGGGTCCACTGGATCTGACTCATTCTTTAGCTCATACTCATAAAACGAGCTTTTAAAATGGACGGACAGATTGGATGCAATACGTGCATCATGGTAGGTCCCATAAGGGCCCACCATCATATATATATATATATATATATATATATATATATATATATATATGTGCATACACACACTCACACACACACGCTCACACACATCACACACTCACACACACCACACACTCACACAAATGCTCACACACATCACAGTGGGCTCCACCGTCCGCTGGACGGTAGGAATAAAACACGTAGATAACTGTGGGCTCCACGTGGGGCCCACCATAACGTTTACTTTCCATCCAACCTGTTAATAAGGTCGCACGGACCTAGAATGAAGAGAAAAAACAAATTTCATTTTGATCCAAAGCTTCTGTGGACCCAAAATGGGTTTCAATGGTAGAGTTCAATCACCATTGTTTCTTGTGATGTGGGCCACCCGAGATCTGGATCAAGCTGATTTTTGGAGGGGACCCACCTCACGGGGTGGTCCACCTCATGGATGGTGTGGATACAAAATATACATCATGGTGGGGTCCACACGGCCATCCGTGAGACCCTGCTATACAACCACCCGCCAGCAGTAGGCGCTTCCTGCATCTCTGACAGCAGCAGCATCTGCTGCAGGTAATTTAATTAATTTTTTTTTGAAATCAAATTTTTGAGGTTTTTCACGTGTGGGGCCTACATCGCAAGAATCCGCCTCGTCCATTACTTCCCATAGTCCATAACAAATCCATCAAGCCTAATATCGGGCATCTTTCAGCGTGTAGAAAAGATAATGTGTATTTAAACAGTGAAAATCACTGTTGGCTAAGGTATGGCCCGCCAGAACCTCGGATTGGTGCCATCTTTTGGCTCAACGCCTAAAATGAGCTAGAGAAAGGGGTGGATGGCTTGGATTTGAAAAAATATATCAAGGTGAGGCCTGCATAAACAGCCCACCCAGATCGCTTTACACCAAGCTACTATTTGTGTTTTCCATTCAACGTCCAGCGTCCAGGGACGCTGGACGGTTGTGCATTTTCAAGTGGGCTGTCCACGTGGGTCACCACATGGTGGATGGGATGGACACAACACTTATGAAGTGGGGCCCACCTATTGATGGCGTGGGTGAAATACATGCCTTATGGTGGGGTCCATCCGGGTGGGCCACACGGCCACATTAGTCACATACGACAACAAAAGAAATGAAGGAGGGAGGGAGAGAGAGAGAGTGGGACACGAGTGATGGAGGGACCCCAGCACTATAGGCCCTTCGTTTCAAGTATCCAATCATACATCAAATGGGTCCCATTATAGGTGGGCCCATCAAATTAAAAATCAATGGTGGAGATCCTTTCTCCACCAAATGTAAGGTCTAGATGACCCTATCCATACATGGAAACTAAACATCATGATGGGGTCCATGGAGAATGGCCCCATCATGGGATGATCATGAGGATCAAGATGGGCCATCAGCCACATCTTAGGGTCCAAAGTGAGATCCATACCATTGATCGGTAGGCCTCACTTGGCCCATCATAAAAACACAGAAATCTAGCCTATAGAAGCACCCACCACTTGATCTCCTTGGTCCATTGGAAAGCCTATCTCCTTGTGCTTCACTTTGATGGTGGAAGATGGGAGATGGATAGCTAGGATGGGAGATCTTGGGAAGGAAAAGTGGGCCACACAAACTCTCTCTTCTCTCACTTGGAAGCTTGGACGTGAGCTCTCTTTGCTTGGCCTGGAATTGTGTTGAGAAATGAGAGAGATAGAGAGAGAGAGAGAGAGAGAGTTGTAAGGAGATGTGAGAGATGGGAGATGTGAGTGATGGAGTGATGTGTATTGACTAGGTATGGGTTTGTAAGAGAGAGGGTGAGAAAGAGTTGACTTGGTGGTTGCTTGGGGATGGGGTGAAAGGTGATGTGTACTTGACATAAAGTGATTGATTGATTGATTGATTGGACATGCCGTAGAGATTCCCTTGGGATTGCAAATGCGCGGCGTTTCTTCAAAATAAATGTTGGCCCACATCTTTCAGCTTGGGTATCGAATCGATGCGTGAGTCTTGGCGTTGGAATCGCAGCGACCGTGCAGTCGCAATGATACAGGTCTCGGATTAAGTCGACTCAATTCTACAGGATACGACTTAGGGTCGATCGCAAACATCGGTTATCAGTCGCGGCACTACCAAAAAATAGGGCAACGCCGACAGACTGGTGGCGTTTTTAGCTACGGCTAAAATCCGTCGACAAAACCCAATTATCCGTCACCCTCCCGTCTATTTTGAATGGTCGACGTCCAATCGCCTGATGTTTTCTCAGTTTGTGGTCTATCAAATATTTATTTAGAGATGATTTTTGGGGATCTATCCCAAAATAATGTGTAGAAATGGATGGATGGATTGGATGAAACATATCCATCATGGTGGGGCCCATAGAGCCCTCCCCTTTCCAAGCTTTGTTTACCGTTTTATTTTTAAGTAAAAAAGCTGTGAGTTTTGTACATAATGTAAAATAGTGGTGATTCGTTCATGAAAATAGTGGCAATGATATAAAGTTATCCAGACCATTAAAATAATCTGTCTAGTTGTAGATGTTTAATATTTATAATTTTCTTATATAATACAATCTTAACCATCCAAAAAATGGTCCCTGTGCATGTACGGTTGTTAACAGAGTTTTTGTTATAAACAGTGGTAAACGCACACTATTTCGTATTTCAAAATTTTATAATATTCAGAAAAGGATTTATAAAATAATCGAGCCCCTTCCTCTCTTCTCACATTTTCACTTTTTCCTTCGAGCGGCAATCCTCTCTTTTCACATTTTCACTTCTTCCTTCAAGCGGCGAGACGTCTTCTTCCTTCGAGTGGCACGGCTTCTTCTTCCTTCGAGTGGCGCTTGGAGACGGCCATTGTACTGACCCCCACCACCAGGATGAACGTTCCAAACGCTTTGCACATGTGTAGGGAGAGAGGTAGGCAGAGGGACCAAGCTCCTTTGTTTGATTGTTATGATTGTTGAGATTAGAAGAGGTATTTTATCGTCTGAAGTTGATACTTTTGATAAAGAAAAGTGTCGGTGGTTTGGCTTTTCATACCAAAATTTTATTGTTTTCTCTGGCTGGCAATACCCATTGTTGTGATTGGGAGAGTTAGATTTCCTGATCCAGATGGGACCCATTTCACGAATCTCAACATGGACAATGGTCCAGTCCAGTTTGATACGTCCAAGCACGTGGGTTCCGAGCCGTGAAAAATGTCGGACATGATGTGATGAATAATATCCTTAATGCATGTTAGGACGATCCACTCGACATGTAGGCAACATCTGTATGTTGAGTCAGATTGTACAGTCGTCGATTGAATTCGACCAATGGTCATGAATGGATGGTAAGGAATTAGCCACGTTTTTTTTGGAGACGAGGGAAATGAGATAAAAGCCCCTTGTGTAATACCATCATTTTAGGTCACTTAAAAATGGCCACGCTTGTGAAAACTAAAAAGCCCCTTGTGTAATACCTCTTGTAGTTCATGCATGCTAATTGTTTGATGAAATGGGTCAACAAGCAATGTTTTGTGTGGATGTAACTAAGCAGAGGGATTTTTTAGCCCCCTTTCAGATTTTTGGTGCATGGACCATAATATCATCATTTTAGGTCACTACAATGGCCCCATTCATAAAAACTAAAAAACCCCTTGTGTATACCTCTTATATTTTATGCATGCTAATTGTTTGATGAAATGGCCCAACAAAGAATGTTTTGTGTGGATGTAGCTGAGCAGATGTATATGGTGTAAGTTTTAGAGGTTAGCTACATATTTGAACTCATGCATATTTCTTCAACTTGTGCGCATCTCTTCTTCAAATGAGAATGAATGTTAATGTGTGAACCCGGGACTGAACAGAGGTCGAACAACACAGAATTAATGTGTGAACTTTATGTTATCTGCAATTAGTTTTTATTGGGAATGCATTTCTTATAAAGCAGATAAATTCTATAAATATAATTGTATATAGCCACACCATCCAGTTGTCCACATAAAGGACTAGCTATTCAATGTCCCGCCAGTGTGCGTGTCATATTGTAATTCTGAATAGGCCTACTTTTACCAGTTACAGATTCCTTATGTGTGGCATTTCGCTTGGATAGGGACCAGCTATGCAACAATGCAGATGTCCCGCCAGTGTGCAGATCCTAGAAATCAGACTTTTGCTGAATCTGAATTAAGTGTCATTCCATTAATTTGGTCATCCTTCGGCCTAATTTGGGGATGCGGTTCAAATCAATTATTTTTTATATATTTTTTACGCTTGGTAGAGTTAGTTATCTTATGTAGAGTTACTTGGATGCGATCAAAATTGCAGTGGAAAACCTTTTTTTCTCATTCTTTAGTGACGAGTTGGGGAAATCACTCTCCAAAGTTTTTATTTATGAAGTGCTTAAAAGAACCATCAAATGTGTTCAGTTCTTTGCTTCTTGACCCATGTTTCTCTAGTTTTCTCTTTATTTGTATACATATTAATCTAAGGTTGGCTCATGTTTATGCCAGAGATCTCTTTGTAGTATCATGGCTAAAATATCAGAATAGAATTGAACTTTTAGCGTGGTGTGCAGGTCTTCTACACGTCTAGCAGGTGAGTAGACTAGTGGTTGTTTGTTGCACATCTGGGATCAATTGAAGCAAATTCAAGGTTTTTTTTTCTTCAGAATCCTAGAAATGGTTATCTGTTTGGTGGCCAAGGGTTTGTTTTGATACATCCATATGCCTGTCATGCTGCAAGTGTAGATTGCATTAACCACAGTAGGTTGGTAGATGTGAGTCATGTGACTGTCTTTAGCCTGATTAATGGGGTTAGAATTCCGGTTGCAGTCGATCAGTAGCTGGCTCTGTTTCAAGATCTGGTTGCTATGGTGAATCTCTACGTTGGCTACCGGGTCTTCCCTTTGTCAAGTTGCAGTGTTGTGGCCATTTGAGGCGATGCGCTTTTTTTTTTTTTCTTCCAATGTGGGTGATGCAAATTTGGTTAGCATTTATTGAGTCTTTCTTGTTATATATATATATATATATATATATATATATATATATATATATATATAGACAAACATGCACACGCACATTTCTCGGACAATCCTAATTTAGCAAATGATGAATGATCAATGTTAGCCACCTACGCATGTATATGAATATTGTGATTAGAGCTACACTTAGCAAGCGATGACCTTATGTGTTTGTGGTTTTCTTAGAACTATAGCAATAATTAACCATAAGATTCAGTTATAGCAAATTTTTTTTGTAATGTCTTATGTCTTCTTGTGTAGATATATGCAGTTGGACTTCTACCTAGATGATGGGATGCATCTGCTAGACTCCACCTCAGCACGCCATGTGGATTTCAAGTGAGCAATATCCAAATCTAGTTATCTATAGTTATGAAGTTATACAGGCAATTGATCCCACCATAAAGATCCCATCACCATAAAGATCCCATCTGTATGTTGAGTCAAAACATTGCTTACCCATCTGTTTTGATGGCGTGACCCGCTTCATGAGTGGATCAACTAATTTTTACTTCAGGTGACTGTCATGATGGGGCCTACCACTTGCATGCTTGTCCCACAGGTGACTCATTATCAGGAAAGATGGAGATGCATTTTCTATGTAAGGGTAATGAGAGGAATTTCAGCCTTAAGATTTTATTGATAAAGCAAGATTTTCTGCATTTTCGTGTTTTTGTGGATTGTGACATATAACAAACTACTCGTGAAATTCCTGCAAATCCATGTACTGAAAAAGAGTACAGGGAAGATTTTTTGTTTCTTTGCTTTACCTCTCTCTCTCTCTCTCTCTTCATTTTTTTTTCTGTTTTCGATGGCAAGAGCTGCAAATGCATAAGATACTTAGAATGTGTATCTTCCTTTTCACTCTCTTCCAGTCTTAGGTACTTGTGTGATGATTATGTCTGGAAAAAAGTAGATGCTTTTTTTTTTTTCCTTTTGATCTGTTTTTCTTCTTCTTCTTATCAATATTTTCATGTATGCAGAGAACTCGGGAATCAGGCCTCCTACTTTGAATATCTTCCCATCTGAGCCCATGCATGTAGAGCCACCTGCCAAGGTATAATATTCAAAGAAGTCTCTCTCTCTCTCTCTCTCTCTCTCTCTCTCTCTGTGTTCTTTTAAAAGCTATGAAAAAAATGGGCTGCTTTTGTAGGTGGGTTTAGGTTTCTTTTCTCCAACAAGCAGTGGTTCTAAGAGAGCATCAGAGGCCTCAACCAAGGAAAGACACCATTAAATATTTAGAAATTAAATATTAAAATCAGTCTAAGCCTCTCATGTCAATAAAATCATCAAGCATACCAATCATTTTGGAAAGGGGAAACCTGCAATCCATGGCACAATATACTTAAAACTTGTGAGATGCTAGAAATCCCATCTAAGTTCCCTCTATTTGATGGGTGAAGTTTATCAATTATAGGTAGCAGTTCATTTGCTGACAAAAGAAATAGACAAAGGATAGACCTGAAAAAAAAAAAAAATGAAAACAAAAATATATATCAATTGAAACTTTTATCCTTTTTTTTAACAGTAAGGTGGCTCAAGATCTGTTAGATTTTCAACATTAAGGTATAGTAATGAAGAAGAGGAGACTGAGCAATTCGAACATGGTATATATGTAACTTTTGTCCAACTTCGCAATGGGACAAAGATCTTCCAACGAATCAGATTCAGGTATTTGGTTGCCTAATTGGTTTTTCTCAAGAATAAAGGAGATTACATCACTCAATTAGAATGCAATTTCTGTTCATTTAGAAGTTATACATGCGGAGTGCACTGACTCAAATGTAATGAATAGATTGTGGAACCCATTATTTTTAAGTCACATCACCAAAATTAGAGTGGTCGGACAACCCTGATCCCTGATTCATGGACACTTATTGTTGAAATTTCATTCTCAACCCTTCAACACTTTATATATATATATATATATATATATATATATATATTAAAGATTGTTGTTTCTTAGATGTAAACCGTTTGCTTCCTTTGTTACAAGGACAGGATTTCGCACTGGATGATCCCTTCATTTTGTCTTATTGTCCTTGAATTTTTGCGGTAAGATAAGACATCTTCTATTGTTTTGGTTCTTTCAGCTGATTGTTTAACACAAGTTGACAATAAGCCTGGTGTTTCCTTGATATAGGAATGCATGTGAACAAGGTCTTCTACACTTTCAGTTACACATGTGTCACCGCTGGTGCAGCTGGCATTCTCTTTGCTTGAACTTATGTGCTGGTTAGACCACCCTCCCTCTTAGGGCTGAAAGTCGGGTGGGTTGGGTCGGGTTGGTGCTCAACCCTAACCTAACCCAAGCTTCCTATACCTCAAACCTAACCCAACCCAACCCAACCTCGGGTTGGGAATTCTCAACCCAAGCCCAACCCAAGCGGGCTCGATCGGGTTGATCGGGTTGGTCAGGTGTATACGTGCTAATATTTTTGTTATTATATTTCAATATAGGACTTATTTTTTGTATCTATGATTTTACTAATAATATATGTGATTATTCATATAAAAGAACTTCATTTTTTTCTTTAGAAAAATAAGCTAAAATATAGGACAACTACTCCTTTAAAAGTCCTGTAGCATAACACCCAATCTATTTGGGAAAGAGAGATCTGGCATATTTTGTTAGCTTGAGTCCTTGGAAATGACATGGACAAATGAGACCCGACATCACTAGTGTGCCTTCGACACAAACGATCCACGCTCCTTCATTTGAATCCAAAGGATAACATTCTTTGTTAAATGATTTTTTACTGTAGTCTTGGTGATCTAGCAGCTCCAGAATTTATAGTTGGTTCGTGGGTATCCAAAGGGGATATTTCTACAAGCACGATATGTTTATTTAATTGTCTTAATTCCAGGTCCTACTTCTATCAATATGATTTCACTCACTCTACTGGAAATTATGCATCGGTGTTCTTTCACCATTCTTTGAAATACATAGCTAGACTATAAGAACTAAAGAGTGCCAATTTGTACATAGGATCATATTCATGATTGTGACAAATTTGAAAGTAGAATGTCTTATATCACACGAGAGAATTACACAGACTGACGCAAAAGCTGTGATAACTATTTGATTGCATTTGAACATTTATGTGATAGGTTGGTTCATGTGCTTTTCTATTATGTAGACTACCTTCTCAAATAGGTTGGTTCATTCAGGGCTTTGGAGAAATGGGTATATCATTTCTCCAAAGCCCTGATCAAACCAACCTATTTGAGAAGGGAAGTCTACACAATAGAAAAGCAAAAAATATATAATATATCATCCAAATTAGATGGATCATAAATTATATATTTTATTTTTTTAATTAATGAGAATCGCCGACGGTTTTTAGCCGCCAAGAACGCCGACAGATTATAGCCGTCAAGAACACCGACGGTTTTTAGCCGTCGAAAGCACCGACAGTTCTTAGCCGCCGAGAACGCCGACGGATTTTAGCCACCGACAATGCCGACGGTTTTTAGCTGTCGATGAGCAACCCTAACTCACCCTTTACTGACGGACCTTGCGACGGCTAAAAGCCATCGGAGAAGGTCATTGCCGACGGTTTTTTGCTGTCGGCGTTGCCCTATTTTTTGGTAGTGCGGATTGCCGGACTTCGAGGGAAAGGATCACGGGATTCGATGGAATAGTACGAACTAGGATACGGGTCTTACAGCTCTCCCCACCTAATAAAAATTTCGTCCTCAAAATTTGCACTACCATCGCAGCTCAACATAAACCATAAGGGAATAAGAAACATATCACTATATATAATCATAACACAGTACAACATACAATCAAACATAAAAAAGATGGGGATAGCACTCACGAATCTCCACCTCGCACTCCCAAGATGCTTCATCCACACTATGATGTCCCCACTGCACCTTCACTAAGGGGATAACCTTGGTCCGTAGGACCTTCTCCTTCCGATCGAGGATACGAACTAGCTGCTCGATGTAAGAAGCGTCCTCACGAACCTCCAACGACTGCCAAATAATAACGGGAACGATGTTTGACCCACACTTCCTCAACATAGAGACGTGAAAAATGTTGTGAACGCCAGACAACTGAAATGGCAAGGCAAGCCGATAGGCCATGGCGCCAACGCGGCCGATGATCTCGAAAGGTCCTATAAATCTCGGGGCATGCTTGCCCTTCATTCCAAAATGAACCACACCCTTCATGGGTGAGACCTTGAGATACACATGGTCCCCAACAACAAACTCCAATGGACGATGCCGACAATCAGCAAAACTCTTCTGCCGGCTCTGAGCCATGTGCATCCTTTGCTTGATGATGTCTATAGCCTCTGACGTCTGCAGCACAAGCTCGGGACCTAGGAGACAGCGCTCTCCAACCTTGGTGCAACAACTCGGAGACCTGTACGGTCTACCATATAATGCCTCAAAAGGAGTCATACCAATGGTCGCCTGATATCTATTATTGTACGTGAACTCAGCCAATCGCAGGTGCTCGTCCCAACTACCTGAGAAATCAATCGCGCAAGCCCGAAGCATATCCTTAAGGATCTGGTTGACCCTTTCAGTCTGCCCATCCGTCTGCAGATAATACATGGTGCTGAGCTGCAAATCAGTGCCTATCGCTCTCTGGAAGCTCCTCCAAAACTGAGATGTGAACCTCGAGTCTTGGTCTGAAACGATCGAGACAGGAACACCGTGTAGTCTCACGATCTCATCAATAAACATCTTGACGAGCCAGTCCGTATGCCAAGTCTCGCGAATCACAAGAAAATGTGCCGACTTCGTCAGACGGTCCACGATAACCTAGATGACATTATGACTGCGCTGAGTCCTCGGCAAACCCATGACAAAATCGGTAGGTATGTGCTCTGACTTCCACATCGGGAGGCTCAACAACTGCGATAGACTAGGGGGTCTCTGATGATCGGCCTTGACACACTGGCACGTGTCACACTCGGCTACAAAACTGGCTATCTGGCGCTTCATCCATGACCAAAAATACTGATGCCTCATATCGCGATACATCTTCATCGAGCCAGGGCGGATAGAGAACCGCGATTGATGTGCCTCGGTCATAAGATCTCGGCGCAACTCAAGAATTTCTGGGACACATAATCGGCCCCTGAAGCGAAGTCTACCATCAGAACCAATCTGCTAATCTGTCTGACTCTCAGATGCTGCCTCTGCTCGGTACTCCTGTAACGACTCGTCTGTCTGCTGAGCCTCAATCACCCTTGCGATAAGAGAGGGTTGAATCGACAGGCTCGATAGCTGAACGATAGAAGACTGTAGACCAAACTCGAAGTCATAATCTGCTACATCCTGGAGCATCCTTCACTCCCAAATCATCAAGTGAGCCACCATGCCTCGTGGCTGATGGCTGAGGGCATCCGCCACTACGTTCACCTTGCCCGGGTGGTACTGGAGATCAAAATCATAGTCCTTAAGGAGCTTCATCCAACGTCTCTGCCTCATGTTCAGCTCGGACTGAGAAAACAGACACTTCAAGCTCTTGTGGTCGGAGAAGAGCTTAAACCTCACCCCATAAAGATAGTGTCTCCACACCTTCAAGGCGAAAACAACTGCTGCCAGTTCTAAATCATGCGTGGAGTAGTTCAGCTCATGTACCTTGAGCTGGTAAGATGCATAAGTCACCAGCTTCCCGTACTGCATCATGACAGCACCCAAGTTAACTCGTGAAGCATTGGTAAATACAACAAATCCATCACTCCCAGAGGGAAGAGTGGGCAGGAGCGGACGTGAGGCTGTCCTTCAGCTCCATAAATGCATGCTCACAAGTGTCACTCCATACAAACTTAGTACCCTTCCAGGTCAACCTAGTCAACGGGGCTGCAATACGAGAGAATTCCTCAATAAAACGTCGGTAGTAGCCCGCCAAACCAAGAAAATTGTGGATCTCGGATACGTTCGTGGGCTGGCCCCACTGACGCACGGTATCAATCTTCGAGGGGTCCACTGCGACACCCTACCTCGTCACCACATGACCGAGGAACTTCACCTCCTCCTGCCAGAACTCGCACTTCTCCAGCTTCGGGTAAAGCTGGTGTGCACGGATGGTCTGCAATGTAATCTCCAGATGCCGTTCATGCTCCTCACGGGTCCTTGAATAAATCAGAATGTCATCGATAAACACCACAACAAACTGGTCGAGATACGGACGGAAGACCTCGTTCATCAAATGCATGAATACTGCGGGCGATTGGTTAGTCCGAAGGACATGACCTGGAACTCAAAATGACCGTAGCACGTCGTGAAGGCTGTCTTCAGGATATCCTCATCTCGAACCCGAACCTGATGATAACCGGACTGCAAGTCTATCTTCAAAAAGAATTGCGCCTCCTGCAGCTGATCAAACAAGTCATCGATCCTCAGAAGCGGATACTTGTTCTTGATCGTGACCTTGTTGAGTTCGCAGTAATCTACACAAAGCCTCAACGAGCCATCCTTCTTCTTCACGAAGAGTACCGGTGCTCCCCACGGCGAATTGTTCAGACCGAAAAAGCCTAACTCATGCAACTCATCCAACAGCTTCTGTAGTTCCGTAACTCCAACGGTGCCATGCAATACGGGGCCTTCGAAATAGGCGCGGTACCAGGCATGAGATCAATCTGAAACTCAGTATGCCGACGAGGTGGTAACCCCGGAATCTCCTGAAACATATCAAAAAAACCACAAACCACCGACAGCTAGTCGATACTCAAAGCAACTGACTCCTCAACGGCACACTATAACAGGCAAGAAAGCTGCTCTCCTCTAGGCTCGGCAACAAACTAGAACTTTGGCACGCCGGATATACAAAACGTGACTGTTCTCGCGAAGCAGTCCAATGTGGCGTAGTACTCGGTGAGCCAATCCATGCCCAGGATAACATCAAACTCGGACATCGGCAATACAAATAAGTCGGCAGGCAAGAAGATATCCCCAACTAGAATGGGGCAAGATGTGCAAAATCGGCCTAACATTGCAGTCTTCCCTAAGGGCGTCGATACTGACAAACCCTCACGGGCAGACTCCATCGGCAAACCGGTCGATCGACAGAAATTATCGGCCACAAAGGAATGCAATGCACTAGAATCAAACAATACACGTGCAATGCATGCAGAAACAAGGAGAGTACCCTCAACGACCCCTCCTGATGACTGTGGGTCCTGCTGTGCAGCATAGAACCTGCCCTGGGCTTGTTGGGGAGGTGCAGGTCCCCTCTGAGGTCTCTGCTGCTGATGTGGCCATTGTGGGGGCCTAACCTACTGTCTCTACTACTGTGAGGGAGGTACAGGAGGCTGGTGCTGCGGTCTCTGCTGCTACCGTGGTGGCTGTCGTGGAGGCTGATGCGGTGTCCTCGGCTGCTGCCGCTGCGGATGGGGACACTCGTGCAAGTGATGTCCTATCCTATCGCACCCAAAGAAAGTACTTGTGAACGGTCCCAAAGGTGGTGTTGGGGGTACTGTTGGTGCTCGGAATGCTGGGTGAGTCGTACGTCGCTGCTGTGAATGATGCTACTGTGGCTGGGAACTACCAGAGGGCGCCTTCCTCTTCTGATCTCCTTTCTGGTCACGGGCTCTCTGCAAGCTGGCCCAATCTGACTCATAAATCTGTGCCCTCTCCACGATCTGCTCAAATGTCGGAAGCATGTGTCCGATCACATGGCTCCTGAGGGCAAGACGTAAGTTGTTCTTAAAACGGCGGGCCTTCCGCCCCTCCTCATCAACAAGATACGTCACAAATCTCGATAGCACGATAAAACGTGTCTCGTACTGGGATACAGTCATGTCTCCCTGGACCAGAGTCTCAAACTCTAATGTACGCTACTGTCGCACATGCTCAGAAAAGAACTTTCGGTCAAACCGGTCTACATAGTCCTCCCAGGTTCATACGAAATCAGCTGCTACCAATCGGGCTACAGATGCCCAGCAATGCTGATCCTCACCATAGAGAAGAAACACGGCTAAGGTAACTCACTGCTATGTCGTACATCTCATGGTGTCGAATATCTTATCCACCTCGGAGCACCATATCTCTGCAGCAGTAGGGTCTAGCTCACCCCAGAAATGCGGAGGATTGTGCTGTTGGAAGTCCTTGAGAAGGGCACTCGCACGCTCCTGCTCAGCCTCAGCTGGTGTAATAGTGGGGCGCCTACTCTGCCCCTGAAGAATGACAGTCATCGCCTGAAGCATCTGCTCCACCTGGGTGGCAGTCACAGGTACGGTCGGATCCGCACCGGTCTCAGGTAAAGGAGTGACATCTACAGGCTGGAAATCAGGAATATCCGGTGGTGGAGTGGGAGTCATAGGTGGTAGAACGGGAGTAGCAGGTAGTGGAGCGAGAGTCGCAGGTGGTGGAGCGGGATTTGCTCTAGTCGCTCTTCTAGCCATTACGTCCTACAGGAAGGAAGAAGGGCCTATCAACCTTGAGAATACTCGAAGGCATAAATATTAAGGGTCTATGTCAGAAAATTGCTAAGTTATCAGGACTCGGAACCTATTCATTCTAAGTTTATAGCAGATATGTAATGTGATCTCAGGTATTCCCAAGTTATGCTCTGATACCAACTTCTGTCACGCCCCAAACTCAGAAAATTGGCTCACAAAATTCTCGATTGCTGAATCCGATGCCGACAGCCTCCGTAGTGCCCCATTCTCGGATTCCAGCATTTACATGTCAGATTTCGATCTTGGGATCCTACAAGGAGGATTTTTAGTAAGATTTTTTTTTTTTTTTTGTAATGGAGCATAACCAAAAGCATAACCAAGTCACAAAACAGCAATATCACATGTTCACTATATTAAAAACTTTTAAGTACAATGCGGGAAGGAAAATACAAGATGATCAAAAGGCTCTAAAATGATCTGATCCTCACTCCCCGCTTGCGAGCCACTTGTCATTGTCAATGCTACACCGACGCAACGGTCGTGCATAAGCTTACAAAAGCTTAGAGGGTGGTGTAAGTGTGTGCCAATGGAACGCCAAGTGTACAATGTCAGAGTAATGCGGAAGTATGCGGTAAGTCTATGAATAAAACCAGCCATACCAAGGCTATGTGATGCAAGGCATGAATGCTATCGGCCATACCAAGGCCATGCGATGCGAAACATGAATGCTATCGGCCATACCGATGCAATGCAAGGCCTACGTAGCCGAATGTCATATGCGAGATGCAATATAAGTATGTCAGTCCTCATCATGTACACATATCAGTACAGTTCCTCTCTGGATATCACCGGGGTCTAATACACCTCACATTGACTGCCTCCTCCCTAGCTGCAAAGTCAAGCAAGTGGAAGAGACCACACTATCCGCCTGACCAGTAGTCTACTAATACCTACCCGGCTTGTCGATAGCGGACTCATTTGCAAGCTGGTCAAACTCAGCCTAGCTTATAGCCCCCTTACTCAAGCAGATAAGGCCACACCCTCTTCCAACCGACCATGACAAGTGGGAGATACGGCCTACTGGTATTCGACACTCGGGCGCTCGTGTATCTACTCGGTCTAGACTTTGGAGCAACTCCTGGTACCAAAAAGGTTCTGGGACTTTCACCCAATGACATCCTAAGTGCCCACAGTGCTAGAACAAAGTAATTTCGGTATCCGATACGACCATCCACGATTTGCCTATGGAGGCCATGACCCTGATGTCGCTAGGGCTTGTAGTGATCATGACACACAATGCAAAATGCATGAGTCACACCGTCAAATCATGCAGCAATCCAGCGCGTACAGCGAGATCATGTGGGGCACTCTGTCTCATCAGGAGTCCCGTAAATGTCTCACCCTAACCGGCTTATGCTATGAACAAACATCCCTCACATCAAGCATACAGATGATGCGTATGGGTATGAGTCATGGAGTTACACTAAGCATGTTATGAGATGATGAACTATCCTCACATGAAGGTGGGCTTAGATGACCTACGCACAACAAGCACGGGCCTATAAATGGGCTTAGGGAGATTTATAATGCAGACATTGAACCAACATTATTCTTACAATGTGGACGTCAAACCAACATTGCTCCCAAGGCATGGCCCGCCATAACCATGGAGAAATCACACATTGCAATGGACCTTAAGGACAACTCGTTGGGCCTCGATCCATGGGCCTTAGATACCTCAAATGGGCCGCATCATATGGGCCCTTTATAAGTCAAGTGGGCCATATCAAAGGGGCCTTATTACATTGCAATGGGCCATACCCCATGGGCCTTTAAATACATCACAATGGGCCTTGTAACATGGGCCTTATGTGTCAAAGTGGGCCTCAACAATGGGCCATAAATATGACAAAGTGGGCCTAAAACACTTGGGCCTTATATAAACCAAGGTGGGGTCTACTTGATCTGACTCATTCTTTAGCTCAGACTCATAAAACGAGCTTTTAAAATGGATGGACAGATTGGATGCAATACGTGCATCATGGTAGGTCCCATAAGGGCCCACCATCATATATATATATATATATATATATATATATATATATATCTATAATACAATATAATATATATACAATATTAATAATATAATATTATATATATGCATACACACACACGCACGCTCACACACATCACACACTCACACACACATCACAGTGGGCTCCACCGTTCGCTGGACGGTGGGAATAAAACACGTACATCACTATGTGCTCCATGTGGGGCCCACCATAACGTTTACTTTCCATCCAACCTATTAATAAGGTCGCACAGACCTGGAATGAAGAGGAAAAACAAATTTCATTTTGATCCAAAGCTTCCATGGACCCAAAATGGGTTTCAATGGTAGAGTTCAATCACCACTGTTTCTTGTGGTGTGGGCCACCCGAGATCTGGATCAAGCTGATTTTTGGAGGGGACCCACCTCAGGGGGTGGACCACCTCATGGATGGTGTGGATACAAAATATACATCATGGTGGGGTCCACACGGCTAGCCATGGGACCCTGCTGTACAACCACTTGCCAGCAGCAGCGTCTGCTGCAGGTAATTTAATTATTTTTTTTAAAATCGAATTTTTGAGGTTTTTCACGTGTGGGGCCTACATCGTAAGAATCCGCCTCGTCCACTACTTCCCATAGTCCATAACACATCCATCAAGCCCAATATCGGGCATCTTTCAGCGTGTAGAATAGATGATGTGTATTTAAATGGTGAAAATCACTGTTGGCTAAGGTATGGCCCGCCAGAATCTCAGATTGGTGCCATCTTTTGGCTCAACGCCTAAAATGAGCTAGAGAAAGGGGTGGATGGCTTGGATTTGAAAAAATATATCAAGGTGAAGCCTGCATGAACAGCCCACCCAAATCGCTTTACACCAAGCTACTATTTGTGTTTTCCATTCAACGTCCAGCGTCCAGGGACGCTGAACAGTTGTGCATTTTCAAGTGGGGTGTCCACGTGGGTCACCACATGGTGGATGGGATGGACACAATACTTATAAGGTGGGGCCCACCTATTGATGGCATGGGTGAAATACATGCCTTATGGTGGGGTCCATCCGGGTGGGCCACACGGCCACATCAATCACATGCGACAACAAAAGAAATGAAGGAGGGAGGGAGAGAGAGAGAGAGTTGGACACAAGTGATGGAGGGACCCCGGCACTATAAGCCCTCCGTTTCAAGTCTCCAATCATACATCAAATGGGTCCCATTATACGTCGGCCCATCAAACCGAAAATCAATGGTGGAGATCCTTTCTCCACCAAATGTAAGGTCTAGATGACCCTATCCATACATGGAAACTAAACATCATGATGGGGTCCATGGAGAATGGCCCCATCATGAGATGATCATGAGGATCAAGATGGGCCATCGGCCACATCTTAGGGTCCAAAGTGAGATCCATACCATTGATCAGTAGGCCTCACTTGGCCCATCATAAAAATATAAAAATCTAGCCTATAGAAGCACCCACCACTTGAGCTTCTTGGTCCGTTGGAAAGCTTATCTCCTTGTGCTTCACTTTGATGGTGGAAGATGGGAGATGGATGGCTAGGATGGGAGATCTTGGGAAGGGAAAGTGGGCCACACAAACTCTCTTCTCTCACTTGGAAGCTTGGACGTGAGCTCTCTTTGCTTGGCTTGGAATTGTGTTGGGAAATGAGAGAGAGAGAGAGAGAGTTGTAAGGAGATGTGAGTGATGGAGTGATGTGTACTTGACTAGGTATGGGTGTGTAAGAGAGAGGGTGAGAAAGAGTTGACTTAGTGGTTGCTTGGGAATGGGGTGAAAGGTGATGTGTACTTGACATAAAGTGATTGATTGATTGGACATGCTGTAGAGATTCCCTTGGGATTGCAAATGCGCGGCGTTTCTTCGAAATAAACGTCGGCGCACATCTTCCGGCTTGGGTATCGGATCGGTGCGCGAGTCACCATGTTGGAACCGCGGCGATGGTGTGGTCGCAATGATACAGGTCTCGAATTATGCCAACTCAATTCTACAGGATACGACTTAGGGTTGATCGCAAACGTCGGTTATCTGTCACGGATTGCCGGACTTCGACGGAAAGGATAGCGGGATTTGACGGAACAGTACGAACTAGGATACGGGTCTTACATATATCCCCTTTCTTATCTGGTGAGACCCACTGTGATATGTGTGGGTTACCATGGGTCAGTAACCCATTTAAATTAAATAAATTTCTGGACTCTAGCAGGCCCAGGAAGTGGGTGGGCTGAAATTCCAGCAAGTGGCCCAAATTTGTGCATAGTTGATCTTTTGGAGCCGTGGCAGCCCACCAGATTTATGGGAGTGTTGCACACACTCTTTGCCCTCCTTTGACATTTTGGGCTAAATTAGTGCCCCTTGAGGCCCACCTTTATGGTGGTTTATGGGCTAGCCTTAACTAGAATTTTTGATAGCTTTATAGGCCCAATGGGCTGGAAACCTATCCCTTGAGCCCAAGATTGTGCAAGGGCTGACCTTATTGATTCATGGGCCCAATGAGCCTTCTACAAGCTGATCATGTGTATTTATTAGCCTTGATGCCCTCATAAAATGCTTAATTGTAGGCTGACTTGCAAGGCCACATAAATGTATATTGTAGAGGGCCTTGCTAAGTCTTTGGGCTGGTGTGACAAGGCCCACACTATCAGTATAGGCCTTGCCCATGTGTATTCTTGGGCTTATGGGCTCCCTTCAAGTCCACCATAATGTATGAATTAGATGGCTTTTGTTTGGGCCATTTCTTTTGGGCTCATTATGTGATATATTATATGCATATTTGTGTTAGCAAGTAGGCCTTGTGGACTCAGTTCTTTTGGATAGGCCCATTGATCTTGGGACTATACTCTCCTATCTATTGTGATAGGCTTAGGGGCAATAACACACAAGAGGTTGGGCCCTTGGCTGCCCACTAAACTGACCCTGTACTTAGGTCAAAAGTGAGGCCCAACTCACTTGCGTTAAATGTGAAACTTGCCCATGTAAATGAATTACTGGGCTGCCCATTAAGCCCACCACAATACATGGATTTATGGTTGGGTCCAAACCTTGCTTAAGGGCCTACCATGCTACCTAAGTATTGGGCTTAGTATATGGCCCACTAGGCCATGGATTACTTAGGTCTTGGGCCTTATTTCATGCTCGAGTAGTGGCGGGCTACCTCTTAGGAACTAGTTGAGGTTGGATGTCCTCCTGGGTGGTCCTAAGGTAGGCCCGTGGGTTTTTCTATGGATGGTTAAATGCCCACCATAGACCCTAGGCCATTTATTTGAGGCTAAATATGGATGTATGTGGAACCTTCCTCAACATATGTTGGTCCGGGCCATTCAAGTCTTGGATCGCCCGATCATGGAAGCGCCATCTGCCTTGGGTTGCTGCTGGACTCACAATCTAATAATGGGCCCACTTGATCTTTTCATGATGTATCCACACCCTCCATCTAGTGGAGCCTCCTATGAGTATTGTTGGCCTTCATGAGATTATTTGACTAATTTCTGGACTTTAGCAGGTCCAGGAAGTCGTGCAGGCTGAAAGTTTATCAAAGGGCCTTAAATGTACATTGTTATTGTTGAAACTTTATTGGACATGAGACCCACCATATTGAGAACTTGTCTACGTGTTGCATGCTTGTGCTTTCTTATAATCTTTGGGCTTAATCAGTGCATTCTTTTTAGTCACCTTTAGTGATCACATGAGGACCCCATCTTAGATCAGATTTTTGGGGCATCCCATGAGCCCAGAGTGGGTTGGGACGTCCCAGCTTAGCCCAACCATATATTGGGCTAGCTTCCACCATTTTGATGGACTTGTGGGCTAAGATAAGGATAGTATTGGGCCCTTGGTTGCCCACTTAAATTGCTAGTTATTGGGCTGATGTAGTTGGGCCCATTTCATCATCTAAACTTAAATTTATTTTTGGGCCGTATATTGTGTACGCAGGCTGCCCACCAAGTCCAACTTAATGCATGGATTCTATGGCCATTGGGAATTGAGCCTTGGGCCTTAATTTCTCTCTTGGGGCCCATGTTGTTAAAAGTCGTATTGTATCTTTTTATGGCCTATTATGAGAAATGTATGTATGTGGTTACCTGTGTTCTTATCTTGAATGTAGGGCCTTGGGCCTTGTATCTATATAGTTTATGGTTGAGATGCCTCTTGGGTAATGGTGATTAAATGTCCCCATTATGGATCCCTATAGGCCCATTTGTATCTAAATGTCATTAGATGCTCATCTTAAACTCTTGCTAGACTCACTTCTGTGTTATTTAGACACGTAGTTGTATGCTTAGTCTCGTGGGCTACCCCAGTTCAATGGGCCCCCACTAGAGGTGGGATTCCTTATGGATATTGTCTAAATACCTAGTCTTGGCCCCTTCTTGGATAGGAGGAGTGTACTACTTTGTATATCACCGCATAATGCGTCTAGACCCGTCTTCATGACCCATGTGCATCATTGTATGCTTGGATGACACTATGTGTGTGGTTATGATTGTGTCATTGGGCATTGCATGTTGCCTTCTTGAGGGACGTAGTATTCCCTCTTGAGCATGTTGGATGTTTGGAATTGATGCATAGTTGATGGTGTGATTCATGCATTTGGCATTGGATAACATATGAGCATTATCACCCTCACTTCATCAAGGTTGTAGCCTCCACAGATACATCGTGGATGACCATGTTTGGACACCGAAAATATTACTTGAGCATACCGGGTGCATAGGATGCCCATGGGTGAAATTTCTAAAACTTCCATGGTACCAAGGATCTGCTCCAATGCCGTGACTGAGTGGAATATATGAGCGCACGAGGGCCTTATACCGTTAGGCCACGACTCCCACTGTCGTGTAGTCAGTTGGATAGGGGTGTGGCCTTACTCACCTGATGTAAGGGGGCATTGCTTGGCTGAGTCTGACCAGCTCGTGAATGGATCCGCTACCTTCAGGCCTTGCTGGTGATTGGCTGTCCATAGGCAGGGTAGTGAGGTCTTTTACGCTCGTTTGACCGCGGGTCTCAGAGCGGCGGTCATCCAGCAGTGTAATGGACCCCGGTGATTTCCTTATGATGAAAATGTACTTGATATGTGGATTGGATATAAGTACTGACGTTACTTCACATTGCATTTGCATCGGCCGTGTAAGCCTCATAATGCATTACAGTACTCATTGCATTATAGTACTCATCGCATTAGAGTACTCATATTGCATTACAGTACTCATTGCATTACAGTACTCATCGCATTACAATACTCTTTACATTATAGTACCCATTGCATTATATAGCCTTGGTATGGCTTCCTACATTATCGTACTGCCTTGGTATAGTTTCTTGCATTTATGATAGCCTTGGTAAAGCTAGTGGTATTGGTATTGATCATAACACCCTTCTGCATTCTCTCTCTTCTTCTGAGCACCATTGTCACACACTTTTACCACCCTCTAAGTTTTCTATAAACTTATACACGATTGATGCGTGCAAGAGATCCTAGGCCGGCGTCGCAGTGGCAGAGTTTGGATTAGAACTGAGCTTAAGGACCCAGTGTTGCAGACTTCCTTTCTTTCTTCTATTATCTTATGTATGTCCTTTTGGACCTTATGAATACTTGTAAAAATTCAAATTCTTAGTGTATTTTGTGATGTGTGCCTTGTTATTTTCAGATTTACTTGCTGTGATCTTGAGTATGCTCGTATTGGAATGATTATATTGTTATGAAAATCCTCCTTGTAAGATCCCAGGATCGGAACCTTCCTCAGGAGCCGAGAATGGGGTACTACGGAGGCTATTGTGGCCAGAACCGGCCATTGAGTTACTTATGAGTCCGGTTACTGGGTCTGGGGCGTGACAATCATGTCCGGGGCTTGGGCCTCACAAAAACCCCAACTATTTCATGCAAAGATGTACCCACGTGTGGCCACGAATCCAGGCACTTATAGACCACGAAAAACAATGTTTCCAAAAATGGAAACTGCCCCTACTGCCGCTAGCTTGGCGATCCATGTGAGGGGTCTTCAGCTGCTCTGGGTCGTTCATTATGGTAAAATCCCAGCCGTCTGATGACTCTCCACGTGGGGGAGAGTTTTTGCCCATAGGATGCTAAAACCGCTGTCGGTTTTGGTTTTGCTAGATGTTGGAGGCTGCTACCATCTGGTTTTCAATCCAGGCCATCTGTTACAGATCCAACGGTCTGGGATCACTAGGGCAGTGCTAATAAAGAGAGGATTGAGCAACATCTCTCTCTCTCTCTCTCTCCACCTATTGCAGCCGCTTGAGAAAAAAACCCATCATTTCCTTCTGTTAGCAAACCCACCGACTGAAGCTTCTCCAATCTTTGAAAGAGCTTATCTGGAAGCTTTCTAGGACCCATACGAATCATTTGTAGGGAGCGGATTGGAGGTGGAAGCCTCTGTTCAAGACCCACCATTGCAGTTCGGGCGTCTTCCTCGTTCAAACGGCACCGAGTCGCGGTTCGAGTTGGGCCGGTTCGTGCCACGCTGTGTCTACAGCATGGTAGGAAGAAAGAAACAGAAATGAGAGGGAGATCCAGAGAGCAGAGAAAGAGATTAGAAGAAGAAAGAAAGAAAGAAAAAAGAATGAGGGAGAGAGATGAGGGTACGGCTATTGCACCACACCAATGTGCTGCACTCCCACTCGAGCTTAGGCCAAGTCGAACCGAGTTTGTGGGTGCAGACTTGCTCCGGGCCTTATGGGAGCTCCAATAGATGAAGAAAGATAGAGAGAGAGAGAACGAAAATGAGTGAGGGAGAGAATGGTTGTTGTCTCGTTACCGGCTCCATGCGGCACTGAGTCGACTCAGCTCGACCGAGGCTGAGTCAGGTCAGGTTTGATGGCCTTGGCTGGATACTTCCAGAAGCAACAAAAGAAAAAAAAAAGAGAAGAGAAGAAGGTAGGATAGAGAGAGAGAGAGAGCGGATTCGGACTCAACTTGCTGCTAGTCCGAGTTTGCTGACTCGGTTTTCTTCCTTGAGCTGAGCCGAGTCACTGGGCCATGCATGGGCTACTGCTGAGTCCAGATCGAGTTGGGCTTGCACCAGGTTAGCTAGATGTGTTGGCAAAATGAGAAAGATAGAACAAGGGAGAAGGCAAGGAGGGAGTTATGGGCCTTAACTAGCCGAGTCAACATAGGTGAGAATTTTCATCTCCTTTCACCAATAAGATTTGTCATTAGTTACTTTGTTATTAATAATATCATTATTATTTCTATCTATGGTAACGACTAATATTATTCTAATGCTATTTACTAGGAATTTTAACTAATATTACAATGTATTAATTAGTGCCATTACTACTATTATCATCCATTATAACTCTATTATTAATTATCATCATCATTAGTGTTACTATAATTATTATAATTATTAAATATGATTAACCATTAGTAAGTTAATTTTACTAGCTTTAGTTATTATAGATACTTGATATTAACAATTATCATTAACAATGCCATTCTTATTTTGTCGTTGGTAGGCTATTGATTATAAGAGTAGTGTTGTTAGTATTAATAAACAATTATTATTTATTTTTACCTCATTCTCATATTATTATAAATTAAATTATATGGGTTAGATTTCAAACTATAAACTAAGGTCTAAGATTAGATTAATGGATAATACCCTAAACCTAGGTAACCCAAACCCTATGTTAAGACCCTAAACATGTATAGCGTATAAAGCTTGGATCCAACCATATAACTTTACAATTTATGGTAGGGTTTGATTATAAGGAAGCACGCGCTTCCTAGTGATGACGTAGATGGTTCCATACATAAGGTGATGATTCTTCCCCTTGAGCTTTCCATCTTCTCATTAGCTTAAGTTATAGTTTTTATTTAAACTCATAATTGATATATCCATTTATAATCACATGTGTTAGCTGGTGGAAATTGAATTGTGGTAGTACATACTTTATGCTTATCCTGTATAATTGTTCATGCTTATGGGTTTCTTTTTGTGGATTGCTTATAGAACTTAAACTGGTACATTAGTGGGAAATTCCCACATATGAATGTACACCCATACTTGGGATGTAACTTGACTAGTTGTGATCGTAATGGACCTTCGACTTGGTGGTTATTGAGTGGTGGTCTAGATAGATCATTGATGTGGGCCTACCATCCAAGGTTGTTGTGCCCAATAGTTCTTAAGGATGGTCTTTATCGTATGATTTTGATATTCGCCCTATGTGGCATATTTTGATATTCGCCCTACATGGTTTTATTTGATATTTTCCCTATATGGGTTCGATGTTTTATACTGTACAACCATGCGATGGTAAGCCCCATATACTGTAATATGATTGGCCACTAGTCGATGATTTTCCATTAAACATCCTAAGATGGTAGCCTCATGGGTCAGGGATGGTAGTCATGGGATACTAGGCCTGAGCCGTCAGCCTATGCTGGGCCATGTGCTCCTCATAGTGACATTTGAGCTACTAAACCTGCTGGTTGTAAATGAATTAATAATGGATGGGCTAATCATGCATTCATAGCATTCGGGTGATGACGGGTGAATACACTACTAAAAATTGAGCAAAGGCTACGGACTGTGAAAGCTTTTAGCTACGGATTTAATCTATAGCAATTATGCTACGGATTTAATCCGTAGCCAAAAACCTAATTGATCCGTAGGTAAAACCTACCTCTTCATCATAACCGTATTAGCTATTGATGGTGCTTAAGGGGCTCCATGGGTCTCACTGAAATATATGTGTTTGATTGAAGCCGTCTATAAATTCTGATATATAATTTCAGTAGATTAGGCCAAAAATTATGTAGATTAAAGGTGGACCACACAATAAGAAATCATACAAATTAAATTTCAATTGTTAATATGTTGTGTGGTCTTCTTACAACTTCGATCTGACTCATTTTTTGCATCAGCCCTTAAAATAATATTTTAAAATTAATAGATGAAGTGGATAAATAACATACATCATTGTGGGCCCTACGATCCTAAAACCCACGGTCCAAATGGGCCGTCCGTCATGCACCCCTCCCCCAAATGAAAAATCATTCTGCCATTTTCTCCCGCCCACATACCTCCCAAAACCAGGGTTCCGTTTCTGCCTCTCTCCATCTCCTAGGCTCCCTCACCCTCTCTCTCTCTCTCTCTCTCTCTCTCTCTCTCACACACACACACACACACACACACACACAACACACACTCACTCAGCCTCTCCCTCGCCATCTCTCAATCTCCCTCTCTCCCTCACCCTCTCCCCATCTCTAGGCTGCATTCCCCTCTCTTTGTTTCCCAACCCCTCTTTGTCTCTCTCTCTCACTAGCGTTTTCAAAACCCCATTTCACCACAAGGAGAAGAACGATTAGTCTCTCTCTCTCTATGTTTTCAAAATCAGTTGTGGGTTTTCGCTAGGAAGGTCTCAACTGGTTTGAAGGTTAGAATCATGGGTCCCAAATATGGTTGTTGACATGTGCAAGAGAGTTCAGTACCTGAATGAAATCAAGGATTCTGTTGTGGCTAGGTTCCAATGGGCATCAAAGGAAGGAGCATTGGATGAAGAAAACATACGGGGCATATGCTTTGAGGTCTGTGACATTGTTCTTCATGTTGATGCAATCAACAGGGGCGGTGGACAGATCATCCCGATAGTAAGAAGGGTCATATATACCTCCCAGCTGACTAGGAAACCCAGGCTTTTTGTCCTTGTTTGGTTCAGATGCTGCCAGTCTCTGTTGGCTAAGTGGTTGTTTTTTATCCAGAGTTTTGTCTGTTTACATGTTCTAAGGGGATGAGGATATATACTTTGTTTTTGCTAAGTTTTTTTAAATTTGTGATTCTATTTTGTTTTGACAGACATGTGAAAGATTTAACCCAACTTGATCTATGAGATTCCCAGCACTGGAATCAGTTTCTTGAGGTAGTCTTGGCTCCTCTTGTACTTTCTTAGCTCATGTTTTTGTGCTGCATGTCTATTGTGTGGTTGTGATTTTTGTTTAATGGAAGTTTTAGATAGAAATTTATGATTAATCATTAGAGGAATGATGATCTAATCTAATGCTAATTTGGTTAGAAGTTAGGGATGAATAGATCATCTCAGGTATTAGTGATTTAGTGTACTTCTTTCTTGAGTTTATTTTGCTGCACTAGTAGCCAATCTAGGTTTTATATGGTTTTAATTGATTACCATCTCCAGACTCTAGTTCCAACGGTATATTACAAGGTCCACAATGAATTCCCAACACCAATTTTTGTAAATTAGCAATTTTGTGCACTAGAATCAACAATTATTCACAAATTTCTAGGTAATTAAACCTAATTTCTGCACTAGAATCAATTTATAGCAACTCAACCAAATTTTCTAGCAATTTTGTGCAAATTCTTCTGGTCTCAAAAAGGAAAACGATGTAATTTCTCTTTGATTCTCTAATCGGATGGTAAAAGCCTTTATATAGTAAATGGAACCTTAAATTGCTTTTGAATCCTAGCCATTGGCTATAATACATCTCAGCCCTTCTAAGTAAATCTGTCTGCAATCCTATGTGACATAGACCCTTTATTGTTTCAAGCCCCAATTTGTGTGTGATATAATCATGAAGAAGCCTGACCCCAACGACAGTAGAATGGAACATGTTGTCAATGCACAAGACTGATCTTGAAGACAACAGAATGGAACACGTGCAATATAATCATTCTGATGCGTGTGATCCCATCAGAATGACATTGGTTCGCACCACACTCTTTATTGGAGCATGTTGTCGATGTGGAATGATACTAAATGCCTCAACTTCTGTTTTCCTCTTTTTTTTTTTTTTTTTTTTTTTTTTTTTTTTTGTTCTATGCCATTTTGCTAAAATATGGTTGATCCAAATTATTGCCACCCCTAGCTCCCACTAACCTTGATAGAATTGATTTTTATTATGAGGGATTGAGAGAACAATTGCTGCCCCAAAACTACTTCAATGTCTTTTCAATAGATATAACAAAGATAGAGTAAATGTGTAATTTTGGTTGGCAAGAATAAAATAAACTAGAAAATGTTGTGAGATTTATATTCAACACATTCAAGTAGTCATGAATCCCACACCAAATTGTTAAAGCACAATTGGCACATCTTTGGATTTCGCATGTCCTAATATCATGTCAATTCTGACATTTAAAATGTTCAGAGTTATAGATATCGCAATTCCTACTTTTCCCTATAGCCTTAACTACAAACTAATATATTGATTTTTAGGCAAAATTTTTGTTGTTGGTGGTGGTGCCCTTATCTAAGAAGCATAGGATTTTATTTTTATTTTTTGTTTTGAGTTTATACAGATTTCTTAGGGAATGTTCTTCATTATTTTTATAAAATACTAACTAGATGATTCATTCTTTTATTGAGGCATGTTGTTTATGCAGTGCTTTGGATATTTTTGCCATCATTTCCTATTACAATTTTTGTTTTTTTTTTTTTTTTTTTTGGGTGGTTAAATGGGTGCGGGTGCAGGTATGGGTATTAATTTAAGGCCATTTGATGGTTTGTTATGTAAAGAGAACAATCCATTTTATAGGGAAGCACATGGACTTTGCACGTCCATCTCTGTGCATTATTTAGAATTTTAGAAAGACGGTGAAACTAGAATTAGACTAATGCATCCATAACCTACAATTGGGTATTATCCATTGAATCTTTGGAAATAATCACCATCAGTACTATCTTCATCATCACCATCAGTATTGTCTTCATCATAATCATAGCCTTTTCCCAGCGGGTCGGAGTTGTTATGAAAATTTATAATGTGCTTACAAATATAGAAGTAGAATAATTGGGGAAACATAAGGAGAACTCCAAAGCTTGTTGTATTCCATAACCAAGTTTTACATTGTAACACTAACAAATTGAGGTTTGGAATGTTTCTTTTTTCCCTCCTTCATTGTTGATTTGTGTTAACATGATTTGAAAACTAGTTGAAGAGGCAACCAGAGTTCATTGAATCTAACGATAATGAATTTAAAGATGTAGTGAGAGGACCTCTAGGTTTTTCTATTGAATACAATAAGTATTGTATTAATGTTTCCTCTTTGTCACTAAGGACTATGAGGAGAATAAAACGAACCAAAACAGTGGGGTTAGGATAGAGGGTATGACAACCTTCCAATCAAGTGCTAAGGATATCAATACAGTAGATGAAAATTAACCTTACTACGGAGTCCTTCGTAGAATTATCCAATTGGAGTACCGAACAGGGTACAAGCCCATCCTATTTAAGTGTGATTGGGTGAAAGTGACACATCATGGTGTTTTTTTTTTATGTCGAAGCGAATTTGAGATTAGTAAATTTGTCTAGTATTTACAGTTCAGACAAAGTCAGTGATTATCCCTTCATTCTTACAGAGCATGCCACGCAAGTTTTCTACTCCAGAGATCTAAAAAATCCTGACTGACATGTGGTCTTGGAGGTTCCAAAATTTTTTTTTGTCGAAGAAGAGACATGCATTCTATCGGAACGATTAAAGGCTGTAAGTAATACCGATGCAGGACCTGATCTCACCTCATTAACAATGGTTGATGAGTTGATATTCAATGAATTTGAAGACGTCAGTGTTGTGGTCAAGAAAATAAAGAAAAGAAAATGAGCAAAGAGAATCTACTGATTTGTTTGTATTTTCTAAGCATATAACAAAATGATATTTATTGGAGGAAATCTAATCAAGGTTTGGATAATTTAGTGAATTTTTTGTACTTTATCTGTGATCTAAATTATTTCTTAACCATTAGCTTTTTTTGCTTTTCTTTTCATATTAGGGAAGAAATAGGCACATGGATTCACAACCAGAGGTATTGGGTGCACAGGTGCTTGGGAGTATAGATTCAAGCAACACCAAAGGTAATAAGATACTTCTCCTTGATTATATATGTAAATTTATTTTTTCTTATATATTGGCGGTAATCAATGATGTGTATATATAACTGTTATTCTTTTTATGTAATTGTGTCAGCTTCTTCTTCATCTGGAAAGAGAGGCATTACTAGGGGGGTTTCTTTACTTGTGCAACTTGATAGGAAAAAAGTCCTAAAGACGAATGAATTCGAGCAACCGAACAAGGACTGTTCCGATCATAGAGACTTTGAATCATGAAAAGGTATTTGTGTTGAATCTCATGCATTGGCAATATTAGGCATGCTCATGAGCATGACATGCATAATTCCATAAAAATTGATGGAGCAGACCCAAATGTGCGTCGGAGCTATCCGAATGTTGAGAGGGGGTCTCTGGAAGGTGGGAACTGCTGTTATGACCATGATGAAGCTGTCAATTTTCTATGGACAGCATTGGAGTGGCCTGACCATTTGGACAGGCTATGTTTATGTATTTGCTTGAAATTAATAGAGCAGACCCGGATGTGCGTCGGAGCTATCCAGATGAGTGGGGGTCCGTGGAAGGTGAGAACCAATGTTAAGACCATAATGAAGCTGTCCATTTCCTATGGACAGCATTGGAGGGGCCTGACCATTTGGACAGGCCATGTTTATCTATTTGCTCGAAATTAATGGAGCAGACCCGAATGTGCGTCCGAGCTATCCGGATGAGCGGGGGTCCCTGAAAGGTGGGAACCGCTGTTATGACTATGATGAAGCTGTCCATTTCCTATGGCCAGCATTGGAGGGGCCTGGCCATTTGGACAGGCCATGTTTATATCTATATTTACAAGTACCGCACCCTTAACCTAAACCACACCCTAAACCTACAACCTAAACCTATTCTCAATTTCCTAAATCTATAACCTATAACTTATAACCTAAACCTAAACTTATTCTCAAATCCCAAAACCTATACCTATAACCTAAACTTAGACCTTAACCTAAACACAAACCTATACTTATAACCTATAACCTAAACCTAAACCTAAACCTTAACCTATAACCCAACCTAAACCTATACTTATAACCTAAACCTATTCTCAAATCCCAAAACCCATAACCTAAACTTATAACCTATAACCTAAACCCAAAACCTATAACCTAAACCCGAACCCAAATCCTTAAACCTTAACCTAAACATATAACCTATAACCTATAACCTAAGCCTATACCTAAACCTAAACTTGAAAACCCAAACCTAAACCCGATCCCGAACCCGAACTCGATTTCCTAAACCTAAACCTTAACCTATAACCTAAACTTGAAAACCCAAAATTAAACCCAATCCCGACCCCGAACCCAATTTCCTAACCTAAACCTTAACCTATAACTTAAACCTAAGCCTTAACCTAAACCTATAACCTAAACCTAAACCTATAACCTTAACATAAATCAAAACCTATAACATAAACCTTAACCTATAACCTATAACCAAAATTTATAACCTATAACGAAACCTTAACCTAAACCTAAACCTATAACCTAAATGTATTCTCAAATCCCTAAACTTAAACATACACCTAATCCTAATCTCAACTCCCTAACCTAAACCTAAACCTATAACCTAATCCTATAACTTAAACCTATTCTCAAATCCCAAAACCCATAACCTAAACCTAAACCTTAACCTAAACCTATAACCTATAACCTAAACCCGAACCCGAATCCTAAACATATAACATATAACCTATAACCTAAGCCTATACCTAAACCTAAACTTGAAAACCCAAACCTAAACCCGATCCCGATTTCCTAAACCTAAACCTTAACCTATAACCTAAACTTGAAAACCCAAACTTAAACCCAATCCCAAACCCGAACCCGATTTTCTAAACCCAAACCTAAACCCGATCCCAACCCAAACCCGATTTCCTAGACCTAAACCTTAACCTATAACCTATACTTATAACCTTAACCTAAACCTATTCTCAAATCTCAAAACCTATACCTATAACCTAAACCTAGACCTTAACTTGAACATAAACATATACTTATAACCTATAACCTAAACCTAAACCTTAACCTATAACCCAACCTAAACCTATACTTATAACCTAAACCTATTCTCAAATCCCAAAACCCATAACCTAAACATAAACTTATAACCTATAACCTAAACCCGAACTGAACCCAAGCCCAAATCCCGAAACCTTAACCTAAACATATAACCTATAACCTATAACCTAAGCCTATACCTAAACCTAAACTTAAAAACCCAAACCTAAACCCGATCTCGAACCCGAACCCGATTTCCTAAACATAAACCTTAACCTATAACCTAAACTTGAAAACCCAAACTTAAACCCAATCCCGAACCCGAACCCGATTTCCTAAACCCAAACGTAAACCCGATCCCGAACTTGAACCCGATTTCCTAAACCTAAACCTTAACCTATAACCTATACTTATAACCTTAACCTAAACCTATTCTCAAATCCCAAAACCTACACCTAGATCTTAACCTAAAC
The DNA here is from genome assembly GCA_030180095.1 of Magnolia changhungtana. Classification (NCBI taxonomy): domain Eukaryota; kingdom Viridiplantae; phylum Streptophyta; class Magnoliopsida; order Magnoliales; family Magnoliaceae; genus Magnolia; species Magnolia changhungtana. Next base: position 101,430 of record JASAUF010000329.1, on the reverse strand, counting down.
ATAAACCTATACTTATAACATATAACCTAAACCTAAACCTAAACCTTAACCTATAACCACTACAAGAAATATGGTTTTTACCTACGAAATTTTTTTTCATAGGTAAAGATGACTTTTACTGATGAAAATTATTTTCGTAGGTAAAAGTCCACTTTTACCAATGAAATTTATTTTCGTAGGTAAAGCCATCTTTACCTATGAAAATTTTCGTAGGTAAAAGGTCTTTTGACTTTTCAACTTTTCAAAGATCGAAAACTTTATTTTTACCTACGAAATGAAATTTCGTAGGTAAAATCCATATTTACCTATGAAAATATTCATAGCTAAATGGTGTTTTGAATTCCAAGATTCCAAAAGTTTACTTTTACCTACGAAATTAAATTTAATAGCTAAAAGCCATATTTACCTACGAAAATATTCGTAGCTAAATGGTGTTTTGAATTCCAAGATTACTTTTACCTATGAAATTAAATTTTGTAGCTAAAAGCCATTTTTACCTACGAAAATATTCGTAGCTAGTTTACTTTTACCTACAAAATTAAATTTTGTAGGTAAAAGCCATTTTTACCTACGAAAATATTCGTAGCTAAAGGATCAGTTGAATTTGTGTTTTTAATTTTTAAATGGAAAACTTTACTTTTACCTACAAAATCTAAAGTCGTAGGTAAAGTCCATTTTTACCTACGAATATATTCGTACCTAGAGGGTCATTTGAATTTCGTAGCTAAAAGCCATTTTTACCTACGAATATATTCGTAGCTAAAAGGTCATTTGAATTTCTCACCCATACCAAAAAAAATCGAAAAATGTGTTTTGAATTTACTTTTACCTACGAAATTAAATTTCGTAGCTAAAAGCCATCTTTACCTACGAATATATTCGTAGCTAAAGGGTGTTTTGAATTTTTTAAAAAATAAAAAAATGGAAAACTTTACTTTTACCTAAATCCATTTTTACCTACGAGAATATTCGTAGCTAAAGGATCATTTGAATTTCAAATAATCGAAAACCTTACTTTTATCTACGAAATCTAATTTGGTAGGTAAAACCCATTTTTACCTTCGACAATATTTGTAGTTAAAGGGTCATTTGAATTTCAAAAAAAAAAAACTTTACTATTACCTACAACCCATCTTTACATACGAAAATATTCGTAGCTAAAGGGTCTTTTCAATTTTGAATTTACTTTTTACCTACGAAATCAACTTTCGTAGGTAAAACCATTATTTACCTACGAAATCAACTTTCGTAGGTAAAACCAATATTTACCTACGAAAATATGCGTAGCTAAAGGGTTATTTGAATTTTTCACTCCCCCACCATAAAAATCAAAAACGTGTTTTGAATTTACTTTTACCAATGAAATCAAATTTCGTAGCTAAAAGCCATCTTTACCTACGAATAAATTCGTAGCTAAAACCTTACTTTTTCCTACAAATATCCCACCTTTGCCTACAAAAAAATCCGTAGCGAAAGTGTCTCCTGAACTTCGCCAAAAAAATCAAAAAGATTATCTTTGCCTACGAAAATATTCGTAGCCAAAGGGTCTGTTAAAATTTTCACCAAAAATCGAAAGCGTCTTTTGCGCCGCACCATCCACAAAACAAAAATTCAAAAACTTTATATTTACCTACGAAATTGAAATTCGTAGGTAAAACTCACCTTTAGCTACGAAAATAGAAATTCATAGGTAAAACTCACCTTTGGCTATGCAAATATTCGTAGCTAAAGGGTCTGTTAACGTTTCAAAAACTTAGAACCAAACTCTTTGCAAGTTTTACTCACCTTTGGCTACGAAAATATTCGTAGCTAAAGGGTCTGTTAACGTTTCAAAAACTTAGAACCAAACTCTTTGCAAATTTTCGCGGGGTGTTGAAAACGTTGGTGGTAAGACTTTTACCGACGAAAATTTTCGTCGGGAAAAGTTTTTCGTAAATATTTTTTCCTGACGGCTAAAAACCGTCAATAATAATGAAATTTGTTTTAATTTATAAAATTTTTATCTATAACCTAAATGTGTGTGTATATATATATATATATATAAAAAGGTAGTATTTAAATAATTTCTAATATCACATGAAAGGAATATTGAAAAGTTATAAAATTTTAAATATGTCGTTTAAGTAATATTTTGAGAACAAAATAATGCTTTTGAAGAGAAAAATTGGCATTTTGAAATTTTTGAGAAAAAATTAAAATATGAGAAATTTTTTTAGATTTTACAAAAAAAAAAAATCAAAATTTATTTTTAAATATTTTTGAAATATTTTATAATAAAAATGCTATTTATTTAAAAGAGTAAAACAAAATATACCTTTAAAAAAATGTTAAATTTATTTGTGAAAAATAAAATTACTAAATTATTAGGCACACCCACTAATTGAATCTTTAATCGTTTTTGGACAATGTAATCAGTTTAAATTAAAGAGTAAATAACTTCAGATGTATGCCCAATATCTTTCTCATATGTAACTTGATTGAGGTGAGTAACTAGTCAAATTGAGAGTATTGATTAGTAAAATAGAGTGAATGCATCAGACATGTAAAATGGGCCAAATATTCTGGTTAAAATTGTAACCCAACTTATTGACCTCGTGAGAACCTAAGAATTGATGTTAGTAAGTTTTGTGGGCCCCATCATGATGTCTGTCGAACATCAACACCGTGGAATTGATGTGTCCCTTTTAGGTTATGAGATATCTCAAAAATCATCAGTAAATGAAACTCAAGTGGGCCATACCATTTAAAACTATGTGAAGACATCCTAAAAAATATAAAAGCACTTGATGGGGCCCACATGAGTTTTGGATGGGGTTGAAACTTGGTCTGACCCCTCATCCAAGTGGGACACACATAATGAGTGGGTTGGATATGTGAATCACATTTAGGCAGGCCCAATATATGATTACAAATGTTGTAAGGAAGCCATTCTCCACTACATTTAAGTTACTCGTTACCTTTACCAGAGTAAACTCTGTGGGGTCCACTGTTATTTATTTATTTTATCCACTCCATTCATCCATGTTAACAAATAATTTTATTGGTAGCCATTAGAGGCCTTAAACGATTAGTGTTCATCCTCACTGTTCCCATTATGCGGCCCACTTAAGTGTTAAATCTACCTCATTTTGGACTCATGTCTCAACACAAACTCGGTGAACCATTTGGACAGAGTAGATTTTCTCTCAAACATCACGAGGGACCTCACCTGGCTCCCACCGTAAGGCTCAACCTCTATAGGGAACTAATCAGCCACGAATCAACTCTCAGCCGAATCCTTTTCTAACTACAACACTTCCGTTTCTTCCATTCCATCAACTCCAAAAGCACCCACCACTACAAAAATGCATCAAGATCATCTAAAACGGATATGAGAACCTCGGATGGTACCTGAGAAGGCCCCAAACCCTAAAGAACAGTGTCTGAACTCCTCCATTCATAGTAGCATGTGGCTACTGTCAGAAACGTTTCGCTCTTGAACCCCTCGGGATAACCACATCCAAGCTTCAATTTTAGGATTCTACAAGCTCCTCGAGACTAATCCACACCATGAAGATCATTACGAAGAAAAACCCTTGAAGTCAAAATTTGCCATTAACGAGGCACCATTTTCTCCACCGACCACCACCACCGTATGATCTCAATAATCTTCACATACGCCATTAATGGGCCACCATCTTCTCCACCAAACACCACCACCGCATGATCTCGATCATCTTATGGACACTGGATCACAGGCGGATCAATGTCACGGGGGTTGAGTGACATTGAAATGTGATGGCGGAGAGGGTGTTATACTTTACTAAAGTTGCCACTTGCTAATTACTTCATTCCCATAGTTGGCTAAACCCTGTAAAAATATTAAGAATGAGAATACGGAGGATTTCAATATCTATTATCTCTAAATCCCCAAATTCCCATACCAACATTAGAAAAAACAACTGTCCACAATCAATGACAGCTCAAAAAAATAAAATCAAACATATAAAAATTCAATGTTTTGCATAAACATATTCTTATAAACAACATACACATCTAATATTTGTTCAAAACAAGAAACTAGTAATATCCATGACATGATACCATGACACTTCAAAATACATAACGTATCGGTACTATACCCATGTGTCAATATACCAGTATATATTTGAATATAAAAGGCGTATTCGTTCCATTTTTGAGTAGTTATCATGGTATCAGAGCTGTTCATTTGTATCAAAAACCACATAGGTAGCTCCGGCACTCTGTGATTTTGTTGCAACCACGAGTATATGGGTTTGCCTGAGCTCCCGGTCGACAATTATAGTAAGACACGCCAGCCCGTGAACATGACACACTGTCGCGTTTGAGCGCTTCGTAGCTTATGTACTGGCTCGTGGCGAGGATGCGGTGGTTGATCTTGGAATCCATGGAGAATTCGGCGACGGATTCGCAATCGGCGATCGACCCATCACAGGTTAGCCTTTATGGGACTAAGCCCAATTGGTGGTCACCTGCATTAACGGTGCATTAAAATTATGATCTATACCATCCAAACCATTGGTCTATACCATCCAACATTTTAACGGCTACCAATGATCTATACCATCCAAACCATTGCTATTATGATCCAAATAATCCAAGCTGTTGATATTATGATGTAGACCATCCGAACCATTGAAATTTTGATCTAGACAATCTAGACCATCAGCATTATGATACAAACTATTCATACTATTGATATCGTGACCTATACTATTTTGACTGTCAATATTATGATTTAAACCATTCGAGCTACTGAAATTATGATCAAGAACATCCAAACCATTGCTTTTGATGATTTATACCATTTAGATCATCGATACTATGATCCAGACCAACTAAACCATTGATATTATAATCTAGACTGTCAATACTAATTGTTCAGACCATTAAAACCCTCCTAAGGCCCACTGTACTTTTTACTTGACATCCAATCTGTTGATTAAGTCATACAGGCCCAGATGAAGGGAAAAAATATCATATTGATCCAAAACTTTATATGGACCCCAAAAGGTTTTTAATGATCGACGCTCATTCAACACTGTTTCCTATAATGTGGTCCAGTTGAGATTGGGATATACATCATTTTTTGTCTCATACCATAAAATGAAAAGAAAAAATAGATGGACGGCAGGGATGAAACACATACATCATGGTGGGGCCCAGCAGCACCGATGATGTGGATCTGGGAGTCGCGCGCGAGAGACTAAGTCTCTCTCGCTCTCTGTCCTCTCTCACTCTCTCTCGCTCTCTGTCCTCTCTCTCTCTCTCTCTCTCTCTCTCTCTCTCTCTCTCGGTCCGAACCTCCACCGCGCCCTCTCTCTCGGTCCGAACCTCCACCGCGCCCTCTCTCTCTCTCGGTGCTCTCTCTCTCTCTCGCTCTCTGTCCTCTCTCTCTCGCTCTCTCTGTCCTCTCTCACCCTCACTCTCACTCTCGCGCCTCTCTCACTCTTCGCTCTCTATCCTCTCTCTCTCTCTCTCTCGACGTCTCTCCACCGCGCCATCTCTCTCTCTTTGTCTCTCTGTCTCTCTCGGTGCTCTCTCTCTCTCCACCGTGCCCTCTCTCCACCAACCTCTCTCCACCGCGCCCTCTCTCCACTGCCCTCTCTCCATCGCGGCGTTGACCGTGATCGGGGCTCCAACTCAAACAAGTATCTCTCTCTCTCTCTCTCTCTCTCAATCTCTCTCAATCTCAATACTGATTGAAAAGATTAGGGGATTTTGAGATTTGGGGATTTAGGGATTTTTAGGGGTTTTCTCTTCCTTTTGGTTGAAATTGGGTTTATGAATATGATGATTGATATCTTGCATTTCTGGATATGGGTTTTGCAATTTGGGAGCAGATTCGTAACTCTGGGTAGGAATCTACTTTGCATTTTCTGTCAGTAGCTTACTTGTAATTTTATCTTTTGATGAATGTTGAAAATGGGGACTGATTTTATCAATTGATGAGATGGGTGATGCTTTCTTATTCTGTGGATGTTTCTAAGCTCCGATGTTTCTACTTGGATTGTTATCCTTAGGCAGTCTTTTTTAAACAGTCTTTTTTTTTTCTATTGTAATCCCTACCACTTTTTCTGGGTCCTATTATGAGGTATGTGTTATATCCAAACCATCCATCTATTCAGCGAACTCATATTAAGGCTTAAGACAAAAAATAAGACAGATCTAGCTATCAAGTGGACCACACTGTAATAAGCAGTGGATGATTGAACGTCTACCATTAAAACCCTTTTAGGGGTTACAGAAGTTTTGGATCACTATGAAATTTGTTTTTCCTCATCATCCAGGTCTCCGTGACCTTATGAATAGATTGGATGGAAAATAAATGTTATGGTGGGCCCTACAAAATTTTTAACGGTGAAAATCAATTTTCCCGCTGCTGTTTGTGGTGTGGTCCAATTGATCTTTGGATATGATTTTTTTCTTTTTGATAATGCTCCGAAATGATCTCAAAATATACGGCCACCAATACCATTATGGAATGCTTTGCTAATTAGTGGTGCCACTAGCTGCCCCTCTCCATTCAAAAAGAGGAGGAAAGTGGAATGAGCCAATCCAAACACTTCAGGGCCCGTTTGGATAGCTCGTTATGAACCTTGTAATATGCTATTATATTTCAAGAAACGATGTTTAGAACACTCATTATTATTATAATTTAAATACATTATCTGTCCATAATTCTTTATTTTCTTAAATTAGAACCTAATCTACACTACCAAAAGCCTTCTCTCCTACTTTTGTCGTCCCTATGAAATTACAAAAATGTCCTCATAAAATGGTTTACATTTCATGTATGGATGACATTCAAGTAATCTTATGTTTCACCTATGAAAATATAAATTTATCCTTCATCATCATCTTATCAAGGGTATTTAAATAAGCCCATTTAAGTAATTTACTTTTAGCATTCATCTTATATTGTTGATTGCTCCTAAATTTCCTGCCCTTTTATAATTACATAATTAACTCTAGAATAATTTTCCACTTTCCATTGGGTTCTTACCTTAACCATCCAATTGTTTATGACAATTTGGTTTTGTAATTGAAAACCTATTAATTTAAGTTTAGTAACTGAAATGGTCAGGCTAATCCAGTCTATGTTAATCTATGTAAACAAATATACAAATACAGAGAAGTGTGTATGGGAGAGAGAAAATGAGAGCAGGGAGGAGAGATAGTCGATGATTTCATGGCCTTTGTTGATTGCAGCATTTGCATCTTTTGAGTTGGTGAATGGTATAACATTATGGGGGAGAGGATGTGGTGGTGGTGGTGTGGAGACTTCTCTATAAATGGGAACTAAGGGGTCGTTTGGATGCCTGTAAATGGGGCTAACTGTAAATGGTTTACAATTTGTGTTTGGATGCTGAAAAATGCTTATAAATGATTCTCAGGCTGTAAATCATTTTCAGCTTTTAGGTCCATTTGATTTACAGGAAAAAAAAAAAAAAAAACCTGTGATTTCATTTGCAAGCTCTTCATTTACAACCTAACTACTACAAATGAAAAGATTGGCTCTTCATTTACAAGACTTGAAACAATTTATAGGCTATCCAAACATAGGGGTGAGAGTAATCAAAATCCTTTGGATTTTGTAAAACAGGTATAAACCAATATTTCAAATTGGAGGCTTTTGGGGGATTTTAATTCCTTTAGAATTCAAATACCTCAAATCCCCAGAAATCCATGCCGCCAAAAGATCCCAAGAGGAATATATTTTTTGTTCTAAGAACTGACTACCTAATCGGAATTATGTTACAATCCTTCATTTTTCATGCCTTGAAAGTGTCTGTTTCTACCTCTCAAAAAAAGAAAAAAAAAAAAAAGAAAAAAAGAAAAAAGAAAAAAAGAGGAGTTTGTTTCCTATTCTTTTCCCTTGAAATAAAATGCTAGTAAACATGGGTTGGAGGTGAAGTTACCTTACAGCTGGTTGCTGCTAACTAGTGTTCTTTCGTCATAAATATCTTCTATGACTTTTTTTTTTGTGCCCATTTATCTATATAGCTGGATATTGGTTGGAACCCAGGTGACGTTTGCACTCATTAAGATAATTCCAGCTTTTACATGAACATCCAGATCTATTGATCAGTACAACTTTTTATCTGCACTTCTAACATTGGAAATTGGAAATTAACTAGCCGGACAATCTTACCCCTTGGACCCAAAGTTTTTTAAGCTATGAAATCATCATACACTTAAGTGTTATCCCAACTAATTGGGGTTGGCTAGATGAATCATTTTCCACCATTCTACTCTATCAAGGGCTATAGCTTCAGTTAGACCACGGGTCATCAAGTTTCTTACTACCTCCATCTATGATCTTTTGGGCCTTCCCATTGCCCTTTCAGAGCCTTCAGCTTTTACCAACTCACCCCTTATAACTGGATATGGGTTTTGCAATTTGGGAACAGATTCGTAACTCTGGGTAGGAATCTACTCTGCATTTTCTGTCGGTAGCTTGCTTGTAATTTCGTCTTTTGATGAATGTTGAAAATGGGGACTAATTTTATCAATTGATGAGATGGGTAATGATTTCTTGTTCTGTGGATGTTTTTAAGCTCCGATTTGGCGATCCAACCCTTTTCAACAACAATGAATTAAAACTTGTGAGAATGTGAGAGCACTGAGGAGTGAAATGGCCCGATTAAAGGATATGATAGTGCATACCATCTGATGAACAGTCTAGGTCTGGCCATTGACACATGTTGCTAATGTGCTAGGTAGGCAGTCTTTTTGTTCATGTGAATGCTTCACTATGGTTATGCAGTTAGGGCTATGAACGAGTCGGGCTTAGGTAGGTCTTGGCTAGGATGTGACATGTATTATGATATAACCAGTCTAAATTTGAAAACTTTACTTACTAAGAGTGGAATTTAAAGTCTACCTGCATTGATTTGAGTTGGTAACTATCACATGTACATTTTTTAAGTATCTACATATCAAGTGTTTTACTCTTTCAGATTATCACATGGCTCCCAAAGTCATAACAGAAGATGAAGTGGCCCATGTCCAAGGCATCCAAAAAGGACAAAAGAAGAAAAAAGATGAAGAGGAATAAGATACTGGGTTTAAGTATGATGCTTGATACCATATGCACTTAGAAATTTGAATAAGATGTTTAATGCTAATATTATGTTTTATTAATTTCAATAAGAAAATTGCAAGAATTATGAGATGATTTTAAGAGAGATTTAAAAAAATAATAAATAAATAAATAAATAAAATGGTGTGATTTAGGTAGAAGGGAGTTTATGTGGATGGACTAATTTCATGTGGGTGAGATCCACACTGTCATAGAGTGCAACACAATGTGCTTGGACAATTACCTAAAAATCAGGCCAACTCATAACCCATGAGGTCCGCACCAAGTGAAATAGTTGAGATTGGAATGTCCACCATTAGTTTTGTGTAGGGCCTGCAAATCAAATATTAGAATTGATCAACCGGTCTAAGTTTGAAATTTTCCTTGCCAATAGTGGAATTTACAGTTTACCTAGTTTTGATTTGAGTTGGTAATTATCATATGAACGTTTTTTTAAGAGTCCTGCATATTAAGTGTCTTACTCTTTCACATGATCACATGGCTCCTAAAGTCATGACAGAAGATGAAATGGGCCGTCCATCAGGTGTGCCATCCAATGTTTGGACTGAGGCTAAAAATCAAGCCAATTTATTATTCATGGGGCCTACACCATGAGAAAATAGTTGAAAGTCCCACCATAGACAATTAACAATATACACATGTCGTACCTTAGTACTCAATCCATTTGGCACTTTTTTGTTTCTGCCTAAGAGGCAGTAAGAAGGTTTGACTGTATTCCATTTTCTTAGCATCATCATATTGCTTTTTGTTAACATCATTTGTTTATGTTTAATGAAACTGTGTTGAAATTATGAAGAAACATCATGCATATTGCATTTCATACATTTCTTTTGCTTGCTAACTATCATCGCCCTAAATTAATCTCAGAGGGTGACCTTTCTAATTGCTCCACTTTTAACAGCAGACAAATGTGAAAATTTTCAATTTTTTTATTTTGAGTTTCTGAGTTATTCAGTAATTGTAAAAGATCTTTGCATTGTTGGTGCAAATGCCGAATCAAGTTGCAATAACTACTGAAACCTGTTCAAAATTTCAGAACGGCAATGTCTTAATAGCTGCAAAGGTAGTTTTATCTAATACCATTGAATATTGATTGCATCTTGTTTGAGAGAGTTGAATTCATGTCTATCTGTGTGTTTTGCATTTTCAATTGTCTTTCTGCTTTGTTGATCTTCACTTACTGTTTTATTGTTTGTCCTTTAGAAAAGGGCTACTTGTAATTCTACTGGGACCAGATTCTCTGTGTTTGTGCACATGAACTTCTTGATACACTTTTCTACATATATGGTTCATTCAGGATAGTTATCTGTGAGCATTCTGTTTTAAAATTGAGTGTTTGATGTATATCCGGTACATCGTGTTGTAAACAAATATAATATTTAAAGTTCCTTTCCAGGTAAAGGCTGTGATTTCAAACCTTACAGAGGAGAAAAATTCTGCCATTCGGCTGAATAATAAACTTTGTCAGGAACTGGTAAGGAAGTTTTTCCCGATTCCTCATGAAATTTTTTATATTTATGGACAACCCATTGATTAAGTAAATGACTGAATGGAGGTTGTGCTTTATGAGAACTAAACACCTACCAACATGGTACCACAACTTGTGGTACCATACCAACTTTTTTGCCAACCTGCCACTTGTGTAGGACAATGACCAATTGGTATATTGGTGGAAAAAGGGTACAGTACCACAAGGTGGGTACTGTTCCCTGTAGGTTGTCAGTTCTCATGCTTTATATTCTTGGAAGCTGTTTTTGGACTATATTATTGTATACCGTGTTGTTTTTTTTTTTTTTTTGGATAAGCAAACAAAGAGGATTTCATTAAGAAAAAAAGTGAACCATACAAAATGAAGACTGGGGGATTATATTATTTTTACCATATTGACTGTTCGGTTCTTAATGGGACTTTTAGTTACCATACTCTGCTTTGTTCTGCTGTGGTGTCTTTTATCATATGTATTGGCTTCTATCCTATTGTGTGTCTCATATCTGAGGTCAAGGGTGCGTGTGTGGGGTGGTAGCGTGTGTGTTTCTCACCTTTGTAAGGGTTATGGTCTCATACTCCTTTGGTTGTCAAATTTTGATGTGTCAAATCATCTATCTGTGTCTTGTGCTGGTATGTTGATTTTTTATTCAAGACACTGCTTAAATACTTCAAGATGCTACAAGTTGAAGCACAAGATGTTAAAGTTCAAAAAGCCATAAAAAGCGACAAGATGTTGAAGCTCAAGATCTCAATGTTGATTTATGTTGATGAAGATCTCAAGATTTCAAGCCTGATAGTGTTCAAGACTTCAAGCCTGATATTGGTTCAAACAATCTACATTCGTTGAATGGTTGAAGTTCAATATCCATACGACATATTTTAGGTTTGAATGACCTTAGGTTGACCCTTTAAGTAGGTCATTTTGGATACATAAATCAAATCTTTATTTAACATTAGTTTGGTCTATTCCAAGACCAGTCCTAGCTCTTGTTCGACCAATCCTAGCATTGGTTCGACTAGTCCAAGAAAATCCACGATCAGTCCTAAGTTGTTGAAGTTTTTTTCGGATTTTTTGGAATGCCCACGACCTGTCCTGGAAGTCCTTCGACCGGTCGTAGGTTGGCTTCGACTCGTCCACGATCTGTCGTGGAGCTACGACTGAAAGACCAGCAACTGATTTCATGGTCACACGACCAGTCGTAGGTATCTACGACCAGTCGTAGGTGTCCCACGACTGTCGTAGGGTTCACACGACCTGTCGTAGAACGGTTTTCAAAGATCGCGCTCAAATGTTCAAAAATGCATTAGAGCTACGACTGTCTAGGTTTCTAAGACCGGTCGTAGGAATGATTTTTCTTCTATAAATTGAACACGAATTTGAGTTTTGATATTCGAACTCCATTCCATTCAAGAATTTTCAAGTAATCACTCGAGATAAGTCTGTGTTTATTTTAAACTAAATTGTGCTTATTTAATATTCCTTTTTGCTAGCTTATTTTATTTGATTTTGTTTCTCTATTCCAATCTTATTTGAAAGAGGAATTATATTATTCCTTCTTCTTGGAATCAAAATCAAATATAGCTTCGCCCTACAAGTTAAATCTAAAATCTATTAGAATTTAGAACCTATGAATGTGAGTATTGGAAATTGAACTTTGATATTCAATCATCTACTCCGATTGGTTCTACTGGAACATAAAGGAGAAATCCAGGTATTTTACAATTCTGTAAAATTTATTTACTTTTGGTTTTGTTTGAGGTTGAGCCAGAAAAATCTCATTGTATTGGTTTTGTTTGAGATTGAGCCAGAAAAATCTCATTGTTTTGGTTGTCTGAGAAAACCAGAAAACTCAGAAAAAGGGGTTTTTGAATTGTGTAAGCCCAAGTGAAAAAGACACAATTGTAAAGGTTTTTGGTGAACCTGTAAAACCTATTTGATAGTGAACGCTAATATCCACTGTGTGAGGATATTAGGAGTGGAGTAGCATTCTGTGTGGCTGTTGTAAAACAGTTGGTGTACACACAGGCGAACCACTATAACCCTTTGTCTTGTGGATTGAATGCTTGCTTAATTTTCATATTTTTTATCATTTGATTGTGTGGAATGTACAAGTGGATGTGAATGTTGTAACTATTTACATTTTCAAGCAAGTGTGGGGATTGTTGTAATAATTTAGATCTTTACTTCTGTATTTATTTTCAATTCCTTGCTATTTCATTTTCTTATATTAACATTGAGTTCTTGATTCAAAAGAGGTTCTAGAAATAAGGTTGTCTACCATAAGCCCTTGTTTATTATGGTGTAAGGTTGTCCTTAGAACTGAATTTGTATCAATCTCTCAATAAGTATTTATCAAGGTGATTTATATTTAGCATTGTGAATTGATTCATTATTGTAAGGGTATTGATTTACTTTTGTTCCGCTGATTTATTTTTAAATTTGGCATAGTCCTATTCACCCCCCCCCCTCTAGGACATATAGCTTGGCCTTTTCAAGTGGTATCAAAGCCTAATAGCTCATTTTTGTTGCTTTTTAATTGGATTTATTTCCTGAGCTAACGATCTAAGCTATATAAAAAGATGTCAATTTTTGATAGCCTTTCGATTACTAGGCCTCCACCTTTTGATGGCTCCAACTATGCCTATTGGAAAGCGAATGAGAATCTTCCTCGGATCAATGGATGAAAGTGTGTGGCTAGCCACGGTGGTGAATGGAATCCTCCTACCATGGAAATGCTTGGTGTTGATGGTTCAAAATTTATGAAAATTACACCATTTTTCCAATGGACCACACTTGAGAAAAATGAGAGTAGTGCTAATGCTAAAGCACTAAATGCAATCACTTGCGCACTATCATAGGATGAGTTCAAAAGAATCATATCTGTGATCTTTTATAAAGCAAGCACAGGATATTTTAGAAATGACACACGAGGGTACAACAATTGTCAAGAAATCTAAAGTCCAACTCCTCACAACTAAATTTGAAGAAATTCATATGGAGGAAAATGAAATGTTTATGGACTTTTACACTAGATTGAATGACATTGTAAACTCTATATGGGGTCTTGGTGAAAAGATCTCAGAAAGTAAAGTGTGTGCAAAAGTACTACGCTCTCTTCTGAAGCGGTTCAATTCAAAGGTAACCGCAATCCAGGAACTTCGTGATACGGACAATATGAAGGTAGAAGAGTTAGTTGGTTCTTTGCAAACCTATGAATTAAGTTTTAAAGCTCCTAAAGGTAAGTCTATTGCTTTGAAGTCATCTAAAAATATTACTCAAGAAAATTCAGATTCAGAAAAGTCTGAAGATGATATGGCCCTTTTGGCGAAAAAGTTTTATAAGATTTTCAAAAGTAAGAAAAGAGTTGACTTTCAAAAGGCAAATGAAAAGAAACGTTCTAAACCTAAGTCTAAATCTTGGAAGTCATTGAAAGATAGTCAATGTTATAACTGTCAAGAATATGGGCATTTAGCAAACAAATGTCCTAAAAAGGACAAATCCAAAAGAAAGGGTATGTTGGCTACTTGGGATGAATCGTCGATTAAAGCCTCTTGAATCGAAAATTCGAAACCGAAGTCGGGCGAAAGTGAACTTAAGGCCCTTATGACTCTAGCCAAGTTTACTTTTTCAGATCACGATGATTCAACAAGTGAAGAAAATTTGGATAGTGATCATGAAAATGATGAAGATCTACAAGTTGCTTACAATGCCTTATATAAAGAAAGTTGTAAAATTGCTGTGAAACTTAAACTTCAAAAAGAAAAGTTCTTTAAACTTAAAGAATGTTTTGAAACCCTTGTTTTAGAAAAATCTCAAATTTCAGATTGTTTTGAAAAATCAAAGTGTGATTTAGAATTCAAAACCTCCCTAATTGAAAATTTGAAATCTGAAAATGAGAAACTTAAAAATGAAGTATCCTCTCTTCTGAGTTTGAAGGACACATGGAGATATGCCCAAGGTGATCCAAAATTAGAAAAATTATTATCCGGATCAAGAAAATGTGGTGATCGATCCGGTTTGGGCTTTGACAAAAACACATCTCCTAAACAAAAGAATGCTCCTTCCATTTTTGTGAAAGGAGAGTCTTCTAACTCAAAAGGAAAAGGTACTAATCAAGTTTTTTCTAAAAATACAAAAACCTTTCAAAAACACAAAAGCAGCTATATAAATTTCAATAATCAGATTCGAAACCCGCTAGCTGAAAAAATTATTGATTTACTTAAGGAGCTATTAAAATCTAACTCAGTAGGTCACTCTTATAACTATAATCAAAAGAAGACCAATTATTCTCCTAAACCCAGAACTGTACTGAAATGGGTTCCCAAGGTTACTTGTTTGGTTGCTCACACTGCTTTCAAAGCTACAAGTCATTCAAAATGGTACCTAGACAGTGGATGCTCCAGACATATGACAGGCGACAAAGCTCTATTCACCGATCTTGAAGATATGACTGATGGATCAGTCACTTTTGGTGATGGTAGCAACTGCAAGATAATTGGCAAAGGTACGGTTCAACTCTATAACCTTCCCTTATTTAAAAATGTGTTATATGTTGAAGGTTTAAAACACAACTTGTTGAGCATATCTCAAATATGCGATAACAACCATAATGTTAAATTTTCTAATCAAGGTTGTGAAATTACAAATGAAAAGGGTTCTGTAATACTAACTGGTCGCAGAACTTCTGAAAACTGCTATATAGTAAGCAATGGTAGCTCATCTAATCAAACGTGCTACATGGTCCATACCGATGAGACAGATTTATGGCATAAACGCCTTGGACATGTACACTACCGAAACTTATACAGATTGAGCAAAGGTGAACTAATAAAAGGTCTACCTAAAATGCGAAAAGTAGACAAGATCTGTGGTGAATGCCAGTATGGTAAACAAACTAGGAGCTCTCACAAAAAGGTGAACTCCAATATCACCACAAGACCTCTCGAGCTTCTCCACATGGATCTTATAGGACCAACAAGAACGGAAAGTCGAGGTGGCAAAAAGTACATCTTAGTTATTGTGGATGATTATTCAAGATACACTTGGGTTTCATTCTTGAGAGATAAATCAGAAACCCTTGATGAAGTGAAAAAGATTATAAAACGGATTCAAACTGAAAAATGTTCTCAAGTCAGCAAGATCCGTAGTGATCATGGATCCGAATTCAAAAATAGCGGTTTTGAGAAATTTTGTAGCGATCAGGGAATATCGCATGAATTCTCAGCACCTAAAACTCCTCAACAAAATGGAATTGTCGAGAGGAAGAATAGAGTGCTTCAAGAAATGGGAAATGTTATGTTAAATAGCATGAAGCTACCTAGGAATCTCTGGGCTGAAGCAGTGAATACAGCCTGTTACATTATTAACCGTGTTTATATTTGTAAATCTAATAATAAAACGGCTTATGAAATGTGGTTTGAGAAAAAAGCCTTCTGTCAAATATTTTCGAATTTTTGGCGTAGTGCTATATTTTACGTGGCCGTGAAAATTTGGGAAAATTCGACACTAAAAGTGATGATGGAATCTTTTAGGTTATTCTTTAAACATCGTGCTTATCGTGTTACGAACAACGGGACCGGTGTGATTCAAGAGTCAATAAATGTTGTGATTGTGATCTTTTGAAGACACTGTTCCTAGTTTAGATAATGATGAAGTTCTTATACTTGAAAAACAAGAAATTTCATCAAGTGAAACTAATCTGAATTAAGGATTTGTAAAGATCATCCAACCTCTCAAATACTTGGAAATCCTCTCACCGGTGTGCGCACTTCGTAGACAATTAGAGGACATATGTAACTACGTTATGCTTTACATCCCAGATTGAGCCTGGTAATGTAAAAGAAGCACTTTCTACGATGAAAATTGGATTCTTGCGATGCAAGAAGAACTTAATCAGTTTGTCGAAATGATGTCTGGCAACTTGTTCCTAGACCTAAAGATAAACATATTATTGGAACAAAATGGATTTTCAAAAACAAAACTGATGAACTTGGAAATATTATTCGAAATAAAGCAAGACTAGTTGTACAGGGATATACACAAATTGAAGGTATTGACTATAATGAAACATTTGCTCCTATAGCTCGTCTTGAATCTATCAGACTTTTTATCTCCATTGCATGTTTCAAGAAAATTAAAATTTATCAAATGGATGTTAAGAGTGCCTTTCTGAATGGTGATTTACATGAAGAGGTATATGTTGAACAACCTACAGGGTTTGAAGATCCTAAATTTACTGATCATGTGTATCGTCTTAAGAAAGCTCTCTATGGTCTAAAACAAGCTCCCAGAGCATGGTACGAAAAATTGACTAAGTTTTTACTAAGTCATAACTTTCAGATGGGATGTGTTGATAAGACACTCTTTGTTAAGAAACATAACGATGATATTCTAATGGTTCAAATATATGTTGTGATATTATTTATGGATCAACTTTGTACTAACATGATTTGTTGAGTTTGCAGATTTGATGAAGTCTAAATTCGAAATGAGTATGGTTGGAGAATTAAACTATTTTCTAGGGTTGCAAGTAAAACAACAACCTGATGGAATTTTTATCTCCCAAACCAAATATGCTCAGAGTTTAATTAAAAAATTTGGATTCGAGAAAGGTAAAAATTTTGATACTCCAATGAGTATAACTGTAAGACTCTCAAAAGACTCTACAGGTAATGATGTGGATCCTAAATTGTATCGTAGTTTGATTGGTAGTTTACTTTATCTAACTGCTAGTAGACCAGATATTGCTTTGAGTGTTGGTATTTGTGCTTGTTATCAATCAAATCCTAAAGAATCTCACTTAACCGCTTTGTTAAGCGGATTATGCGTTATGTCGCAAGTTCTACTAAATTGGGTCTCGGTATCCACATGAGACTAATGTTCAATTAATGCAATGCAGAGATCTTGGTGGTTTTGGAAACATAGATGATAGGAAATCAACCAGTGGTGGTTGTTTCTACATTGAAATTGTCTTGTTTCTTGGTTTAGCAAGAAGCAAAGTTCTATATCGCTATCAATCTATTGAAATTTGAATACATTCTTCTTTGGAAATGCATGTACTCAACTTGTTTGGATGAAACGAATGTTAAGCGATTATGGAATTACTCAAGATTCTATGATTTTATTTTGTGATAATTCCAGTGCAATAAATATCTCTAAAAATCCAGTTCAGCATTCACGTACTAAGCATATTGATGTGCAATTTAAATTGAGTTTGCATGATTTTGTGTAACATAAGATTGATGTTTTATTTGCTTAAACTTGAAATTATTTATAATAATAAAAAAATTGCAAATTTTTTGTCATTTTCGACCTGTCGTGGGGATACACGACCGGTCGTGCCACGACCGGTCGAACACGTACTCGACCTGTCGTAAAGCACGGGATTTCACTTAAAATTGGGGTTTTTAGTCTTCTTCTTCATTTCTTCATTTCTTTCCAACCGTCCTAGCTACGGCTGCCCCAACCCATCTTCATTGTTCTTCAAGGTTAGTGATTCTTTTACATTTTTCTTATAGATTCTTACTATTATTACTTCAAAACTCATGTTTGTGGAATCTATTTGATCATTGATTGCAGGATTTGGGGTTTTTATCTTAAAAAATCTGTTCTATCTAAATCTCATTCCTTCTATTTTGTATCTAGTTGTTTCCTTGAAATCCTTCTTTAAAAATGGATCCTAGAGGTAAAAAGAAAACTACTCGAGGTCCATCTTCTTCTAGATCAACTTCTATTGTTCAACGTCATCTTCGCTCTCCTGAAAATGATCCTTCTGATGCTAGAGATTTGCGTATGCGTAATGTTATTGTTGAACGTCATGTTACTGTCAATCACATTGCTTCTTTTGGTATTCCTTCTTTGTTGGAATCTGTGGGATGGGATAACATCCTACATTGGGGTGGAGCTGCATACCAGTCCATTTCCCAATCCATGTTTGCATGTATCTGTGATTTTTCTCTTGAGAATTTAATCTTTAAAGTTGATACTCAAGAAGGTTTGTTTGTTGTAGATCGACATTTGATTGCAGATATTATGGAAATACCTATCAATGATGAAAGCATTCCAATTAATATTTTACATGATAGTCTCTCAGAATCTGAACGACGAATGCTTACTAGAGATTTATGTAATATGGATGTTCATTGGACTCATAAAGGTCATACACTTCCCTCAAGGTATTTGTTACCCAGACACAAAGTACTTCATAAGATATTCATTTCAAATCTTTATCCACGTTCTGGTAATAAAACCGAACTCACTTCTTTTATGGTTCGTGTTTTGCATTCTGTTGTCTCTGGTGTTAAAATATGCCTCCCTTCTTTAATCTGTCATACCATTATTCTGTCGCGTCACCATCCTGGACATAGTGATATACCCTTTGGTTATTTACTGACTAGGTTAGCAAATCATATGCTCATAGCCATGCCTACTAGAGAAAAACCGATCCACCATCTTCCCTTTAATAATTCCAATCTTAATAAGATGACTTTAGATTTGGGTAGAGACCGAGTGGATGCTGGTAGCAGTGGTGGTGAAGCAGGTAATGCTGAAGCTAGTGATCTTCCTGAGGACGTGAATATGGATGACTTATTTGAAGAACTTGAGTCTGACTCGGCTGATGATCCTGATTTTCAGCCGTCTGATTTTGATGAAAGGTTGAATTCTCTTCAAGAGCAGGTGGCTCAAATTCGTGTTACTCAAGACACACAATTTTCTTATATGCGAAAATATATGAGGCGAATTGCTAAAGGATTACACAAAATTGATCCATCTAATCCTGCGCCCTCTTCTGGTTCTGACTGAATTTTTTTTGGTCTGTAATATTTACTAATATTTGCTTGCATCTCATAACTTTTTTGTTGGTTATGGACAATTTTCTCCTGCTACATCTACTATCTTATTACTATTCTTCTTCCTTTGTCCTTTTGTGCCAAAAAGGGGGAGAAGTTTGGTGAAATCAAGTCATGTTATGAAATCAAGTCATGTTGATTTTAAACTAAACTTATTTATGTGCTTCTATTACTCAGGGGGAGTTAAACTTTCTCATGAGTTATGGGAAAATGATTATTGCTTATCATGTCTATAGGAAAATGATTATTGCTTATCATGTCTATACATCTGTGCATCTGTGCTTGCTTTGTACTTCTCTTATGTCTATTGGAAGAATTATTACTTGGTGTGGTGTTTTGTCACAAATTTGACAAAGGGGGAGATTGTAAGGGTTATGGTCTCATACTCCTTTGGTTGTCAAATTTTGATGTGTCAAATCATCTATCTGTGTCTTGTGCTGGTATGTTGATTTTTTATTCAAGACACTGCTTAAATACTTCAAGATGCTACAAGTTGAAGCACAAGATGTTAAAGTTCAAAAAGCCATAAAAAGCGACAAGATGTTGAAGCTCAAGATCTCAATGTTGATTTATGTTGATGAAGATCTCAAGATTTCAAGCCTGATAGTGTTCAAGACTTCAAGCCTGATATTGGTTCAAACAATCTACATTCGTTGAATGGTTGAAGTTCAATATCCATACGACATATTTTAGGTTTGAATGACCTTAGGTTGACCCTTTAAGTAGGTCATTTTGGATACATAAATCAAATCTTTATTTAACATTAGTTTGGTCTATTCCAAGACCAGTCCTAGCTCTTGTTCGACCAATCCTAGCATTGGTTCGACTAGTCCAAGAAAATCCACGATCAGTCCTAAGTTGTTGAAGTTTTTTTCGGATTTTTTGGAATGCCCACGACCTGTCCTGGAAGTCCTTCGACCGGTCGTAGGTTGGCTTCGACTCGTCCACGATCTGTCGTGGAGCTACGACTGAAAGACCAGCAACTGATTTCATGGTCACACGACCAGTCGTAGGTATCTACGACCAGTCGTAGGTGTCCCACGACCTGTCGTAGGGTTCACACGACCTGTCGTAGAACGGTTTTCAAAGATCGCGCTCAAATGTTCAAAAATCTGTTAGAGCTACGACCTGTCCTAGGTTTCTAAGACCAGTCGTAGGAACGATTTTTTCTTCTATAAATTGAACACGAATTTCAGAGTTTTGATATTCAGAACTCCATTCCATTCAAGAATTTTCAAGTAATCACTCTGAGATAAGTCTGTGTTTATTTTAAGCTAAATTGTGCTTATTTAATATTCCTTTTTGCTAGCTTATTTTATTTGATTTTGTTTCTCTATTCCAATCTTATTTGAAAAGAGGAATTATATTATTCCTTCTTCTTGGAATCAAAATCAAATATAGCTACGCCCTACAAGTTAAATCTAAAATCTATTAGAATTTAGAACCTATGAATGTGAGTATTGGAAATTGAACTTTGATATTCAATCATCTACTCCGATTGGTTCTACCGGGCTGCTAAAGGAGAAATCCAGGTATTTTACAATTCTGTAAAATTTATTTACTTTTGGTTTTGTTTGAGGTTGAGCCAGAAAAATCTCATTGTATTGGTTTTGTTTGAGATTGAGCCAGAAAAATCTCATTGTTTTGGTTGTCTGAGAAAACCAGAAAACTCAGAAAAAGGGGTTTTTGAATTGTGTAAGCCCAAGTGAAAAAGACACAATTGTAAAGGTTTTTGGTGAACCTGTAAAACCTATTTGATAGTGAACGCTAATATCCACTGTGTGAGGATATTAGGAGTGGAGTAGCATTCTGTGTGGTCTGTTGTAAAACAGTTGGTGTACACACAGGCAACCACTATAACCCTTTGTCTTGTGGATTGAATGCTTGCTTAATTTTCATATTTTTTATCATTTGATTGTGTGGAATGTACAAGTGGATGTGAATGTTGTAACTATTTACATTTTCAAGCAAGTGTGGGGATTGTTGTAATAATTTAGATCTTTACTTCTGTATTTATTTTCAATTCCTTGCTATTTCATTTTCTTATATTAACATTGAGTTCTTGATTCAAAAGAGGTTCTAGAAATAAGGTTGTCTACCATAAGCCCTTGTTTATTATGGTGTAAGGTTGTCCTTAGAACTGAATTTGTATCAATCTCTCAATAAGTATTTATCAAGGTGATTTATATTTAGCATTGTGAATTGATTCATTATTGTAAGGGTATTGATTTACTTTTGTTCCGCTGATTTATTTTTAAATTTGGCATAGTCCTATTCACCCCCCCCCCCTCCCCCCCCTCTAGGACATATAGCTTGGCCTTTTCAACCTTTCAAAAAATAAATAAAAATACTCACGAAGTTGAAAAAGTGGTTCTACTCTACTTGGACATTACTTGGACATGTGTTTATGATGCTTAAATCAATCCACTTGGATGTGTGGTAATGATGCAATGATTAGCACACTAGAACATGTGTTTGTTTAAAAACCTTAAATCAGTCCACTTGGACATGTGTTTAGAATGCTTTAATCAGTCCACTTGAACATGTGTATCTAGATGATTAAATCAGTCCACTAGAACATGTGTTGATGGTGCTTAAATCAATCAAGTCAGATGTGTGGTAATGATGCTAAGATCAGCCCACTCCCTAATTAAAATCAACATGTGTTTATGATGCTTAAATCAATCAACTTGGATGTGTGATATTGAATGCTTAATAGCTAACTTAGCTTTGTGTATTATATATCCACCAACTAGCTGCTTAGGAAATTAGACATAAGTTCCATATAGGTTATGGTTTATCACACATCTAAAGTATGGCATACAATTGCATGTAGAAATAAGGGCATTTCAACATCCATGTATAGCCTTGTTCCTCTCTACACTCGCACACATGCCAATATACATGTGAGAGATCCCAATACCCACCATATAGATTCCTTGACACAAAAGTAAATACAGTAAAAACTCATGAGCAGGGCATATAGTATGAGACAAGTAGATGGAAACCATCCATTAGTTTCACACATTGTAGCTCACCTAATGAGTGGATGGCCTCATTTTTGGGCTAAGGTCCAGAAAAATCATTGTTGCGGCCAACAAGTGGAGATTAGACAAAACTATAGTGATCTATGCACTCCTCCAAATATAGTTGTATCACCATCATCATTGCTTGCTAGAAATGATGTGTTTGACTAAAATAGTGATCTATAGTGATCTATACACTACCCCAAATTGAAGTCTTTTATTTGACTTTAAGATATTACATCCATTGCCTTCTGTTCCCTAAAATTGTCCTTGCAAACTTTCATGAGCTTGTATATTACATTTTTTGTCTTAAATTATTATTGCGATTAGTTAGTTTATAGTTGTGACATGTAATTTATATATTTGCAAGTTAGATAATTAGTTACTCGTTTGAGGATTTCTATGAGGCCATACATAGATATAGTGTGTTTTTGGTGGCATAGAAATCACTCAAATTGTCCCATTTTGGACAGTTCAAGGTTAGATGGAAAGTATGCTTTTATACAATCTATTTAAATGTTTATGCCTGATCCGTGGTCCATCTTCTCGTTTCTCTCCGGATATGTTTCTTCCGTTCCATATCCAATGCCAAATATCTTTACAATGCTTTAGATATTTGGCATCGGAATGTAACGTAAGATCAACTTATCTGGAGAGGCATGGGGAGATGCTGCCGGATTTTCGGCGTAGACGTTTAAATGGGAATATAAAAGTATTACAATCTATCTAACCTTGGATGAGTAACTAATTTAGGATTTAATTGTATTAGCTAAGAAAATGTTGAAGCAGACCCGGATTTGTGTCGGAGCTATCCGGATGTTGAGCTTAGAAAATGTTGTAGCAGACCCAGATGCATGATTTTCCTTTTCAAGTATTAATCATAGAGTGACAGAACTTGTTTCAATTTTCTTGGATGGATGATGAATATATGCAGCGAATGTAAATGAAAATAAACAACTTATAAACTAAACTTAAACCTAAACTTATAACCTTAACCTAAACCTAAACATAAACCTATAACCTAAACCCAATCCCGAACCTGAACCTTAACCTATAACCTATAACCTAAACCTTATCCTATAACCTATAACCTATTCTCAATTCCCTAAAGCTATAACCTATAACCTAAACCTTAACCTATAACCTAAACCTAAACTTATATCCTTAACCTAAACCTATTCTCAAATCCCAAAACTTATAAACTAAATGTAAACCTAAACTTATAACCTTAGCTTAAACCTATTCTCAAATCCCTAAACCTATTCTCAAATCCCTAAACCTATACTTATAACCTAAACCTAATAATAACCTATACTTATAACCTTAACCTAAACCTAAACCTAAACCTAACTTATAACCTAAATCTATTCTCAAATCTCAAAACCTATACTTTTAACCTAAACCATAACCTAAACTTAAAAACCAAAACCAAAACCTATAACTTGAACCTAAACCTACTGTCAAATTCCAAAACCTATACTTATAACCTAAACCTAAACCTATAACCTAAACCCGATCCCGAACCCGAACCTTAACCTATAACCTATAACCTAAACCTTATCCCATAACCTATAACCTATTCTCAAATCCCATAACCTATACTTATAACCTAAACCTAAACATATAACCTAAACCTATAACCTAGCCTAATCTTAAAGCTATTTCCATAAACTGACTCTAGTTTTTTCATTTTAGAGATGGATAAGAGTTGGATGCGAGCAAAGAACAGGTTTAGCCCAGAGTATAAACAAGGGGTTCAAGAGTTCATGGAATTTGCACGAAATCTAGCAGATTCAGAGAATAAGATTAGGTGTCCATGTCGAAAATGTAAGAACATCATATATAAGACTTTAGACAAAGTAGAGGACGATTTGTTCATAGTTGGGATTGACCAGGGTTACACTTGGTGGATCTATCATGGAGAAGATATGACTCATAGAGTTGAAGCCACTGAAGTCAACGAAGACCCAATTATGCCGGATGACGAGGATGAAGACGTTGACGAAATGTAAGATATCATAGGTGATGTATTCAGGGGAACAGTTGCGGATACTGATTTTGCAGTGACAAGTAGTAGTCAAGATATTCCTCCAATGGGTGATGTCGAATCAGAAAAGTTGAGTAGGTTGTTGAGGGATGCGCAACGTCCACTTTATCTAGGGTGTGAGAACTTCTCCAAGTTGAATTTTCTTATAAAGTTACTTCATTTGAAGACAATAAATCGTTAGAGTAACAAATCGTTCGACATGTTGCTTGAGTTGTTGAAAGAAGCATTACCGGACGGTGAGACATTGCCCAAGTCTTATTATGAGGCAAAATCCTTGATGCGAGACTTGGGCCTTAGTTACACCGCCATACATGCATGTATAAATGATTGTTTATTATATCGGAAAGAGTATGATAAGGCTGAACAGTGTAAAGAATGTGGAGAGTCTAGGTGCAAGAATGACAAAGCCACGAGTAAGAAAATCCCGCGAAAGGTGTTAAGGTCTTCCCATTGAAACCCAGATTGCAAAGATTGTTTATGTCTCATAAGACGGCTGAAGATATGAGGTGGCATAAGGAGAAACGTGTTCATGATGATGGTACATTGAGGCATCCTGCGGACTATGAAGCCTGGCAAAATTTTGACAAGCAACATGACTGGTTTGCAGAGGATTCTCGCAATGTTCGACTAGGTCTTGCAAGTGATGGTTTTAATCCATTTGGTAATATGAGTAGCTCGTACAGTATGTGGCCAGTGGTACTTATGCCCTACAATTTATCTCCTTGGTTGTGTATGAAGGAGTCATTTTTCATGATGTCATTGCTTATTCCTGGACTCAGGTCACCTGGGAATGACATTGATGTGTATTTGCAACCATTAGTAGATGAGTTAAACGAGTTGTGGAGTGAAGGTGTAGAAACGTATGACACATTTGCAGGACAGTCATTTCGATTGCATGTAGTGGTCTTGTGGATAATAAATGACTTTCCTGCGTATGGAAATTTGTCTGGGTGGAGCACGAAGGGCAAGTTGGCGTGTCCTATATGTGGTATTGAGACTTGTTCATTGTCATTGAAGCATGGTAGAAAAACGTATTATATGGGCCATCGTCGCTTCCTTCCGAGCGATCATAGTTGGCGCAGGAAGACGATGATCTTTGATGGCAAACAAGATCATAGGCCACCCCCGAAAGAGCTATCTGGAGAAGATATGATACAACAATTGAGTAACATTGGAGAAGTTAGATTTGGTAAGGCATCGCACTTGAAAAAGAGGAAACGTACAGTATTGGACTATAACTGGAGGAAGAAGAGCATCTTTTTTGAGTTGCCCTATTGGAGTGATTTAAAATTGCGACATAACTTGGATGTCATGCATATTGAGAAAAATATATGTGACAATGTCTTCGGAACATTGATGAACATAGAGAAGAAAATAAAAGGCAGTTTCAAGGCTCAATTGGATCTACAAGAAATGGGTTTAAGGAAAGAGTTGCACTTGCAACCACACGGAAATTCGTATATTATACCAGCAGCCTGCTATACGTTGACAAAACTAGAGAGAAAGCGTTTATGTGAATGGTTGAGATCGGTGAAGTTTCCTGATGGGTATGCGTCAAACATATTTCAGTGCGTAAATGTTACGGACTGTAAGGTAACAGGAATGAAAAGTCATGATTGTCACGTCCTTCTGCAATGCCTACTGTCGGTTGAGATTCGTGGATTTCTAAGTAAGGATATTAGTGCGGCGCTGATTGAGTTGGGGATATTCTTTAAGGATTTGTGTTCGAAATCGTTGAATGTAAATGTTATTAAACGACTGGAGAGGGACATTGTCGTAATCCTTTACAAACTTGAAAGAATATTTCCACTTGCATTTTTCGATGTCATGGTACACCCAGCAATTCACTTACCACATGAGGCGAATCTTGCAGGCCCAGTACAATATCGTTGGATGTATCCGATCGAAAGGTGGTAGAACTTATTAAAATTTTTCTTCATTCCGTAAACTACATATATCCATATTTTCATATTCTTAACATAGTGGTTTTGTGTACAGATACCTTCACACACTCAAACGATTTGTGAGGAATAAGGCGCGTCCGGAGGGATCCATAGCTGAGGCATACATTGATAATGAGTGCCTTACATTTTGCTCCATGTATCTTCGTGGCATAGAGACTAGATTCAATCGAGAAGATCGAAATGCCGATGAAGGGCAGGAGCATGAACAAGGACTCATATCTGTGTTTGCACATAACGTTCATCCTTTAAGATCCTCGACGTTTCAGGATATAGACCTTAGGGATCTAACAAAGGTGAGGTGGTATGTGTTGCATAATTGTGAAGAAATAGAGTCATACTTGGAGTAAGTCTTCCCTCGATTATTGTTTTCTCTACATACGATGATCTTAATGTTTCTTGTTGCTGACGTGTCATTTATGTGTAGCGAACACAGAGACGAGATGAAGTCCAAATTCCCCACAAGTTATGATCGAATGCATCAGGATTAGTTTCCACAATGGTTCGAAAAACGTGTAAGATTTCACACTGTATCTCACCACACTTAGAATTTTCATTGTAATTTACATTATTTGAACCTAAGAAAATCCCTAAACAATTACATTCTGTACATGATAATAGATGAAGACGTTGCGCACAAGAAACTCTGCAGATGCGTCTGATGCACTATACTCGTTGGCATGTGGCCCTAATAGACATGTATCTAGATATATAGGTTGTATTGTAAATGGGATTCGGTTCCACACCGAAGAACGTGACAAGTACAAGACCACACAAAATAGTGGGGTGGTTGTGAAGGGAACGAATGACGATGATGAAATTGACTTTTATGGCATTTTGACGGATATTATTGAGCTAAATTATTGTATGAGAAAGAGGGTGTACTTATTTAGATGTGATTGGTGGGACATTGGAAATAAGAAGTTGGGAATACAGACTGACAACTACTTCACGAGCGTAAATTTATCTCGGAAGTAGTTTAAGGACGACCCATTTGTCTTCGCCAGCCAAGCGAACAAGTATTTTACCTCGCTGACACCAAGTTAGGCGGCTCTTGGCACGCGGTGCAGAAAATAAAGCCCAGGAATGTATTTGACATTCCCGTACCAGAAGTTGAAGATAGGGAGGACGAGGGAAATGACACGGCTAGAGTTGAACACGTATATCAAGAAGACATGCCGTCACATGTTGATATAGGGATTGATTCAAGTGTTGATATTGATGTGGTGCAATTGGACAGAGATGATGTGCCACCTGATCATGTTGATGCCTCAATAATAGATGACATTGTTAGAGATGATAGCGGTTTCATTGATGACAACGTTGCAGACAATGAAGAGGAAATACTGATCAGAGATAGTAATGGTGAAGAAGAAATAGTCCTAAGCGATAGTGATACAGACGACGATTATTAATGTACACATGATTTACATTTCATTTTTCAATTCAAATAATTTATGTCTTCCATGTATACATGAAAATTACAAGTCATGATATATTCCTCTTATTAACTTGTTTATAATCGATATTTGCAGTTGAGTCAATTTCTGATAATGTCCTCCTCAAACCGGAGCGTATCAGAAGTACGCAACATACTTCATCAGCTGTTGCGGATGGACTTTCCAGTCCTATCTTCTTCTGGTAGGGCCATAGAGATACTCGATCTGGTCGATGAGTGTAGAGTGGAATATATCGATGAAGACTCAGATGAAAGATTATACGATCTCAAAAAAATTTCGGAACTGGTAGAGATATATAACCGTGGGAAATAAGATATGGAAGATACGACTCTGTCACTTGCACATCTGAATAGAGTCCCGAAAGATCAGCTTTCTCCTATTGTGACTGTCATGCTGGCTATAAAAATGTTCAATGCTTCACACAGGATGACATATACTTCTGAAGCATACGATAACTTACGCAGGGAGTACTTCAAATAGTTTACCTCAAAGTTGTTTCGTATTACAATGAAATATGTGTATTTAATATAGAATGACAATGTGTAATGGAATTTTCAAGGGTTATAGATTAAAGTTTACGGTTTTATTATATTCTGCTTGCATTATAGTGTAATGGTCTAATCATATTTTAATCATCTCTCTAAGTAGAAGCACAAATGCATTGTATAATGTTTTAGTATATTCCACTTGTATTGACATTGTTTAAATTTATAAGTTCGTATCTCGCACATATTCAGTGATGGCACCAGGTGGGAGACCACGTCGTTCGCACACTGGATCTATCCCTTCTACCCGTGATGCGACGGAGCCAGCATCGCCGTCACATATTGCATCGCAGGCGTTTGATCTCTCAGTCGCGCATACACCGGGCACAGCATGTAAGTTTAGACACATATTTTTTTAATGACTTCTGTTTATGTTTAGATTTACATATTTCTTTTGTAGCAGCGTCGTCGACCAGTCGATGAGGACGTGGACCCACGCGTGAGTTGCTTTTAGAGCGACTTATGCGTGAGGGTAGGGTGACAGTAGAGTTCCCACAGGACTGTATTCGACCTATTGGGAACAATGCCAGCTTATTTACGTCGGAGGTCTGTGTCTTATGCCGATCTCTAATCCCTGCCACCACCCCCCGTTGGGCAGACGTGACAGATGATGTGCGGTAGCTCATTCGTCAGCGCCTTCAGGTAAATTTTAGTATATTAAAATTAATTTTATAAAAGTTCATTTACGATTAAGTTATTTTATATGGACAGCATTGGAAGGGCCTGGCCATTTGGACAGGCCGTGTTTATGCATTTGCTCGAAATTAATAGAGCAGACCCGAATGTGCGTCGGAGCTATCCGGATGAGCGGGGGTCCCTGGAAAGTGGGAACCGCTGTTATGACCATGATAAAGTTTTCTATTTCCTATAGACAGCATTGGAAGGGCATGACCATTTGGACAGGTCGTGTTTATGTATTTGCTCGAGATTAATGGAGCAGACCCGGATGTGCGTCGGAGCTATCCGGATGAGCGGGGGTCCCTGGAAGGTGGAAACCGCTGTGATGACCATGATAAAGCTTTCTATTTCCTATGGACAGCATTGGAAG
This sequence comes from Magnolia changhungtana, assembly GCA_030180095.1. Classification (NCBI taxonomy): domain Eukaryota; kingdom Viridiplantae; phylum Streptophyta; class Magnoliopsida; order Magnoliales; family Magnoliaceae; genus Magnolia; species Magnolia changhungtana. The sequence continues at coordinate 71,878 of JASAUF010000329.1, read as the reverse complement.
GGCCTGGCCATTTGGACAGGCCGTGTTTATATATTTTCACGAGATTAATGGAGCATACCCGGATGTGCATCGGAGCTATCCGGATGAGCGGGGGTCTCTGGAAAGTGTGAACTGCTGTTATGACCATGATAAAGCTTTCCATTTCCTCTGGACAACATTGGAAGGGCCTGGCCATTTGGACAGGCCGTGTTTATATATTTGCTCGAGATTAATGGAGCAGACCCGGATGTGCGTTGGAGCTATCCGGATGAGCGGGGGTCCCTGGAAGGTGGGAACCGCTGTTATGACCATGATAAAACTTTCCATTTCCTATGGACAGCATTGGAAGGGCCTGGCCATTTGGACAGGACGCATTTATGTATTTGTTTGAGATTAATGGAGTAGACCCGGATGTGCGTCGGAGCTATCCGGATGAGCGGGGGTCTCTGGAAAGTGGGAACCGCTATAATGACCATGATGAAGCTGTCCATTTCCTATGGACAGCATTGGAAGGGCCTACCCATTTGGACTGGCCGTGTTTATATCTGTATTTGCAGGTACCACACCCCTAACCTATCCTCAATTCCCTACAGCTATAACCTATAACCTACCTATAACCTAAACCTTAACCTAAACCTAAGACCTAAATGTGTTCTCAAATCCCTAAACCTAAACCTACACCTAATCCTATTCTCAACTCCCTAACCTAAACCTAAACCTAAACTTGAAAACCCAAAGCAAAACCCGATCCCAAACCCGAACACGATTTTCTAAACCTAAACCTTAACCTATTCTCGGTTCCCTACGGCTATAACCTATAACCTAGACCTAAAACCTAAACCTAAACCTAAACATAAAGCCTAAATGTGTTCCCAAATCCCTCAACCTAAACCTACACCTAATCCTATTCTCAACTCCCTAACCTAAACTTGAAAACCCAAAGCAAAACCCGATCCCGAACCCGTTCCTAAACCTAAACCTTAACCTATTCTCAGTTCCCTACAGCTATAACCTATAACCTAGACCTAAAACCTAAACCTAAACCTAAACCTAAAGCCAAAATGTGTTCCCAAATCCCTCAACCTAAACCTACACCTAATGCTATTCTCAACACCCTAACCTAAACCTAAACCTAAACTTGAAAACCCAAAGCAAAACCCGATCCCGAACCCATTCCTAAACCTAGCCCTTAACCTATTCTTAGTTCCCTACAGTTATAACCTATAACCTAGACCTAAAACCTAAACCTAAACCTAAACCTAAAGCCAAAATGTGCTTCCAAATCCCTCAACCTAAACCTACACCTAATGTTATTCTCAACACCCTAACCTAAACCTAAACCTAAACCTAAACTTGAAAACCCAAAGCAAAACCCGATCCCGAACCCAAACCCGATTTCCTAAACCTAAACCTTAACCTATTCTCAGTTCCCTACAGCTATAACATATAACCTAGACCTAAAACCTAAACCTAAACCTAAACCTAAGACCTAAATGTGTTCTCAAATCCCTCAACCTAAACCTACAACTAATCCTATTCTCAACTCCCTAACCTAAACCTAAACCTAAACTTGAAAACCCAAAACAAAACCCGATCCCGAACCCGTTCCTAAACTTAAACCTTAACCTATTCTCGCCTTCCCTACGGCTATAACCTATAACCTAGACCTAAAACCTAAACCAAAACCTAAACCTAAAGCCAAAATGTGTTCCCAAATCCCTCAACCTAAACATACACCTAATGTTATTCTCAACACCCTAACCTAAACCTAGACCTAAACTTGAAAACCCAAAGAAAAACCTATCCCGAACCCGTTCCTAAACCTAAACCTTAACCTATTCTAAGTTCCCTACGACTATAACCTATAACCTAGACCTAAAACCTAAACCTAAACCTAAACCTAAAGCCTAAATGTGTTCCCAAATCCCTCAACCTAAACCTACACCTAATGCTATTCTCAACACCCTAACCTAAACCTAAACCTAAACTTAAAACCCCAAAGCAAAACCCGATCCCGAACCCAAACCCGATTTCCTAAACCTAAACCTTAACCTATTCTCAGTTCCCTACAGCTATAACATATAACCTAGACCTAAAACCTAAACCTAAGACCTAAATGTGTTCTCAAATCCCTCAACCTAAACCTACAACTAATCCTATTCTCAACTCCCTAACCTAAACCTAAACCTAAACTTGAAAACCCAAAACAAAACCCGCTCCCGAACCCGTTCCTAAACTTAAACCTTAACCTATTCTCGGTTCCTACAAGGCTATAACCTATAACCTAGACCTAAAACCTAACCAAAACCTAAACCTAAAGCCAAAATGTGTTCCCAAATCCCTCAACCTAAACCTACACCTAATGTTATTCTCAACACCCTAACCTAAACCTAGACCTAAACTTGAAAACCCAAAGCAAAACCCGATCCTGAACCCGTTCCTAAACCTAAACCTTAACTTATTCTCAGTTCCCTATAGCTATAACCTATAACCTAGACCTAAAACCTAAACCTAAACCTAAACCTAAAGCCTAAATGTGTTCCCAAATCCCTCAACCTAAACCTACACCTAATGCTATTCTCAACACCCTAACCTAAACCTAAACCTAAACTTGAAAACCCAAAGCAAAACCCGATCCCGAACCCAAACCCGATTTCCTAAACCTAAACCTTAACCTATTCTCAGTTCCCTACAGCTATAACATATAACCTAGACCTAAAACCTAAACCTAAGACCTAAATGTGTTCTCAAATCCATCAACCTAAACCTACACCTAATCCTATTCTCAACTCCTAACCTAAACCTAAACCTAAACTTGAAAACCCAAAGCAAAACCCGATCCCGAACCCGTTCCTAAACCTTAACCTTAACCTATTCTCGGTTCCCTACGGCTATAACCTATAACCTAGACCTAAAACCTAAACCTAAACCTAAACCTAAAGCCTAAATGTGTTCCCAAATCCCTCCACCTATACCTACACCTAATGCTATTCTCAACACCCTAACCTAAACCTAAACCTAAACTTGAAAACCCAAAGCAAAACCCGATCCCGAACCCGTTCCTAAACCTAAACCTTAACCTATTCTCGGTTAACATGCGGCTATAATCTATAACCTAGACCTAAAACCTAAACCTAAACCTAAACCTAAACCCTAAATGTGTTCCCAAATCCCTCAACCTAAACCTACACCTAATGCTATTCTCAACACCCTAACCTAAACCTAAACCTAAACTTAAAAACCCAAAGCAAAACCCGATCCCGAACCCGTTCCTAAACCTAAACCTTAACCTATTCTCAGTTCCCTACAGCTATAACCTATAACCTAGACCTAAAACCTAAACCTAAACCTAAACCTAAACCTAAAGCCAAAATGTGTTTCCAAATCCCTCAACCTAAACCTACACCTAATGTTACTACAAGAAATTTCACTTTTACCTACGAAAAATTTCGTAGGTAAATGATATTATTTCGTAGGCAAAGAGTTTTACCTACGAAAAATTTTGTCGGTAATTTCGTTGGTAAAAGACCGTGGCTAAAGGTTTTTACCAACAAAAAATGTCATCGTTGGCAATGATAAGTCTTTTACCTACGAAATTAAAAACGTTGATAAGACTTTTACAAACAAAGTTTTTTGCGTGGAAAAATTGTGACTTTTACCTACGAATATTTTCGTAGCTAAAAACTTTGTTAAAACTTTTACCAACAAATGTTTTTGTAGGTGAAAACTGTGTTAAGGATTTTAACTACAAAATGTGTAACGTTTTCATAGCTAAAAACTTTGTTAAGACTTTTACCTACGAAATGTTTCGTAGGTGGAAACTGTGTTAAGACTTGTACCTACGAAAGTTTTCGTAGCTAATAACTATGTTAATACATTTACCTACAAAATATTTCGTAGGTACAAACAATGTTAAGACTTTTACCTATAAAATGGTTAGTAGGTACAAACTGTGTTAAGACTTTTACCTACGAAATTTGATGTAGGTAAAAACCGTTGATGAAACTTTTACCTACGAAATGATTCATAGGTAAAATATTGTGAATGAACCTTTTACCTATGAAAAATGTCGTAGGTAACACTTTGAGACAACAGGGCAAAGGCTACCTGCGATGAAACGCACTCATACGAACTATTCACATTAGGAAATCCTGCTCCGGTTTTCGTAAAACCGCAACAAATACCTTGATATCATCTCTAGTGAGTTGATCACTGTACCATCACAAAATAAACAAAAGACTCATTGTTAAGCTTAAAAATAAGATACCTTGGACACACTTAAAAGTACAATACAAACCTAAGAACAGATCACTGCAAGTTTTCAAATTAGAAAGTATATGATTTTAAGCTCTAGAAACTGCATTAAAAATCTGTCTACCACTCTTCATTGCCTAGTATAAGAAAACTCATCAACAAATGCTTCTTTAGGTTTTACATCTTGTGGGGGCTCACACTATTGCCTAATATGAGAGAACTCACGTAGTAAATGTGCAGCTAGTCCTTACCAGATCGATGGATATCAAACTCTATTACCAGCTCTCCCTGTGCAGCCAGATCGATGGATATAAGCTTTTACATCTTGTGGGGGCTCACACTGAAACATAAGAACTGGTAATTCACTCATCTTGAAGAGAAATAGAATGTTAATTACCAAAATCCTAGGCACATTGAGGTCATGCTCTGATAAATAAAAAAAACATTGAAATAACATCTATTTCTCAACTCTAAAACAATCATCTTGAATTTTAAATGTAGATTTTTGTATGTCTTCTGATCTATGATTTAGAAGAGGAACAACTTGAAGAAGCATAAATGCAACCAACTGCCCGTTGTGTGGCACTAAACTGTATTCTTGACCTGGAACGTCCATATAAAAGGAGTGGATGCTATTCCAAATTCATGTAGTTCTCCAAGAAGTGATAAGGAAAAACTGAACACATGTACATGGTATGGAAAATAGCCAAAAATGCATTTTGAGTTGATTTCAGGTTCTCAAACTTTTTCCTTGGGTCCTACTATGTGTTTTCTTTATCAAAGATGCCTTTTTCAGCAAGTAATGATTTTACTGACATGGTTGTATGGGACTTGTGGCATCTTTACTTTGTAATGTTGATCATCACTTTATGCCTCCATAGAGGTTGTTCTGATCAACAGAGTGATGATTTCAAGAGTAAATTTGTTGAAGCACAACGTGCAAGTGAACAAACACAAGTTGGAAGCAGAGAAAGGAAAATAAGTCAACTTCAAGGAGCTTTGACAAGGTATTTATAATCCCTTAAGAATAGTATAAGCCAACATTGTTGTGAATCCGTGGCTAACCAAACTTCACATTTTAATGGCATGTGGGCAGAAATGGAATTTATGCATACAGATTTCACGTCCTTAATCCCTCTTTATGACTAAGGTGCCATCTGATAAACTGGAAAATAAGTTCTGAAAATATTGAACTGATGAATTGTAATTTTGAAATAATTTTAGGGATATTTAATCAAAAGCGAAAAGAAATTTCAGGAATTTCATCAAGCACATGACATGCTTATTGCTCAATGGATAATACAATTACACACATTTGTTTTAGAATTTCATCAAACACATGACATGCTTGTTACTCACTAGAATTTCATCAAACAAAGAAACACAAGGAAAAGGATAACCAAGCAAAGGCCAAATAGGAAGGTTCGAAGGCTTCCCTGATTGCTCGTTGCAGAAATTACATGCATGATCCAGGATTATACAAGCTGATAAAAAAATGCCAGACTCTAATTGCTACTCATATGAACTAGATTTACTTTTGCCAACTACTCAACAAGCAATCTGCATAGACTCAAGTAAAAAGAGTAAACTAATAGTTATTGGGAAGCCCATTACATTGGATATTATATTTCAAATAAACCCTTTGACAATTAGAAATTGAAATATAATATGTGACATGTTCCTAGCAATGTTCAAAAGGCTCATTAACTGACTCACAAGCTGCCATGGCATCGTTTTACTGGGCCCCATACCAAGCCACAAACTCATTCTTTATCAAATCAGTGAGTTTTCATTAACTCAGCGACCTCGATATTTGAAATTGAACCCCAAGTCTTTTACTAAAAGAAACAACTGCCAGATATGGACAGACACCAATGCCTTATTATCTCTTTTATATCAGGATACCATACACATATCACAGCTGCATGAGTACCCTTTCCAGCATGTGATAAGGTTTAACATAAGGACAAAACCTTAGATCATAAGTTTCAAAATACAAAAACTGTGTCAACGTGTATTTTACTTCATGATATTTTACTCCAACACAAGTCAAACAATTGAATGTAGTTCATTAAATTCCATCACAACATTGTGCTCAATGGATGAACATAGACAAAAAAGAAGATATCATATCAAGGTTTAGAGTACACCACATTTTCTTCATGTGTTTCAACCAAGGCTATCTACAAGTGGGGCCCACCATCAGTCTGTTGGAGCCATAATAGATGGACCAAGCATTGAAAATCTCCTTGATGGGACAATCATAACATTCAAGTTTATGGCCTGCAAGAAGATAGTCAATAAGAGATGCAATGGTTACAAGTGATTATGGTGCCAGCATGGATGCATTATTTGAGTTGTTCATTAGATATGCTTAATGACACCTGGACTCACACACGTGTCCCACGTTGGCATGTGTAGGGCACTTGCAAGCACATATTACTTGCATGCATGTTACATACGATAAATTCAGCTATTTGCTCACTGGTGAAAAATGCTAATAGAAAACCTTGAGTTATATATATATATATATATATATATATATATATATATATATATATATATATATATATATATATATATAAGAAGACTAATTCATCTTAAAATCTCTCTCCTCCTATTCCTTGCTCATTCCAATTAAAAAACTCATCTAAGCTTCTTTCGATATAAAATTTCTTCTTAAGAAATTGAAATTTAGAAATGGTTTTCTCAGGAGATTGCTGATATAATAATTTCAGTTAGAAGGAACAAACAGGATGATGGTAGCCATACCAAAATACCATTGAAAATCTCCAATGATACTTTTCTCTTGTTCAAAGAAAAACATTCATAACAATGATGACAGAGACAAACAAGTGATGGTTACCGATTGAGAACCTCAAAGTGCGATAACTTTGTTTAGCCATTGAGTAATACCCCGCATTGATTGAAGCCCAATGCATATGAATATGAAAGAGCAATATTCAAAGCTCACTGTAAAGAAAGAAGAAAAAATGAAGCCTGCAAGAAGTTTTACATCAACAGGTAATTCATGAATTCGGTAGTTTTAATACCACCCAATTCATGAAGTGTGTTGTTGAGACATTTGAGCAATAACCCTTTACCCAATTAACAAATTAGGCAATTAGATGGTCCAAAAGCATGGTATCAAACAAGGAAAAAAAAAGTAAATTCCACAATTCCTATATCAGTCAAGTCCACTGACAAAGTGATCTTGAGCTCCACAATCAATAAAATGGCCCATGAAATCAAACGTGTAGTACCTAGGATGGTGGGTGAAAATCAGTTAGTCATGGACCAATTTTGTAGGCCATTGACTGGATCATTCATTTTAATGACTATTGATCAAATTAGTAGAATCATTTGATTGGAGTAATGCATGACAAATCAACTTGTTATGTAAGAACATTTTTTGTGCCTACTGCAGTGTCCATTAAGAAGGAAAATCAAATACATAGCTCTACCAAACAATAAAAAAAATTTAAGAATTTTTCAAACCTCTATAGCACCAGGGCCAATAATCCTATCTAGACCACCAAGAGCAGCAAAAATTTGATGCCCCACATACACCAGTCCAAAAATACCTTTCCCAAGCATCGACCATATTCCTTCTACCCGGCAATATGGAGGCACCAATCAAGTTGATACACGTCATCCAATCATGGAAGTAGGATGCAATAGTTTAGATCTCAGAGCATGTAACTGTACCTCAGAAAGAACATAAAGATAAGGTGACTAAATGTCTGCCTTGAGAGTTGAGACTAATAATTTACATGATTCGGATTCACAGAAAAATAAGAGCTCCTCATAAAGAATGTCCGCTTGACAGGAGACAAACAAGTAGGTGAAGACCAACAAACCTAATCTTTGACCACCGAATCCGGGTAGCTTTAACAAACTCTCCAATGTTGGATAATGAGTCCATTATGTTCTGTTTATTTGAGAATCACCAACATCATGTCAGTCCACATTTATTAATGTGAAAAAGGAGGTGTGATACAACACAAACTCATTGTTAAGAAAATGTAAATATGACAAAATCGCAAAAAAAAAAAGCAAACATGAGCAAGTACCTGTGAAATTGCAAAAGCAGGACCATTGTTCAGAAAAATACCAGGGAATCCTCCTTTCTCATATATAGTTACAACAGAATAGAGAATCAATAGTTGGGTTTGTGCTTACATTTAGAATTGAAGAAACAACTAACACTCGTCATGCTCACATTCCATGGAAGACGCATCATGTGTGAATGGAAGGGAATAAGGAAAAAAAAAAAACACTTTTGTGTTGTTTGCGTGCATGAGCTGATCGAGAGAAGTTGGTTCGAGGTGAACCTCAAGAATGTTGATTTGTAAAGCCCCATTGATCTTAATCAGGATGCAGAATTTAAAAAATCCATTCGACTTTTAATTTGGCCTTTTTTGTTTTCCCATGAATTCAATTCCTTTTTAATCTTCTCCACCTAGTTTCATCCCTTTTCTCATCTGAAGAATCATGGTCAGGTATTGTCAACACATGGTCATGCCTTGTTTCTAAAAAAATCATAGTCTAGTTTCAACCATCTGATCTATTTTTAAATGGTCATTTGTTTATTTACCTCCGATTTTCTTTCTTGTTTCTTGATTTCAACTCCTTTTAATATATATATATATATATATATATATATATATATATATATATATATATATTTTAACCTCTTGTTGTTTATTGGGTAACCTTCTGTTTGTTGAATTTCATATCAAGCTTCCTAAATTTCATTTTAAAACTTTCTAGCTTCCATTCTGTTTTTACTGTTCAGTTTTTATCAATTCACTAGATTTCAATCTATTTATTGAGTTAAATTTCTGATCCCTCAAAAATGCGCTTACATCGAGACTCGATTAGACTGTTAGTCTTGAAAGAATCCAAAGTGGTTCAGATGATTTAGAGTGCGTTGTCTGGTGTGACCCACCATAGTAGGCCATGCCTCAAAAATCTCCCAGTTTGGAAGATCCTATCCCCACTATATTTGGGCTGTTTTTAGTTGAATGTGGAAGATTGGTGTATTTATCTTCCTAACCTTCTATAGGGGAGATTTTGCACATGGTATGGTGGACTACAAATTTTCAGTATAACTAAATCATGGACCCTCTTGAACAATTAGAAAACCAGATTATGATATGCATATCCACAAATATCGAGCATTTTTTATTTTTCTTTTTACTAGAGCAAGTTTCAAAGAACATTTTACAGAAACTATTTATTAGAGATATAGTAATAGACTTGATACTCTCAATCATTATAAAATTCCAAATCAACCATCAACTACATTTTCTTTTTTTTCCATAGTTATATGATTTTCGTCTTTAATCTTCAAGAGCATGAATTTCATTTTTTTTTTTTTTTATGTTCTGTTCTTAAACAAGATGTCAAATTTCAAATATCTCTTCTGCTTTCAACTGGGTCTTTGTTTGTTTCTTGAATTCAAATTTTTTTTTCAAACCTTCTCACCTGTTTTTCTCCCCTCTGTTGTGATTGAATATTCATATTCAGGTACTTTGTACAATCATGCTTTATTTTTAACCCAATGATTTCGAGTCGTAGTTTAGTTTTAGAATCTGATCTAGTTTTAGTTGGGCAATGTTCGTTTGCTTGATTTTCTTTCCTATTTCATGAATTTGAGTTGTTGCAGCTTTTGATCTGTTCTTTATTTTTGCTTTGATTTGTTCTTTATTTTTGTTTTGATTTTCCCTCCATTCATCAGTTTTTCAAGAGAAAAATAGGACAGATCTTTAAAAATCAAGCGCATCTAAAACTGAGGTGGGCCACACGAAACTAGAGAGTTGGAACATAAACGTCCATCACGTTGAAACCTTCCTAGAGCCGATCATGGTGTTTATATGAAATCCAAACCGTTCATAGGGTTATCACCACTCCGATAAACTGTATGAATAAATATCATCCAGATACATAACTTATGTGGCCTCACAAAGTTTCCAATGGTGGACGTTCCAACCCTGCTATTTTGTGTGGTAGGGCCAACTGAGATGTGTTTCAGACATCTAACCCATCTGCTATGTGTCCCACTTAGATGAAGGGTTAGGGTTTTACCTTTCGAGCCTTGAGGAAGAGAACGAGAGGAGTTTGAGTTGGAACCCTATCACGAGTCCACGCCGAAAATTGGGTTCCCGAGCTCGAGGAGAGAGAGAGAGAGAGAGAGAGAGAGAGAGAGAGAGAGGGGGAGATGATGCGTGAGAGAGAAAGAGGGCCGAGAGAGAAGATAGAGACGGAGAGAGAGAGATACGGGACACGGATTTCCTGCGAGGAAGTTACTGCACTGAAACCCAAGTGGGCCCATCGTGATTTTTGTTAGAAATCCATACCATCCATACGTTTTTTGAGATCATTTTAAGGCATGGGGTAAAAAATGAGATGGATCCAATACTAAAGTGGGCCGAAAATGTGAGGATTGAATGTTCACTGTTGAAATATTCGTGGGGCCAAAGAAGTATTGAATCATTCTAATATTTGTGTTTTCAATTCATCTAAGTAGGAATGACGTTAAGAACGGTATGGATGGCATCTAAACATAACTGTCGACCCAGAAAGTTTTCAACGGTAAGAGTTTCCTTACCCACCTTTTCCTTTAGTTAAGCCCACTTGAGTATTGGATCCGACTAATTTTCCGTCCCACTACCTAAAATGATCTCAAAAAAGGTATGAACGGAATGGATTTCTCATGAAGATCAAAGTGGGCCCCACCTAGGTTTCCAGCGGAGGAACTTCCTGTGAAAGGCTTTCGCACGAAATGCGCATGGATACGAGGAGTCGCTGACGAAATCGGATTGTAAGTTACTCAGTACAGTTTTATCATACTGAGTAGACTCAGTTAGGCCTATTTTGAATGTATGTGGGTTATCCACACCGTCCATGAGTTTTTCTACCTCATTTCAGTGGTTGTATATAAAACTGAAGTATTCCAAAATCTCAAGTGGACCACACCACAGAAACAAGTGGAAATAATGACTTCCACTGTTGAAAACTTTCGAGGCCCACAAGAATGTTTATTTATCATCCAACCCGTTCATAAGATCTCATAGACATGGATGAAGGAAAAACATAAATAAAATATTAATCCAAAACATATGTGGCCCCAAGAAATTTTCAACTGTAGAATCTCAATTCTCACCGTTTCCCATGGTGAGGTCCACTTGAGACTTTGATATATTTCATTTTTGGTATCAAGCCCTTAAATTACCTGTTAAAATGGATGGATGGAGGGGATAAAATATGTAAATCAGGACCCTAACGTGTTTACTCAGGCACGCTTACTCTACTGAGTTACTCGGTGCGCAATCCACTTCCATAGCTGACATAGGCGTCTCTAGGACGTCCTACTGTCAGTGACATCACCAAGTTTTGTGGGGCCACTATGATATATTTGTTATATCCACACCGTACGGCCATCCATTTTGAGATATCATTTTAAGCCAAGGCAGATAAAAATCAGTAGTGGACCCCACCACAGAAAATAGCAGAAGAGTGATTTCCACCATTGAAACTATCTTAAGGCCCATCGTAATGTTTATTTGAAATCCAACCTGCGTTCAAAAGTTTAAAAATACATGAAATATGAGAAAACACAAATATCATCTTCATATCAAACTTTTGTTGCCTTTAGAAGTTTTTAATGGTGGGCGTCATCGTCCCACTGTTTTCAGGTCTTTGGTCATCACTGGGTCCACTAGAGTCATGGCTTTAACTTGTTCTTTGAATATTGCCCTAAAATGATCTCTACAAATGAATGGAAGGTGTGGATATAAAACATACATCATGCCGGGGTCCAAAAATGAGAGATAAATATCAGGTGGACCACACCATATGAAAACAATAGTGATTGAATATCCATCATTAAAATCCTCTTAAGGTCCACTGTACCGTTTATTTGGCATCCAATCTGTTTATTAGGTCATGCAAGCCTAGATGAAGGGGGAAAACAAAAATCATCTCGATCCATAACTTTTATGGCCTCCAAAATGTTTTTAATAGTTGATGCTCATTCAACACTGTTTCCTATAATGTGGTCCATTTCAGATTGGGATATACCTAATTTTTGGTCTCATGCTGTAAGATGATCTTTAAAAATAGATGGATGGCATGGTTTAAACACATACATCATGGTGGGGCCCACATAGTACCAACCACTAGCCATTGGCTAGTGTTATGAGAAGTATCCAATCTGTTCCCCTTATTTGTGGTGCGGTCCATTTAATCTTTGGATATGATTCATTTTTTGAATAATTTTCTAAAATGATCTCAAAAAATGGATGAATGGTGTTGGTTGAACTTAAATTTTTGGTAAATATAAAACTCAAGTGGACCATGCCACACGAAACAATGTGAAATAATGATTTCCACCGTTGATACCTTCCTTGAGCCCACAGTAATGTTTATTTGTCATCCAACTTGTTCATAGTATCAAAAAGATATGAATGAAGAGAAAACACAAACATCGGCTTGATCCAAAACTTCTATGACCTTCAAGAACTTTTCAATGGTAGAGGTTCAATCACACTATTTCTTGTGGTGTGGTCCACTTGAGCTTTGGATATAATTCCTTTTCGTTCTTTAGACCCCAAATCATCTGTTAACATGGATGAACGGAGTGGATAAAATAAATAATTAATGGTAGACCCCACAAAGTTAACTCAGGGTAATTAGTAAATCATCTAAATGGAGTGGAGAGGGGTTTCCTTTCATAATCATATATTGGGTTTGCCTAAATGTGATTCAGATATCCAACCCACTCATTATGTGTGTCCCACTTGGATGAGCGGTTAGACCAAGTTTCAGCCGCATCCAAAACTCACGTGGGCCTCACCAAGTTCTTATATATTTTTAGATGTCTTCACATGGTTTTAGATGGCATAGCCCACCTGAGTTTCGTATACGGATGATTTTTTACATATCTCATAACCTGAAGGGGATACATTAAATTTACGGTGTTGATGTTCGACGCACATTATGATGGGCCCCACAAAACTTACATCAACACTTACGTTCTCATGAGGTCAATAAAGTTGGGTCACAATTTTGACCAAAATATTTACCCCATTTTACCTGTTTGGTCCATTCACTCTATTTTTCTGATCAATACTCAATTTCACTAGTTATTCGTCCTGATCAGGTTAACATATGAAAAAGATATTGGGCATACAAGATTGATCAACAATTTTAGTGAAATTTGATTTAAACATTTGAAGTTATTTACTCTTCAATCTGGACTAATTAGATTGTCCAAAAATGGTTAAAGGTACAATTAGTGGATGTGCCTAATAATTTAGTAATTTTTTTTTTCAAACATAAATTTCAATTTCCATTTAAAAATAACATTCTTTTATAAAATGTATATTTTTAAAAACATTTTAACAAAATAACATTTTTATTATAAATTATTTCTAAAAAAATAAATACGAATTCTGAATTTTTATTTTCAAAATTTCAAAATACTTACACATATTTTAAATTTTTTCTCAATAATTTCAAAATGCCAATTTTCTTTTCTTTAAAAGCATCATTTTATTTTCAAAAATTTTCTCAAACATTGTTAAAAGTTTAAACTTCACAATATTTTTTTTCATGTGATATCACAAATCATTTTTTAAAAAATAAAAATTCCACTCATATGATATAAAAACTATGTATATATATACAGAAAAACAGAGGATTATTACCGACGGCTATCGCTCGTTTGGGTAAGAATGATTAGCGACATTATCACCGTCGGAAAATTTTATTTTTACCTACGAAATTAATCATTGGTAAATAACACTTCAAAAAGTGTTTTGAATCGTATGGAAGTTTTGGTCTATGGCGGAACCTTTTCCCGACGGTTTTAGTTCGTCGGAAAAACTGTCATTCTTTCGGTTTGGGCGGGAATCTTTGGTTTCTGGCGGAACCTTTTTCCGACGGTTTTAGTTCGTCGGCAAAACTGACATGCTTTGGCGGGAACCTTTTCCCGACGGTTTTAGTTCGTCGGAAAAACTGCCCTGCTTTCAGTCATGGAGAATCTTTGGTCATTGGCGGGAAAACTTTTCCGACGGTTCTAGTTCGTCGGTAAAAAACAATATTACCGACAAAACTAGTTTTCGTCGGCAATAACATTGTACAGGATTTATGCCGACGGTTGATGTCCGTCGGGAAATACAATTTTACCGATGAAGATAGATTTAGTTGGTAATTACATCATACCAGATTTTTTCCGACGGTTTATGTCCGTCGGAAAAAATACTTTTACCTACAAAAATGAAATTTCCTTGGTAAAAGAAATTTTTTTGAATTTTTTTTTTCAAAAAATAAAAATAACCATTACCAAGGAAAATTTACGTTGGTAAAAGTTTAGTTTTACCTATGAAATTACAATTTTCTTTGGTAAAAATAGACTTTTACCTACGAAATTAAAATTTCGTCGGTAAAAGTAAACTTTTACCAACGAAAATAATTTTCGTTGGTAAAAGTCCTTTTTACCTACAAAAAAAAAAAATCGTCGGTAAACGTTTCGTCGGTAAAAATCATATTTCTTGTAGTGTTATTCTCAACACCCTAACCTAAACCTAAACCTAAACTTGAAAACCCAAAGCAAAACCCGATCCCGAACCCAAACCCGATTTCCTAAACCTAAACCTTAACTATTCTCGGTTCCCTACAAATAAACATATAACCTAGACCTAAAACCTAAACCTAAACCTAAACGTAAGACCTAAATGTGTTCTCAAATCCCTCAACCTAAACCTACAACTAATCCTATTCTCAACTCCCTAACCTAAACCTAAACCTAAACTTGAAAACCCAAAGCAAAACCCGATCCCGAACCCGTTCCTAAACTTAAACCTTAACCTATTCTCGCTTCCCTACAAATATAAACTATAACCTAGACCTAAAACCTAAACCAAAACCTAAACCTAAAGCCTAAATGTGTTCCCAAATCCCTCAACCTAAACCTACACCTAATGTTATTCTCAACACCCTAACCTAAACCTAGACCTAAACTTGAAAACCCAAAGCAAAACCCGATCCCGAACCCGTTCCTAAACCTAAACCTTAACCTATTCTCGCCTACAAATGCAAATATAATCTATAACCTAGACCTAAAACCAAAACCTAAACCTAAACCTAAACCCAAAAATGTCTTACCAAATCCCTCAACCTAATCCTACATCTAATGCTATTCTCAACACCCTAACCTAAACCTAAACCTAAACTTGAAAACCCAAAGCAAAACCCGATTCCAAACCCGTTCCTAAACCTAAACCTTAACCTATTCTAAGTTCCCTACAGCCATAACCTATAACCTAGACCTAAAACCTAAACCTAAACCTAAACCTAAAGCCTTTAAATGTGTTCCCAAATCCCTCAACCTAAACCTACACCTAATGCTATTCTCAACACCCTAACCTAAACCTAAACCTAAACTTAAAACCCAAAGCAAAACCCGATCCCGAACCCAAACACGATTTCCTAAACCTAAACCTTAACCTATTCTCGGTTCCTACAACTATAACATATAACCTAGACCTAAAACCTAAACCTAAACCTAAACCTAAGACCTAAATGTGTTCTCAAATCCATCAACCTAAACCTACACCTAATCCTATTCTCAACTCCCTAACCTAAACCTAAACCTAAATTTGAAAACCCAAAGCAAAACCCGATCCCAAACCCGTTCCTAAACCTTAACCTTAACCTATTCTCGGTTCCTCTACAAATATAACCTATAACCTAGACCTAAAACCTAAACCTAAACCTAAACCTAAAGCCTAAATGTGTTCCCAAATCCTCAACCTATACCTACACCTAATGCTATTCTCAACACCCTAACCTAAACCTAAACCTAAACTTGAAAACCCAAAGCAAAACCCGATCCCAAACACGTTCCTAAACCTAAACCTTAACCTATTCTCGCCTCCGCATACCATAATCTATAACCTAGACCTAAAACCTAAACCTAAACCTAAACCCTAAATGTGTTCCCAAATCCCTCAACCTAAACCTACACCTAATGCTATTCTCAACACCCTAACCTAAACCTAAACCTAAACTTGAAAACCCAAAGCAAAACGCGATCCCGAACCCGTTCCTAAACCTAAACCTTAACCTATTCTCGCTTCCCCACAGTATAACCTATAACCTAGACCTAAAACCTAAACCTAAACCTAAACCTAAAGCCAAAATGTGTTTCCAAATCCCTCAACCTAAACCTTCACCTAATGTTATTCTCAACACCCTAACCTAAACCTAAACCTAAACTTGAAAACCCAAAGCAAAACTCAATCCCGAACCCAAACCCGATTTCCTAAACCTAAACCTTAACCTATTCTCAGTTCCCTACAGCTATAACATATAACCTAGACCTAAAACCTAAACTTAAACCTAAACCTAAGACCTAAATGTGTTCTCAAATCCCTCAACCTAAACCTACAACTAATCCTATTCTCAACTCCCTAACCTAAACCTAAACCTAAACTTGAAAACCCAAAGCAAAACTCGATCCCGAACCCGTTCCTAAACCTTAACCTTAACCTATTCTCAGTTCCCTACAGCTATAACCTATAACCTAGACCTAAAACCTAAACCAAAACTTAAACCTAAAGCCTAAATGTGTTCCCAAATCCCTCAACCTAAACCTACACCTATTGTTATTCTCAACACCCTAACCTAAACCTAAACCTAAACTTGAAAACCCAAAGCAAAACCCGATCCCGAACCCGTTCCTAAACCTAACCCTTAACCTATTCTCGCCTCCCTATAGCTATAACCTATAACCTAGACCTAAAACCTAAACCTAAACCTAAACCTAAAGCCAAAATGTGTTTCCAAATCCCTCAACCTAAACATACACCTAATGTTATTCTCAACACCCTAACCTAAACCTAGACCAAAACTTAAAACCCAAAGCAAAACCCGATCCCGAACCCGTTCCTAAACCTAAACCTTAACCTATTCTAAGTTCCCTACAGCTATAACCTATAACCTAAACCTAAAACCTAAACCTAAACCTAAACCTAAAGCCTAAATGTGTTCCCAAATCCCTCAACCTAAACCTACACCTAATGCTATTCTCAACACCCTAACCTAAACCTAAACCTAAACTTGAAAACCCAAAGCAAAACCCGATCCCGAACCCAAACCCGATTTCCTAAACCTAAACCTTAACCTATTCTCAGTTCCCTACAGCTATAACATATAACCTAGACCTAAAACCTAAACCTAAACCTAAACCTAAGACCTAAATGTGTTCTCAAATCCATCAACCTAAACCTACACCTAATCCTATTCTCAACTCCCTAACCTAATCCGAAACCTAAACTTGAAAACCCAAAGCAAAACCCAATCCCGAACCCGTTCCTAAACCTTAACCTTAACCTATTCTCGCTTCCTACACCTATAACCTATAACCTAGACCTAAAACCTAAACCTAAACCTAAACCTAAAGCCTAAATGTGTTCCCAAATCCCTCAACCTATACCTACACCTAATGCTATTCTCAACACCCTAACCTAAACCTAAACCTAAACTTGAAAACCCAAAGTAAAACCCGATCCCGAACCCGTTCCTAAACCTAAACCTTAACCTATTCTCGTGCCGTATGCCTATAATCTATAACCTAGACCTAAAACCTAAACCTAAACCTAAACCTAAACCCTAAATGTGTTCCCAAATCCTCAACCTAAACCTACACCTAATGCTATTCTCAACACCCTAACCTAAACCTAAACCTAAACTTGAAAACCCAAAGCAAAACCCGATCCCTAAACCGTTCCTAAACCTAAACCTTAACCTATTCTCAGTTCCCTACAGCTATAACCTCTAACCTAGACCTAAAACCTAAACCTAAACCTAAACCTAAAGCCAAAATGTGTTTCCAAATCCCTCAACCTAAACCTACACTAATGTTATTCTCAACACCCTAACCTAAACCTAAACCTAAACTTGAAAACCTAAAGCAAAACCCGATCCCGAACCCAAACCCGATTTCCTAAACCTAAACCTTAACCTATTCTCAGTTCCCTACAGCTATAACGTATAACCTAGACCTAAAACCTAAACCTAAACCTAAACCTAAGACCTAAATGTGTTCTCAAATCCCTCAACCTAAACCTACAACTAATCCTATTCTCAACTCCCTAACCTAAACCTAAACCTAAACTTGAAAACCCAAAGCAAAACCCGATCCCGAACCCGTTCCTAAACCTTAACCTTAACCTATTCTCAGTTCCCTACAGCTATAACCTATAACCTAGACCTAAAACCTAAACTAAAACCTAAACCTAAAGCCTAAATGTGTTCTCAAAT
Organism: Magnolia changhungtana; assembly: GCA_030180095.1. Lineage (NCBI taxonomy): Eukaryota > Viridiplantae > Streptophyta > Magnoliopsida > Magnoliales > Magnoliaceae > Magnolia > Magnolia changhungtana. The sequence goes on along the minus strand of JASAUF010000329.1, from coordinate 53,314 downwards.
CCCTCAACCTAAACCTACACCTAATGTTATTCTCAACACCCTAACCTAAACCTAAACCTAAACTTGAAAACCCAAAGCAAAACCTGATCCCGAACCCGTTCCTAAACCTAACCCTTAACCTATTCTCAGTTCCCTACTGCTATAACCTATAACCTAGACCTAAAACCTAAACCTAAACCTAAACCTAAAGCCAAAATGTGTTTCCAAATCCCTCAACCTAAACCTACACCTAAAGTTATTCTCAACACCCTAACCTAAACCTAGACCTAAACTTGAAGACCCAAAGCAAAACCCGATCCTGAACCCGTTCCTAAACCTAAACCTTAACCTATTCTAAGTTCCTTACAATATAACCTATAACCTAAACCTAAAACCTAAACCTAAACCTAAACCTAAAGCCTAAATGTGTTCCCAAATCCTCAACCTAAACCTACACCTAATGCTATTCTCAACACCCTAACCTAAACCTAAACCTAAACATAAAACCCAAAGCAAAACCCGATCCCGAACCCAAACCCGATTTCCTAAACCTAAACGTTAACCTATTCTCGGTTCCTACAACTATAACATAAAACCTAGACCTAAACCTAAACCTAAACCTAAACCTAAGACCTAAATGTGTTCTCAAATCCATCAACCTCAACCTACACCTAATCCTATTCTCAACTCCCTAACCTAAACCTAAACCTAAACTTGAAAACCCAAAGCAAAACCCGATCCCGAACCCGTTCCTAAACATTAACCTTAACCTATTCTCAGTTCCTTACAGCTATAACCTATAACCTAGACCTAAAACCTAAACTTAAACCTAAAACCTAAAGCCTAAATGTGTTCATAGCAAATCCTCAACCTATACCTACACCTAATGTTATTCTCAACACCCTAACCTAAACCTAAACCTAAACTTGAAAACCCAAAGCAAAACCCGATCCCGAACCCGTTCCTAAACCTAAACCTTAACCGATTCTCGCCCCATGACTATAATCTATAACCTAGACCTAAAACCTACACCTAAACCTAAACCCTAAATGTGTTCCCAAATCCTCAACCTAAACCTACACCTAATGCTATTCTCAACACCCTAACCTAAACCTAAAACTAAACTTGAAAACCCAAAGCAAAACCCGATCCCGAACCCGTTCCTAAACCTAAACCTTAACCTATTCTCGCTTCCCTACACTATAACCTATAACCTAGACCTAAAACCTAAACCTAAACCTAAACCTAAAGCCAAAATGTGTTTCCAAATCCCTCAACCTAAACCTACACCTAATGTTATTCTCAACACCCTAACCTAAACCTAAACCTAAACTTGAAAACCCAAAGCAAAACCCGATCCCGAACCCAAACCCGATTTCCTAAACCTAAACCTTAACCTATTCTCGCCTCCTACAACCTATAACATATAACCTAGACCTAAAACCTAAACCTAAACCTAAACCTAAGACCTAAATGTGTTCTCAAATCCTCAACCTAAACCTACAACTAATCCTATTCTCAACTCCCTAACCTAAACCTAAACCTAAACTTGAGAACCCAAAGCAAAACCCGATCCCGAACCCGTTCCTAAACTTAAACCTTAACCTATTCTCAGTTCCCTACAGCTATAACCTATAACCTAGACCTAAAACCTAAACCAAAACCTAAACCTAAAGCCTTAATGTGTTCCCAAATCCCTCAACCTAAACCTACACCTAATGTTATTCTCAACACCCTAACCTAAACCTAAACCTAAACTTGAAAACCCAAAGCAAAACCCGATCCCGAACCCGTTCCTAAACCTAACCCTTAACCTATTCTCTCGTTCCCTACAAATATAACCTATAACCTAGACCTAAAACCTAAACCTAAACCTAAACCTAAAGCCAAAATGTGTTTCCAAATCCCTCAACCTAAACCTACACCTAATGTTATTCTCAACACCCTAACCTAAACCTAGACCTAAACTTGAAAACCCAAAGCAAAACCCGATCCTGAACCCGTTCCTAAACCTAAACCTTAACCTATTCTAAGTTCCCTACAGCTATAACCTATAACCTAGACCTAAAACCTAAACCTAAACCTAAACCTAAAGCCTAAATGTGTTCCCAAATCCCTCAACCTAAACCTACACCTAATGCTATTCTTAACACCCTAACCTAAACCTAAACCTAAACTTAAAAACCCAAAGCAAAACCCGATCCCGAACCCAAACCCGATTTCCTAAACTTAAACCTTAACCTATTCTCGCCCCTACGACTATAACATATAACCTAGGCCTAAAACCTAAACCTAAACCTAAACCTAAGACCTAATCAGTTCTCAAATCCATCAACCTAAACCTACACCTAATCCTATTCTCAACTCCCTAACCTAAACCTAAACCTAAACTTGAAAACCCAAAGCAAAACCCGATCCCGAACCCGTTCCTAAACCTTAACCTTAACCTATTCTCGGTTCCCTACAGGCTATAACCTATAACCTAGACCTAAAACCTAAACCTAAACCTAAACCTAAAGCCTAAATGTGTTCCCAAATCCTCAACCTATACCTACACCTAATGCTATTCTCAACACCCTAACCTAAACCTAAACCTAAACTTGAAAACCCAAAGCAAAACCCGATCCCGAACCCGTTCCCAAAACTAAACCTTAACCTATTCTCTATTCCAGACTGACTATAATATATAACCTAGACCTAAAACCTAAACCTAAACCTAAACCTAAACCCTAAATGTGTTCTCAAATCCTCAACCTAAACCTACACCTAATGCTATTCTCAACACCCTAACCTAAACCTAAACCTAAACTTGAAAACCCAAAGAAAAACCCAATCCCGAACCCGTTCCTAAACCTAAACCTTAACCTATTCTCGGTTCCTCACTAGCCTATGACCTATAACATAGACCTAAAACCTAAACCTAAACCTAAACCTAAGACCTAAATGTGTTCTCAAATCCCTCAACCTAAACCTACACCTAATGCTATTCTCAACTCCCTTACCTAAACCTAAACCTAAACTTGAAAACCCAAAGCAAAACCCGATCCCAAACCCAAACCCGATTTCCTAAACCTAAACCTTAACCTATTCTCAGTTCCCTATGGCTATAACATTTAACCTAGACCTAAAACCTAAACCTAAACCTAAACCTAAGACCTATATGTGTTCTCAAATCCCTCAACCTAAACCTACACCTAACCCTATTCTCAACTCCCTAACCTAAACCTAAACCTAAACTTGAAAACCCAAAGCAAAACCCGATCCCGAACCCATGTCCTAAACCTAAACCTTAACCTATTCTCGCCCCTACTATAACCAATAAACTAGACCTAAAACCTAAACCTAAAGCTTCTAAATGTGTTCCCAAATCCCTCAACCTAAACCTACACCTAATGCTATTCTCAACACCCTAACCTAAACCTAAACTTAAACTTGAAAACCCAAAGAAAACCCGATCCCAACCCATTCCTAAACCTAAACCTTAACCTATTCCCGCCTCCCTACAAATATAACCTATAACCTAGGCCTAAAACCTAAACCCCAACCTAAACCTAAACCCTAAATGTGTTCCCAAATCCCTCAACCTAAACCTACACCTAATGCTATTCTCAACACCCTAACCTAAACATAAACCTAAACTTGAAAACCCAAAGCAAAACTCGATCCCGAACCCGTTCTAAACCTAAACCTTAACTTATTCTCGCTTACCTACAACTATAACCCATAACCTAGACCTAAAACCTAAACCTAAGACTTAAATGTGTTCTCAAATCCCTCAAACTAAACCTACACCTAATCCAATTCTCAACACCATAACCTAAACCTAAACCTAAACTTGAAAACCCAAAGCAAAACACGATCCTGAACCCGTTCCTAAACCTAAACCTTAACCTATTCTCAGTTCCCTACAGCTATAACCTATAGCCTAGACCTAAAACCTAAACCTAAAGCCTAAAGGTGTTCTCAAATCCCTAAACCTAAACCTACACCTAATGCTAATCTCAACTCCCTAACCTAAACCTAAACCTAAACTTGAAAACCCAAAGCAAAACCCGATCCCGAACCCAAACCCAATTTCCTAAACCTAAACCATAACTGATTCTCAATTCCCTATAGCTATAACCTACCTATAACCTAAACCTAAACCTAAGACCTAAATGTGTTCTCAAATCCCTCAACCGTAACCTACACCTAAACCTATTCTCAACACCCTAACCTAAACCAAAACCTAAACTTGAAAACCCAAAGCAAAACCCGATCCCGAACCCGAACCCGATTTCCTAAACCTAAATCTTAACCTATTCTCGCTTCCCTACAAATAACCTATAACCTAGACTTAAAAAACCTAAACCTAAGACCTAAATGTGTTCTCAAATCCCTAAACCTAAACCTACACCTAATCCTAATCTCAACTCCCTAACCTAAACCTAAACCTAAACTTGAAAGCCCAAAACAAAACCCGATCCCGAACCCAAACCCAATTTCCTAAACCTAAACCTTAACTTATTCACAATTCCCTCACACTATAACCTATAACCTAGACCTAAAACCTAAACCTAAAACCTAAATGTGTTCCCAAATCCCTAAACCTAAACCTACACCTAATCCTAATCTCAACTCCCTAACCTAAACCTAAGCCTAAACTTGAAAAGCTAAAGCAAAACCCGATTTCCTAAACCTAAACCTTAACCTATTCTCAGTTCCCTACAAATATAACCTAAAACCTAAACATAAACATAAACCTAAGACCTAAATGTGTTCTCAAATCTCTCAACCTAAACCTACACCTAACCTATTCTCAACTCCCTAACCTAAACCTAAACCTAAACTTGAAAACCCAAAGCAAAACCCGATCCTAAACCAACCCGATTTCCTAAACCAACCTTAACCTATTCTCGCCTTCCTACAAATATAACCTATAACCTAGAACTAAAACCTAAACCTAAACCTAAACCTATCGCCAAATGTGTTCCCAAATCCCTAAACCTAAACCTACACCTAATCCTAATCTCAACTCCCTAACCTAAACCTAAGCCTAAACTTGAAAACCCAAAGCAAAACCCGATCCCGAACCCGAACCCGATTTCCTAAACCTAAACTTAACCTATTCTCGCCCCTACAACTATAACCTATAACCTAGACCTAAAACCTAAACCTAAACCTAAGCCCTAAATGTGTTCTCAATTCCCTATACCTAAACCTACACCTAATCCTAATCTCAACTCCCTAACCTAAACCTAAACCTAAACTTGAAAACCCTAGCAAAAACCCGATCCTGAACCCAAACCCTTCCTAAACCTAAACCTTAACCTATTATCAGTTCCCTACAGCTATAACCTAAAACCTATACCTAAAACCTAAACCTAAACCTAAACCTAAAACCTAAATGTGTTCCCAAATCCCTAAACCTAAACCTACACCTAATCCTAATCTCAATTCCCTAACCTAAACCTAAGCTTAAACATGGAAACCCAAACCTAAACCCGATCCTGAACCCGAACCCGATTTCGTTAACCTAAACCTTAACCTATTCTCAATTCCCTAAAGCTATATAGCCTATAACCTACCTATAACCTATACCTTAACCTTAATCTAAACCTAAACCTTAACCTTTTAATCTTAACCTTAACCTTAACCTTAACCTAAACCTAAACCGATACTTATAAATCTTAATTTATTTGATAAAAGTTCATTTACGGTTAAGTTATTTTCTTTATAAGTTTATTGCCTTAATCTATTATTTACGAAATTGCAGGATAAATTTGAATTAAATTTGAGTGTTCCGCATGTTTCCTTTGCTGTTGACGACATGATCAAGGAGCGGTTCAAGGAGTACCGCTCCTTGTTACATAAGCAGTACAAGCAGTGCATGAGCAACGAGGAGGGCGCACTGTCCGCACCGCCGCACGTGACCCGTGATGACTGGCAGATACTCTGCGATAGATGTTTGTCTGATTCTTTTCAGGTAGTATTTACATATTTACAATATCTTTAAGGTAACAATTAAATTCACAATTAATAACAATGTATTATGAATAATGTGTTCAGAAGAGGAGCAAAATAAATTCTAATAACAGGGGAAAGTTAGCATGAACCACATAGCTGGTTCAAAGTCATTTGTACAAATTCGTCACGACATGGTAAGAAATTACTAGTAATTATTAAGTTGATATATTCTTTTAATGCATTTTATATTAACTCTATTGTTCTTTTAATTGCGTAGCGAGATTCCGTCACTGGTCAGGAGCCCGGACCAATAGACCTCTACAAAGGGACTCACTGTCGGCAGGCGACAGGATCATGGGTACATCCTAGTACCGGCGAGATTTGGGTAAAAATTCTTACATTGTCAAATTTAATTGCATTAAATTATAATAATGCCATTTTTTTGAAAAAATTCATATGTTTTCATTACAGGCGGCGATGGACACCTTACGCAGTCAGCCCACTCCCGATGGTACTCAGCGGAGTGAGTCAGAGATCCTGAGTGAGGTGCTTGGCACCCATTCTGGATATGTGCGTTGGATTGGCCATGGTGCCAAGCTCATGGCACCCGCTAGAGCTGCCTCCACCCGATCCAACGTCATTAGCGAGAGTGCCACCCACCGAGCTGATATCGTAGAGAGAGGTTCAGCAACTACAGGTCATCGTCAATGATATCAGAGAGCAGCTGGAGAGGAAGAGTGAGCAGCTAGAGAGGCAGATGGAGGAGCAGCAGACGAGGATGGAGGAGCTGACGAGGGAGAGAGAGGAGCAGGAGAGGAGGAGGATGGAGGAGTAGGCGAGGCTAAGGGAGGAGCAGGAGAGGAGGATGGAGGAGTTGACGAGGCAGAGGGAGGAGTAGGAAAGGATGAGGATAGAGGAGCATGCGAGGCTGAGGGAGAAGCAGGAGAGGAGGATGGAGGAGATGCGGGTGGAGCATGAGCGACGGATAGCGGATATATTTCAGGCTCTCGCCGCACGCTTACCCATCGATGCCCCACCACCTCCGCCTCCATCTTTGTGATTTTTTGTATTTTATTTATGATGTTAAACTTATATGTATTTATGCTTGATGTAATTTATGTTTGGATGGATTTATTTATGTACTTTGGAGTTAAATGGATGTGAATGTGGAATATGATGAAATATATTACATAACAGGTCTATATTGTAACAGGTGTATATCAGGTGTATATCAAGAATTTTGTGCTGGAATTTGTAAATAAAAAAAAAAAAAAAAAAAAAAAAAAAAAAACCTTTACCTACGAAAATTTTCGTAGGTAAAAGCTCCATCAAATTTTTTACCTACGAAAATTTTCGTAGGCAAAAGTCTCATCCAAGCTTTTACCTATGAAACTTTTCATTGTTAAAATTCTCATCCATATTTTTACCTACGAAAATATTTGTAGCGAAATGTTAGGTAACTATTTTTACCTACGAAAATATACGTAGGTAAAAGAATTTTTAGCTACGAAATTAGTGGTAGGTAAAAGTTTTCTAAGGGTTTTTGCCTACGAATATATTTGTGGGTAAAAGTCTTGTAAATACCTTTTAGCTATGAAACTATTGGTAGGTAAAAAGTGTTTTCAGTGTTTTCAATATTTTTAGTTACAAAAATATTCGTTGGTAAAGTTTTGTAAATATTTTTAGCTACGAAAATATTCGTAGGTAAAGTTTTGTAAATATTTTTAGCTACGAAATTATTGGTAGGTAAAAAGTGTTTTAAATAGTTTTAGCTACGAAATTGTTGGTAGGTAAAAAGTCTTGTAAATATTTTAAGCTACGAAGTTTTTGGTAGGTAAAAAGTGTTTTAATTACTTTTAGCTACCAAAATATTTGTAGAGAAAAAGTCTTTAAATATTTTTGGCTACGAAATTGTTGGTAGCTAAAAAGTGTTGTAAATAATTTTACCTACAAAAGTAGTAGTATGTAAAAAGTTTTGTCAATATTTTTACCAACAAAAATTAGCGTTGGTAAAATATTTTTCCTACGAAAAATTTCATCGGTAAAAGTCTTACCTTTGCCAACGAAAATTTTTTTTCGTGGGTAAAAGCTTTTCCCCTCGGACTTTTAGCAAGAAATTTGCCAACGAAAATTTTCGCGGGCAAAACTCTTTGCCTACGAAAATTAAACTTTTGCCTACGAAAATTTTCCTTGGTAAAAGTGGCTTTTCTTGTAGTGAACCCAACCTAAACCTATACTTATAACCTAAACCTATTCTCAAATCCCAAAACCCATAACCTAAACCTATAACCTATAACCTAAACCAAAACCTATAACCTAAACTCGAACTCGAACATGAACTCAATCCCTAAACCTTAACCTAAACATATAACCTATAACCTATAACCTAAGCCTATACCTAAACCTAAACTTGAAAACCCAAACCTAAACCCGATCCCGAACCCGAACCCGATTTTCTAAACCTAAACCTTAACCTATAACCTAAACTTGAAAATCCAAACTTAAACCCATCCCGAACTCGAACCCGAACACGATTTCCTAAACCCGATCCCGAACCTAAACCCAATTTCCTAAACCTAAACCTTAACCTATAACCTATACTTATAACATTAACCTAAACCTATTCTCAAATCCCAAAACCTATACCTATAACCTAAACCTAGACCTTAACCTAAACATAAACCTATACTTATAACCTATAACCTAAACTTAAACCTAAACCTATGACCCAACCTAAACCTATACTTATAACCCAAACCCATTCTCAAATCCCAAAACCTATAACTTAAACCTAAACCAAAACCTATAACCTAAACCCGAACCCAAACCCAAACCCGAATCCCTAAACCTTAACCTAAACATATAACCTAAGCCTATATCTAAACCTAAACTTGAAAACCCAAACCTAAACCCAATCACGAACCCGAACCCGATTTCCTAAACCTAAACCTTAACCTATAACCTAAACTTGAAAACCCAATCCCGAACTCGAACCCGATTTCCAACCTAAACCTTAACCTATAACCTATAACCTATAACCTAAAAACTAAACCTTAACCTAAACCTAAACCTATAACCTTAACCTAAACCAAAACCTATAACCTAAACCTTTACCTATAACCTATAACCAAAACTTATAGCCTATAACCAAATCTTAACCTAAACCTAAACCTATAACCTAAACCTAAAACCTAAATGTATTCTCAAATCCCTAAACCTAAACATACACCTAATCCTAATCTCAACTCCTAACCTAAACCTAAACCTAATCCTAAAACCTAAACCTATAACCTAAATGTATTCTCAAATCCCCAAACCTAAACCTACACCTAATCCTAATCTCAACTCAGTAACCTAAACCTAAACCTAAACTTGAAAACTCAAACCTAAACCCGATCCCGAACCCGAACTAATTTCCTAAACCCAAACCTAAACCCAATCCCAAACCCAAACCCGATTTCCTAAACATAAACCTTAACCTATAACCTATAATTATAACCTTAACCTAAACCTATTCTCAAATCCCAAAACCTATACCTATAACCAAAACCTAGACCTTAACCTATACTTATAACCTATAACCTAAACCTTAACCTATAACCCAACCTAAACCTACACTTATAACCTAAACCTATTCTCAAATCCCAAAACCCATAACCTAAACCTAAACCTTAACCTTAACCTAAACCTATAACCTATAACCTAAACCAAAACCTATAACCTAAACCCGAACCCGAACCTGAATCCCTAAACCTTAACCTAAACATATAACCTATAACCTAAGCCTATACTTAAACTTAAACTTGAAAACCCAAACCTAAACCTGATCCTGAACCCGATTTCCTAAACCTAAACCTAAAACGTAAATGTATTATCAAATCCCTAAACTTAAACCTATAACCTATGACATTAAAATAAACTTATAACCTAAACCATATGGTGAGACCATTCCTTGGGAAGTGGGTACTTGTGGCTACCGATGGTCCTTGCAGAAATTGTCCAGACGTTTATTTTGGCCCTACAAACCATATGGTGAGACCATTCCTTTTATGTCAATTTCATTCCTCTTTGAGTTTTTATTAATTCATTGAGAAAAAAAATGGTTATACATGATGCACTTCTTTCACTTTGTTTTTCTTTCCCCCAATGGTCATTCTGATTTATGAATGTCATGACTATTTGTAGGATGATGGAATATACGAAGCTGTTGCAGGAAGTGACTTTGTCATTACTAGAGTTGCATTTTGAGACAACTGTTCAAAGTACTACATAAATGACCGTGGAAGTAATTTTACAGAGGTCACTAAGAAATTGAAAGGAAAATGAGTGGACTTGGACAACAATCAGTTTTTAATTCTTCAGATGGGTGATGGCTGAAAAAGGCCTATTTACTTGTGAAAAAAATATCATACCGTCAAAATATATCTTCTCTTTCAATTCTTTATTATTGAAATTTTAGGGTGAAGTCAAGCAAATTTCTCTAATGAAGCCAAAGATTTGTATTGTAATTGTAATTGTAATTGTAATTGATTGAATGAAGGATTGTAATTGATTGTAATTGTAATTGATTGAATGAATAATTGTAATTGATTACAATTGAATTGATTGAATGAAGGATTGTAATTGAATGAATGAATGATTGTAATCGATTGTAATGGAATGAATGAATGATTATGCAGGTGGTAATTAAATGAACAAATGATTATATAATTTTTTTAATGTACGAAATAGCTACGGATATTGACCGTAGCCGGTTATCTGACAGCTATAGCCTTTATTAAATTTGGCATATTGCTACGGACTTTTAGCTACAAATAATATCCGTAGTTGTTTGTGGTTTTCGCTATAAATATAATTGCTACGGATTATATCTGTAGCTATTGGAATCTATAGTGACATATTAAATCCATACCAATAGGTTCAAGACCTATTGTTACGGTACCTACAACTACGGTCGTGCTACGGACTAATACCGTAGCCATAGGTATATGGCTACGAATTTTATCCGTAGCCTTTGCCCAGTTTTTTGGTAGTAATAATTCTGGATATTGTAGCACGTGCCTAATAGGATTTAGTTGGGGTATCGTTTCGTTAGCTCCCAGACCATCGACTATTGATCCACTTTTGGTAAGTTTGATACTATGCATATACTATGTACTTTCGCTGGTGACCGACCACATTGCATAGGTTTTGCCCAAAAGCCAACTGGATGAGCATCCCCAGTTGATGTGCACTCATATATCCATGCATTTAATAAGACTGCACTACAAGAAAAACGGGCAAAGGCTATCGCTCAAAACCGTAGCAAAAGGCCTTTTGCTACGGATATAATCTGTAGCACGTCCGTGCCTATAGGTGGGGTAGCTAAAGGTCTAGCTACGGATTATATTCGTAGCAAAAGATACCAAAAGCTACGGATATAATCCGTAGCAAAAGATACCAATAGCTACGGATATAATTCGTTATAATATATACCAATAGCTACTGACAATATCCGTAGCAATAGACACCAATAGCTACCGATATTATTGTAGCAATAGAAACCAATAGCTACAGATAATTGTCGTAGCAATAGATACCATAGCTAAGGATTATATCCGTAACAATAGATACCAGTAGCTACGGACAAAAGCCGTAGCTATAGCTACGGATATATTCATAGCTATTTTTAAAAATTGTAATAATATGACCTGTTTCCATTATAAGAACTTGCTGTGATTGATAACTCGTCTAAGCTAAATGCTGATAGAAATAGTACATAAAATGTAATCAGAAAAAAAATTATGCATAAATAGCAATCAAATCATACAATGCATCGTACATTCACATTTCTAAATAAACAATACTTCACTTTACTCAACCTATCATAAGAATTACAACTAAGGCGTGCCCTCATATCCATAGGAACAAATACACTCCAACACAGTAAACACCCTCCATATGCATTCAATAATGCTCACATTTTTACAGAATTTTCTTCCTTTAAACGATCAATTTTAGTAAATGCAGAAGATAGAGCTTCTTCTTTCCTTAAAACTGCAGATGTAACTTCTGTGGACTTCGACATGATCACTTTCAAGTTCTGAAACCCTTCCCTTGAGAAAATGAATATCATCCTCCAGTGACTTCTTTAACTTGTCAGCCTGTATAAAACAGCATTTATAGACACAATCGAACAAGCATGCCTTTGTACACATCTCAAAAGGAAGAAAGACAAAAAACACTTATATATGAAAAAATAAAAAAATGTACGTACAAATCTTCTAAACTATGGCAAAATCCAACATGAGTAATGTGTTCAAACCTAGGATGGACTAATTTTAAACTCAAAACTCCAATCAAACACACTAAAATAAGTGACCTACTATAAAAAGTAAACTTCTCCTACCTAAAAGTGTAGGTTTAGGTTTAGGGATTTGAGAATACATTTAGGTTTTAGGTTTAGGTTTAGGTTAAGCTTATAGGTTTAGGTTTGGGTTATAGGTTTAGGGTTTAGCTTTAAGGAATTGTGAATAGGTTAAGGTTTAGGTTTAGGAAATCGGGTTCAGGTTTGAGATCGGGTTTAGTTTGGGTTTTTAATTTTAGGTTTAGGTTAAGGAGTTGAGATTAGGATTAGGTGTAGGTTTAGGTTTAAGGATTTGAGAATACATTTAGGTTTTAGGTTTAGGTTAAGGTTATAGGTTTTGGTTTAGGTTTAGGTTTAGGTTTAGGTTTAGGTTTTAGGTTATAAGTTAAGGTTATAGGTTTTGGTTTAGGTTTAGGTTTAAGTTATAGGTTTAGGTTTAGGTTTAGGTTATAGGTTTAGGTTTAGGTTAAGGTGTAGGTTTAGGTTATAGGTTATAGCTTTAGGGAATTGAGAATAGGTTAAGGTTTAGGTTTAGGAAATTGGGTTCAAGTTCGGGTTTAGGTTTAGGTTTTCAAGTTTAGGCTTAGATTAAGTAGTTGAGATTAGGATTAGGTGTAGGTTTAGGTTTAGGATTTGATAATACATTTAGGTTTTAGGTTTAGGTTATAAGTATAGGTTTAGGTTGGGTTATAGGTTAAGGTTTAGGGATTTGGGTTCGGGTTCGAGTTCGGGTTCTTTTAGGTTATAGGTTTTGGTTTAGGTTATAGGTTATAAGTTTAGGTTAAGGTTTAGGTTTAGGTTATGGGTTATAGGTTATGGGTTATAGGTTATAGGTTTTGGTTTAGGTTTAGGTTATAGGTTATGGGTTATGAGTTATGGGTTATAGGTTATAGGTTATGGGTTATAGGTTTGGTTTAGGTTTAGGTTATGCATTATAAGTTATGGGTTATAGGTTTTGGTTTAGGTTTAAGTTATGGGTTATAGGTTATGGGTTATAGGTTATGGGTTATAGGTTATAGGTTTTAGTTTAGGTTTAGGTTATGGGTTATAGGTTTTGGGTTTAGGTTATAGGTTTTGGTTTTGGTTTAGGTTATAGGTTTTGGGATCGGGTTTAGGTTTTGGTTTTCAAGTTTAGGTTTAGGTTAAGTAGTTGAGATTAAGATTAGGTGTAGGTTTAGGTTTAGGATTTAAGAATACATTTAGGTTTTAGGTTTAGATTTAAGTTTTAGGTTATAGGTTTTGGTTTTGGTTTTGGTTTTAGGTTTAGGTTTAGGTTATAGGTATAAGTTTAGGTTTAAGTTTTAGGTTATAGCTTTAGGGAATTGAGAATACGTTAAGGTTTAGGTTTAGGAGGGTTCGGTTCAAGATCGGGTTTAGGTTTGGGTTATAGGTATAGGTTTTGGGATTTGAGAATAGGTTTAGGTTAAGGTTATAAGTATAGGTTATAGGTTAAGGTTTAGGTTTATGAAATCGGGTTCGGGTTCGGGATTGGGTTTAGGTTTGGGTTTTCAAGTTTAGGTTTAGGTTTAGGTTAGGGAGTTGATATTAGGATTAGGTGCAGGTTTAGGTTTAGGGATTTAAGAATAGGTTTAGGTTATAAGTTTAGCTTATAGGTTTAGGTTAAGGTTTAGGTTATAGGTTTTAGGATTCGAGAATAGGTTTAGGTTATAAGTTTAGGTTATAGGTTTAGGTTAAGGTTTAAGTTTAGGTTATAAGGTTTAGGTTATAGGTTATAGGTTTAGGTTTAAGTTATAGGTTTAGGTATAGGCTTAGGTTATAGGTTATAGTTATATGTTTAGGTTAAGGTTTGGGAATCGGGTTTGGGTTTGGGTTCAGTTTAGGTTATAAGTTATAGGATTTGAGAATGGGTTCGGGTTTAGGTTATAGGTTTTGAATTAGGTTTAGGTTATAGGTTTTGGTTTAGGTTTATGTTAAGGTTAGGGTTTAGGTTATAGGTTTTAGTTTTGTTTTAGGTTATAGGTTTTGGTTTAGGTTATAGGTTTTAGGTTTAGGTTATAGGATTTGAGAATGGGTTCGAGTTTAGGTTATAAGTTTTGATTTAGGTTTAGGTTGTAGGTTTTGGTTTAGGTTATAGGTTATAGGTTTATGTTAAGGTTTAGGTTTAGGTTATAGGATTTGGGATTTGAGAAAGGGTTCGGGTTTAGGTTATAGGTTTTGGTTTTGGTTTAGGTTATAGGTTTTGGGATCGGGTGGTTTTTGGGATCGGGTTTAGGTTTGGGTTTTCAAGTTTAGGTTTAGGTTAAGTAGTTTAGATTAAGATTAGGTGTAGGTTTAGGTTTAGGATTTAAGAATACATTTAGGTTTTAGGTTTAGGTTTTAGGTTTTGGTTTTGGTTTTGGTTTTGGTTTTAGGTTTAGGTTATAGGTATAAGTTTAGGTTTAGGTTTTAGGTTATAGCTTTAAGGAATTGAGAATACGTTAAGGTTTATGTTTAGCAAATCGGGTTCGGGTTTAGGATCGGGTTTAGGTTTGGGTTATAGGTATAGGTTTTAGGATTTGAGAATAGGTTTAGGTTAAGGTTATAAGTATAAGTTATAGGTTAAGGTTTAGGTTTATGAAATCGGGATTGGCTTTAAGTTTGGGTTTTCAAGTTTAGGTTTAGGTTTAGGTTAGGAGTTGAGATTAGGATTAGGTGTAGGTTTACATTTAGGGATTTCGAAATACATTTAGGTTAAGGTTTAGGAATTGAGAATATGTTAAGGTTTAGGTTTAGAAATCGAGATCGGGTTTAGGTTTGGGTTTTCAAGTTTAGGTTTAGGTTTAGGTTAGGTTATGGGTTATAGGTTAAAGTTTAGGTTATAAGTTTTGGTTTAGGTTAGGTTATAGGTCTTGGTTTAGGTTTAGGTTTAGGTTTAGTTTTAGGTTTTAGGTTTAGGTTAAGGTGATAGGTTTAGGTTTAGGTTTAGGTTTAAGTTTTAGGTTTAGGGAATTGAGAATAGGTTAAGGTTTAGGTTTAGGAAATTGGGTTCGGGTTCGGGATCGACTTTAGGTTTGGGTTTTTAAGTTTAGATTTTAGGTTTAGGTTAGGGAGTCGAGATTAGGATTAGGTGTAGGTTTAGGTTTAGGGATTTGAGAATACATTTAGGTTTAGGTTTAGGAATTGAGAATAGGTTAAGGTTTAGGTTTAGGAAATCGGGTTCGGCAGTACGGATCGGGTTTAGGTGTGGGTTTTCAAGTTTAGGTTTAGGTTTAGGTTAGGGAGTTGAGATTAGGATTAAGTGTAGGTTTAGAATACATTTAGTTTTAGGTTTTGGGAATTGAGAATAGGTTAAGGTTTAGGTTTAGGAAATCGGGTTCGGGTTCCTGGGATCGGGTTTAGGTTTGGGTTTTCAAGTTTAAGTTCGAGTTTATGTTAGGGAGTTGAGATTAGGATTAGGTGTAGGTTTAGGTTTAGGGATTTGAGAATACATTTAGGTTAAGGTTTAGGGAATTGAGAATAGGTTAAGGTTTAGGTTTAGGAAATCGGATCGGGTTTAGGTTTGGGTTTTCAAGTTTAGGTTTAGGTTTAGGTTAGGTTATGGGTTATGGGTTAAGGTTTAGGTTATAGGTTTTGGTTTAGGTTAAGGTTATAGGTTTTGGTTTAGGTTTAGGTTTAGGTATTAGGTTTTAGGTTTAGGTTAAGGTGATAGGTTTAGGTTTAGGTTTAAGTTTTAGGTTTAGGTTATAGCTTTAGGGAATGAGAATAGGTTAAGTTTAGGTTTAGGAAATCGGGTTCGGGTTCGGGATTGGCTTTAGGTTTGGGTTTTCAAGTTTAGGTTTAGGTTTAGGTTAAGGAGTTGAGATTAGGATTAGGTGTAGGTTTAGGTTTAGGATTTGAGAATAGGTTAAGGTTTAGGTTTAGAAATTGGGATCGGGTTTAGGTTTGGGTTTTTAGGTTTAGGTTTAGGTTTAGGTTAGGTTATGGGTTACGAGTTAAGGTTTAGGTTATAGGTTTTGGTTTAGGTTAAGGTTATAGGTTTTGGTTTAGGTTTAGGTTTAGGTTTTAGGTTTTTAGGTTTAGGTTAAGGTGATAGGTTTAGGTTTAGGGAATTAAGAATAGGTTAAGGTTTAGGTTTAGGAAATCGGGTTCGAGTTCGGATCGGCTTTAGGTTTGGGTTTTCAAGTTTAGGTTTTAGGTTTAGGTTAGGGAGTTGAGATTAGGATTAGGTGTAGGTTTAGGTTTAGGATTTGAGAATACATTTAGGTTTAGGTTTAGGGAATTGAGAATAGGTTAAGGTTTAGGTTTAGGAAATTGGGTTTGGGTTCCTGGATCGGGTTTAGGTGTGGGTTTTCAAGTTTAGGTTAGGAGTTGAGATTAGGATTAGGTGTAGGTTTAGGTTTAGGGATTTGAGAATACATTTAGGTTTAGGTTTAGGGAATTGAGAATAGGTTAAGGTTTAGGCTTAGGAAATCGGGTTCGGGTTTAGGTTTGGGTTTTCAAGTTTAGGTTTAGGTTTAGGTTAGGGAGTTGAGATTAGGATTAGGTGTAGGTTCAGTGTTTAGGATTTGAGAATACATTTAGGTTAAGGTTTAGGGAATTGAGAATAGGTTAAGGTTTAGGTTTAGGAAATTGGGATAGGGTTTAGGTTTGGGTTTTCTAGTTTAGGTTTAGGTTATATGTTAAGGTTTAGGTTGTAGGTTTTGGTTTAGGTTAAGGTTATAGGTTTTGGTTTTGGTTTTGGTTTAGGTTTTAGGTTTTAGGTTTAGGTTAAGGTGATTGGTTTAGGTTTAGGTTTAGGTTTAAGTTTTAGGTTTAGGTTATAGCTTTAGGGAATTGAGAATAGGTTAAGGTTTTGGTTTAGGAAATTGGGTTCGGGTTCAGGATCGGCTTTAGGTTTGGGTTTTCAAGTTTAGGTTTAGGTTTAGGTTAGGGAGTTGAGATTAGGATTAGGTGTAGGTTTAGGTTTAGGGATTTGAGAATACATTTTGGTTAAGGTTTAGGGAATGAGAATACATTTAGGTTTTAAGTTTAGGTTTAGGTTTGGGTTTAGGTTTGGGTTTAGGTTTAGGTTTTAGGTTATAACTTTAGGTAATTGAGAATATGTTAAGGTTTAGGTTTAGGAAATCGGGCTCGAGTTCGGGATCGGGTTTAGGTTCGGGTTATAGGTATAGGTTTTGGGATTTGAGAATAGGTTAGGTTAAGGTTAAGTATTGGTTATAGGTTAAGGTTTAGGTTTATGAAATCGGGTTCGGGTTCGGGATCGGGTTTAGGTTTGGGTTTAGGTTTTAGGTTATAGGTTATAGGTTTAGGTCTAGGTTTATGTTATAAGTATATGTTTTAGGATTTGTGAATAGATTTAAGTTAAAGTTATAAGTTTAGGTTAAGGTTATAAGTATAGGTTATAGGTTAAGGTTATAGTTTAGGTTAAGGTTATAAGTATAGGCCATAGGTTTAGGTTTAGGTTTATGTTTAGGTTAAGGTTTAGGTTATAGGTTTTGATTTAGGGTTAGGTTTAGGTTATTAGTTATAGCTTTAGGGAATTGAGAATAGGTTTAGGTTATAGGTTTAGGTTATAGGTTTAGGGTGTGGTTTAGGTTAAGGGTGTGGTCCCTACAGATACAGATATATAAACATGGCCTGTCCAAATGGCCAAGCCCCTCCAATGTTGTCCATAGGAAATGGACAGCTTCATCATGGTCAGCGGTTCCCACCTTCCAGAGACCCCCGCTCATTCGGATAGTTCTGACGCACATCCGGGTCTGCTCCATTAATTTCGAGCAAATACATAAACACGGCCTGTCCAAATGGCTAGGCCCCTCCAATACCATCCATAGGAAATGGACAGCTTCATCATGGTCAGCGGTTCCCACCTTCCAGGGACTCCCGCTCATCCGGATAGCTCCGACGCACATCCGGGTCTGCTCCATTAATTTCGAGCAAATACATAAACACGGCCTGTCCAAATGGTCAGGCCCCTCCAATGCTGTCCATAGAAAATGAACAGCTTCATCATGGTCATAACAGCAGTTTCCACCTTCCAGGGACCCCCACTCAACATCCGGATAACTCCGACGCACATCCGAATCTACTTCATCAATTTCGAGATAATAAATAAATATGGGTCTGTCCAAATGGTCAGGCCCCTTCATCAATGAATCATATAGTATGAAGGAAAGAAGACTCACCAATTTAGCTAGCAAGGAGAGAAAGTGTGAGTGCTTGGATGTTGCCCTTTCTTTGAATAATGGATGCATATTCCACAATGCAATCTGAGAATGAGTAAGTTTCTTCGACAATGCATATGGGCACAGATTTACAAATAAAGATTTTAAAGATTGTAAAACAGAGTAAATGATATATTAACTTCCAAGTATCGATTAAGAAGAAAAATGTAAATGATGATGGGAAAGAAATCTCAATATATTAAATTATTGAAGGACAATGAGACATACCAAGACTACGGGTGCCCAGAGCAAGATAACTGTACCAATGTTGTATCTAGCTGCATTGACAGAACAAAAAAATTATACGAATGAAACTTCTCAAGTTCCAAATCTCATTTTTCTTCAAATATACCAAGAGCAAGACATTGAAAGCTATCAAGAAAGTAAGTTTTTCATAGCACATGCCAAACACATAAGTTATCATAGTTAAACAGTTCTTTCGTGGCAATATATGACAGTTAAAAATTAGAAGCCACAAAGCAAAACAAGCATCAATTCATTCACAATGGTATCATCTCAAAACAAAAAGTAGATGGTTTTCTTTTTCTTTTTTTCTTTCTTTTTTCTTTTTCTTTTTCTTCTTCTTTTTCTTTCTTTTTTTTGGACTGGCTTCAGCGCCTGAGACATTAGTTGAAAGAAAAACCAAATAGCCAACTAAAGGTAGGTTTTACATGAACATGGGAAGAGTAGACATAAGCAACGGAGAAATAACAATTAAAACTGGCACTACAGGCTTATCATAGGAATATAATGAAGATATGGAGGAGAAAATAATGGCAAACAAAACAATGTAAACCAAAGCAAGAGGTATAGTAACACCGCATTTAATTACAACTTGTAGTGGTACCCATGTTGACCGAGCAAAACAACCCTGTTGCTGGTGCATCAGCTTTTATATAGTTATCATGTCTAACAAAGTGATAATACCCAGCTCGACACATTTCCATGTGCAAGTAACAGAGTTATCAAGAAACACCATGCCGAACATGATGGATCATGTTTAGACTTTCATGATAATTCCATAAAACAGATAATTGATCCTTTTACTTCTCCTTTGTACCATTTATTTAATATATATATATATATATATATATATATATATATATATATATATATTGGATATAACATCCATGTTCTTGTTCATACCAAACATGAACAGATATTAGATAATGAATTATTCCATATTATCATTTAAGCATGTGCTCAGTCTGCCAGTCCATATCATGCATACATGTCCAACCTACACAGGTAACCAAAAGTCAGCTCATGTTGTTGCTCCACTTAGTCTTCAGGGGACATTTGGGCACTTGAGCAATGAGCATTTTATCCTTCAATTTATCATGTGGAATTTTTTTACTACTAGTTGAAGAAGGGAAGTATTCACCTCAGAAATATGCCAAGTGGGGAAAAAAAAGAAGAAGAAGAAGAAAGAAATAAACAAAATAGCTAAACATACATATACAAATAAGGATTGGTCCAAAAACTGCAAGAGAAGGAATGTTGAATTTTGAATATTGATGCAGCAACTGTGAAGGCATTGGCATTTCAATCTACATGGAAGAAATTGATTAAATGAGTCCATAGGTAGAAAACCAAATTGAGCAACAAAACCATCAAAATCATTATCTTCAAAGAAGAAATGGATGGTATAATAATAACAAGTCCCAATCACTGCAAATTACCACCATTTACTTGACAAGGATCACAAAAAAGATCATATGTAACAAAAAACAGCAGAAAACTTACATCAGAACTGTCGTTAGGTAACTCATAACTGGCCTCTTGCACCGTCTTTATTCATCATGATGCACAAACCACAAAAAAAAAAAAAAAGAAATGTTAATTAGAAGGCATGACAAACTGTTAAGTCCTCTGTTCAACATGAATCTATTACAGATAAGTACTTCAAGGATACACGGGGATGGGAAAAGGTGAGTTTTAATAATTGATGAATCTTGAGAATGTAATGTGGTTTGAGAAATTTATAATGTGGTTTTATAAAGAAAAGGTTGCATAGAATGGCTATAATATTCTTGACCATTCAATCAATGCCCCACATGGTTAACCTATAAGATGCTCCAAGAAAATGTGCATATGAACTGCTTCCATGACATGTGCTTAGAAACCAGCACCAAAAAGCCTAATTATAAAGTGTTGGACATTTTTTCGGGTCTCTAATAAGCTGGTCTCAGACATAACTTTTTGAAATGCTGCACTAAAGAAAACAAAATTTAAAGCCTATAAAAGTAAAAAACTAAAATGAGAAAGAAAGCAATAATACTTAGGGATTTTAGTCCAAGAATAAATGAGAAACAGATCAAGCCATGGATTACTATGCTAATTTAGCGTAATGTCACCGAAATACATGAACTCTAACCT
>JASAUF010000329.1:0-30000 GCA_030180095.1 Magnolia changhungtana | reverse complement strand
GGCTCCTCAAAAAGGAACAGGCCACACCTATCATCATATAGAACCGCTATATAACATAAAAAACTGGAAAAACTATAAAAATACAATGCCATGACAAAGTTGAATACGACCTTAAAAGGAGAGACTACATCCTTGTATTGATACACATTTGTTTGCCAAATTTGGAAAGTTGACTATTTAGATATTTCAACCTTCTATTTAGAAGTAACCAACTGGCTAGGTAACATAACAGTTCCATCAAAATTTTGTTCACGGCCCATGTAAAGTGGGCCCTGATTTGCATAGTTCAGTTCAAGTTACCTCTTGACCATATCACAATTTCTGTGTGCATGTGTATGAAACATCACATTCTTCCTGAGTATCAAAATTTTCTCTTCACAACAATGGCACTTAGCTAGATTCGAGGCAATGTAGACATATTGCCAATGAATTTGTAATCCATCCCCATTAATCGCTCGGGCATTGATTCAGTAAGAGTCAATTCTAATAAGAAAATGAAAACACTTGCAGGAAAAATAGAAAGCATATAAATTTCAACAACATAAATTTCTTAAATATTGTATTCAAAGGGAATATTGTATTCAAAGGGATCTCCTCATCCGTCCACGAGTATCATGCACGATCTACCTAGTGGTTCCAACTGTGGAATTAATACACATTCTACAAGAGGAACACAATCCAGATTCTTTGTTGAAGCATTTCTTCAAACATGTAGGCGACCATGGACAGTGGCGGATATGGCTATCGTTGCCATGGCTACTGTCCAATTTCTAGCCATCAAAAGAGGAAATGAGAGGGAAAGAGAAAGTACCTTCGAATCCCTCATCTGATTTCTTCTATTCTCTTCAACTGTTGGAGAGAGATCGACGAAAGGACTGCTTCGAAGAGAATGAGCTGGGAGAGAGACATCGATAGAGAGGGAGGGAAATCAGGAAGATCGAGAGAGGGAGGGAGAGGAAAGGAGGGAGATCGAGAGAGATGGAGCAGAGATCAGGAGGGAGAGGGGATTAGGGAACGGAGAGAGAGAGAGAGAGAGAGAGAGAGAGAGAGAGAGAGAGATGAAATACCCTCTTTTGGGCGCGGCTCTATTTTGAGCGCGCACCCAAATTTGGGCCGGACGGACGCCATGGTCCGGACAGGGGCTCCGTGGGGCCCACCATGATGTACTTGATCAATCCATTCCAATAAATAATTTTATTTTATGACACAAACTTTCAGGTATATTGAAGGCCAAAGTGGACCACACCATAAGAATCAACTGTAATTTAATATCTATATTTCCTACCGTGTGGTCCACTTGAGCCTTTGATCTATCTTTTTTTTTTCATCCTCTAAAGTAATATTTAAAAATATATAGACGGCTTAGATATAACATATAGTTTTTTTTAGGCCTCATAGAGCCCCTTATAACACCATTAATTATTAATGGTGTATCAACTTTTTAGCTACGGATTAAAACCGTAGCAACTATAGCTAAGGTTTATATCCGTAGCAAAGAAGTAACGTGGTCTGTATCCTTTGCCCCCTTTTTTTGGTAGTGTATACTATTTTGTATGCCTTATATGTTTTCATAACTATGCTTACCTAATGCGGCGGTATGTAATCTTGAAGGAAATTCACACTGAGTTGGTCACTCATCCATCAAATATATATAACAGTACAGGTAGCACAGGTGGCTGGAGTGATTTTCAGGTTCAGACTGATGAGGAGCAGAGTATCACTGTTGAAGATGCATGATTAAATTTTTAATTGTAAAGAGTTACTTCATGAATTGTGAAGAGTTGCTATATGGTTTACAGTCCCAAATTTATTATAACTTGCTTTGTTTACATGTAACATTATTTCACTTGTAATTGTAAGTATCAAGACTTTGGTTTGTATAAGTCATTATGGGCAACCACTTGTATATTCTAAATGAAATTTGAAATTTTCCTTTACGCTTATTTGTCCATCCTACGTTCATCTGTTAACTCTGATAAAAGGAATATATATATATATATATATATATATATATATATATATATATACACACTCGAATTTGACCACCATTTAAGGTTAACACTCGGGTTTTTGGGAAATGGGTCGTGTACTCGGTTCTTGAAAACACGGGGCGTTACAAGTTGGTATCAGAGCATAGCTTGGACAAACTTGGCCTTGGTAAATGATCTTATACAAATCTTAAATGTCTCAATATTTGAAATTTGAAATTAAACTTAAGTGAATGTCCTCTAGATATAAAAGAATGATTGGAAATGTAGAAACCCAAACTTAGGTTCCCATAAGAGTTATTAGATTAGTCATCTAAATGTATGTAGGATTCCCTTAGAATAAGAGAGAATTGGAAATATAGAAATTTCAAACTCTAGACTCCCTTGAAGGCTTTGTTTAGACCTTGGACTTCAACTTACGTAGAAATCCCTTAGAATGGGGAGGAAATGAGGATATAGAAACCCAATATTTTAGGTTCCCTAACACATAGTTTGGATAGCTACAGAACTTAGAAATGATCCTAGTTTCCCTTGGAGATTTCAGGTTTAGTCATTTGAACTTAGAATTAAAAACTTGGTTCCCTTGTAAACTACCATATTGCTGTTTGAACTTAGAAATTGAACTCATGCACTGTGGGAGGACAAATACCCACTATGATGTATCTCAGACCAAACCAGAATAGTCTTTAAACTTGTCTAGATATCCCAAAGAACATTTTCATAAATATGGAGTTCAGACTTTTTCTGTAATTTCTTTTAGTTAGAGATAACGTGGTCACAATACTTAGTGAGTGAAAGGAACTTAGACATGGTATAACTTTCTTCCCATCCACATTGCATGTTAGGCCAAATTTAACACCCCCTAAACTTAAAAGTCACATTACGAGTTGTAAATTGGTTTCATTAATACATCACTTTAGCCAGAGGCGGTATCTCTCAAAATTTTCAGAACTTAGAAGTGACTAAAGGTCAAGTTATAGAATTTTAGGTAAGTTTTCAACCCTAGGCTGCACATATTAGGATTATATTTGAAATCCTAAGTGGGCTTAGAAATTTTCAACTCAAACTTCATGTAGAAATCCTTGTCTTGAGACCCAAAAATCTCCAAAGATGATAACATCTTTTCCTTTTCCTTCATCTTTATCATCATTTCTTCTAGATACTTCTGAAATCTCTCAATCGAGAGTTGCTTCTATGCTCTGCAATGCTTAGAGAAGCAACACCTACATTCCAAAGCTCAAGCCTTTTAGCAGGAGCAAGAGCGATCGAAGAGTCAAAGAGCCTTCCTTCCTCCAAAAATCAGATAACAAGCTTGACGATATGATTTCCTTTTCCCAATTTCTTTTGTAATTTTTAACAATTTTAGAACTTGAATCAACAAAGATCTGTCATTCGCACAGGTTTGATCTTTTGAAATCGATGGAATCGGAGGCTCCTATCTACAGGTTCGATCTCTTCCTCTCTATATTGCTCTTTCTCTGTTCTTTGCTTACATTAGGGTTTTCTCTCTAAGCTCTCTCTCTCTCTCTCTCTCTCTCTCTCTCTCTCTCTCTCTCTCTCTCTCTCTCTCTCTCTCGATTTTGTTTTGCCTTTTAGATTTTTGGTGCGTGGACCATAATATCGTCATTTTATGTCACTTAAAAATGGGCACGCTTGTGAAAACTAAAAATTCCCCTCTGTAATACCTCTTGTATTTCATGCATGCTAATTGTTTGATGAAATGGCTCAACAAGCAATATTTTTTGTGGATGTAACTAAGCAGAGGGATTTTTTAGCCCCCTTTCAGATTTTTGGTGCATGGACCATAATATCATCATTTTAGGTCACTACAATGGGCCCATTCATAAAAAATAAAAAACCCCTTGTGTATACCTCATGTATTTCATATGGACTCCAATATGCAGGTCATATCAATGATTCTAATATGTGACTATCATCATCTAGATAGTAGCGAGTAGGAAGGGATACAAACTACGTACCAAGGAGACTACATTTCATCTTATCCTCTTGAATTCGGAAAGCCATGACCAAGGAATCAATTGTTATTGTTGGTGAATGCTTGGGACCTGTAGTTCTCCTGCACACACTGTCAAGAGCAAGTGAATGTCAGAAAGATGTTATGGATCTACCATTAGAAGTAATAGCCATTGCTGTGTCTATATCAAACTGAAGTTCATTCACAGGCAATGAAAGTTCTTACAACTGTCCTATGTTGATGTATTATTCTTTTAATTGTTTATTGGGTTGGGCCTTTGATGTGTCTATCAATTTGGGTGCTAATGTGGGACACCAAGTTTAAGTGGTTGTCTGTAACAAAACAATGGTTACAAAGGATTTCTCTCTAATTGTAATTTTTTTCCAAATTCAGTTTATTTTCAGGAACTCAATAAATTATATTTATCTCATTAACTGTTCAATTTCAGGAAGTCGATGAGATTAAGAGAAATGCTATGAGGCTGGTTTTTGGCCTTGATCAGGTTCCATCCTTTGCAGTTCAATTCCAAGAAGTTTTGTTGGCCATGCCAGTATAAACAGCAACTTCGGGTACACTTGTTGCAAAGTCAGATAACTGCATTTATTTATTTATTTATTTATTTATCAGGATGATTTGATACACAAGTACCCATAAACAGCATGCATTTAATTCAAACTAAACCTACTAAACTGTCAAACCATCGTTAATTCAGTCCAGAAATTAGATTTCTTGAACAATCCTAACCTCTGGTTTTTGGATCCTTGTTTGTTGAAACAGGACCATTGAACATTTTTATTTTTATTTTTAACCACCCAATTAGTATCCACCAATCTAATATTCATAGATAACAAATAATCTTGATTTTTGGTTCATGATACATCGAAACAAGAACCCATAATTTGGCTAGCTTAATTTGAATTAATTTTATGCAGCGTATGCAACTTGTAAGTCATAACTAATTTCTATCTGTGCATCGTCCACCACTCTGCCAGATTGTCAAGTTTTTCTTGAAGCTGAGTTCATGAATATATGAAATTGTAAATATTGAGGTTTGAATTCCTTATTCTTTCAAATTAGGGAACTTCTCCATTTGGAACTTAATTTGTATATTTGGAGCCATGGTTTGTATATGCTAAACATTGGTGTGACAGCTCCCATCATGAATAGACTAATCCCAGAATATCCTTTCAATTGATCAACTGTAAGAAATGCACGAACAAACCATATTCAACAAACAAAAGACAAACAAAAGACCAACTACTTCCATTAACACTAGTATCACCCCTAACCAACCATCATACCAAGTAGGCCCACCGACACCATTACCTACCAAACAAAATCAACAACTCCACCTACAACCCGCATCCCTGCTACTCCAGATAGCATAATCAAAACAGAGGACATCCAACCACCCCACCCAAGCAATGATATGACCAGTTCACTGTTCACTCCCCAAGTATAGGGTTGTGATGTAGTAATAAACTCGGTAAGATCGAGGTCGAATCCCACGAGGACTGGTCGTCACAACTCAAATCTATGACTCTCCTTAACTAATCCAACAAAAATAAGGAATAAACTACTAAGCATAATTCTAGAAAAAAAATAAAAACAATTAAGAATAGGGAAGAAAATTCCATCAGAGAGAGCACTAGGACTTTCGAATCCACCCCTAATTATCCTAACCCTTGTTTTGTCTGTTGATTCACCTTGACCTTGATTGATACCACTTAAATAGAGAAAGCACAATCTGTGTCCTAAATCGGGCATACAGACTGTCTAATTCCTTTAAGCAATGCCATGAACAATACATCCCATGTCCTTGGTCGGGCACATGGTATGCAAAATTCATTAAAGCACCACTTCCTTCCTCTATAGGAAACCTGTTCTTGATCGACCCAAGCACTGTAATAAGCATCCAAACAACATCCATCTATACTTTGGTCAAGTTCATAGATGGAGAAGTATGGAATTTAAACCCATAAAGCCCACTCGGAGAAAGAAACAAATTAAATAAAATTCAAAGTAAATCAACCAATACAAGAGCCGATCAAATTAGGGGCTTCATCTCAAATTCTAGTTGAGAGATTAGTTACCCATAAAATCCATAAAAAATATTAAATAAAATTCGTAAATTAAAACACCAAACCAAACAATCTCTCTCTCTTCTTCCTTCTCTTTCTCCTCTCCTGCTCGGATCTCCAATTCTCTGGATCTCGAATGCCTCTCCCACGTCCAAAACTTCCCTTTTATAGGCCGGATGGTGGAATCGGTGTGAGTCGTAGACGGACTCGAAGTGCAATTTTTCGCAACCGTGATCGGTGGGCCCCACAGAGGTGTTTTATGGAAAATCCACCCCGTCCATTGGATTCGGACGAAATTTCAGCAAGAATGGGTGGTTTTGAAGGTCCATTGGCGCGGCCCACAGAAGAAATCTCAAAAAGATCAGATTTGAACGTCGCCGAGCAGCCTGTTTGTGGCCTCTGTACCGCACACGTGTGTACGCATGGGAGTGAAATATCAGCATGGGTTTGTAGTGCTCGCGGCCCTCTACAAGATGGACGGCTCGGATCTTCCGGAGGATTGACGGGTGGGGCCCACTGTCTTCCGCAAAAACGGCCAGCGCCGTGCGTCACGCGGACGCAAACCTCCGTCCGTTGATAATGGTGGGGCCCATTCCGTTGATCAATTTGAAAATCCACTCCGTCCATTGCGTGGAGGATGAAAAAACGGTCGGGAATGCATAATTTCACCTACTGATGATGAGGCCCACCTGACTTTTCGTTCCACCGTCCATCCTGCGTTTGCTGACGATTCACGAGCGTGCACGTGTTTGCGACCAAAATTCCACCTAGACGTGGGCAAATGGCGCCCCAGGAAGTGGATGGACGGTCCGGATCACTGTTTTAGACACGAGGTGGGACCCACAACTCAGGACCGCTGCCGGCTGCGGAAGACGCTGGAGACGCTGTTGAGTTTAAGAAGAAACGGAGTCGGTCAGCGCAAGCGCTGACCGTCTCAGCCGTCCGGTGCACGGCTTGAGACGTGTACTCGGTGTGCATGCGTCGTATACGGGGTCCACTGCAATGTTTACGAGAAATCTGCGCCGTCCATCCCTTTTCCCATGTTATTTAACCCATCCAGGTGAATTTTGGAGATGTTCCAGATATCAGGTGGGCCTGAAATCAACGTTTTATGGGCTGATTTGTCAGTTCGGACACTTCCATTGTGATCTGACGGCTGAAATTTGAAACGTACGGTTAATTTACGGCCCCCATCATATGTATGAAGTTTCGAGTTGATCGGATGGCGGAAAATATGTGATCTTGCATTCTGGACCCTTTTCGGATCCCTTTGGCTTGCTTTCCTCAAATTCCAGGCGTGTAAAATCTTCACCATTGGTTTTCTAGAGTTCATCCCGTGCTCTGGTGACTTCAGAATGTCAAATCTATGCCTTTAGCATCAATTTCCAATTAACGCTCCTGATTTCATCCTGTAATAAAAACACGAGAAAAATCTGGCATTAAACATTATCACGTATGTAAAATTTGGCAATTGCTGGGGTCTGATATGCAATATTCGACCCTGATCATTCACTACCCACTGCCACCTCAAGTATGCATGGGATGAAGTTGCTAATGTAGGTACTACAGAAGGTGAAGCTGCAAGGGACCTAGATCCTCATCAAAGCTATTCTTGTAGGTGGAACTTAGGCTGATCTGTTGCATTTGGAGATGGAAAAGTTATTTCTTCATCAGAAAAAACACCCTGTTACCATGAGGACTAGCAGCACTGGAGCTGGTTCATTCCTCTAAAAAGTTATTTGGGGTAACAACAAGAGTTGGATGTTTACTAAATGAGTTAGTGGTGCTCTTTGTTTTTATTTTTTTATTTATTCTTTTCTAATTGATACTGCAACTTTATTAAAACTAAAGGGAATTGTTTGGTTTGGGTTGAGCTTGACCCAAGTGGGGTGAAATGAGTCGACCAGTCCGACTCATTGACCATTCGTTGGATTGAACTCCCATAAAAAATGGGTTGAATCTCAGTCCGCTTTTAAAGCAATGCTTTATGTGGTCATTATCATCATTATTGTTGTTGTTTGTTGCACAAGGATTTCCTTTTCTTTTCTTATTTTATTTTATTTCTATTTCTCAACGAACTGGCTCTATGATAGATCTTTGTTTTTTTATTATTTATTTCAAGAATTTTGTGTGATGGTTTATGGCTATTAGTTGATGGGCCTTTTAGGCGATTGTTCTCATGGTTGTTCTGTTTTCCTTGAATGGGTGAGGTTCGGTTTCCCTCGATTCTTTTTTTCCCAGTATCGGCCTTAACAGATTGAAGCCGTGAAGTTGGACACCGAAACCCGTTGAGATAAACCAAAATGCTTGCACATGCAAGCAAGGAATCAGTGGGACCCTTCTCAAACAATGTCATTAATGTCGTGGAACCATGAAGTACCGGAAGTCATGTTTACATTATTTTTAAGTATGCTTGTTTCTTATGAAAAAACTTTTAATTTCAACAGATTTTGTTGACATCTACTTCAGAGGTGTATGGTGATCCTCTTGAACATCCCCAAAAGGAGGAGTATTGGGGAAATGTTAACCCAATTGGTATCTTTACTCTTCTTTCTAGCAATCAATTTTCTGGTTTTTTTTTTTTTTTCCATGTGGATGCCTTTCCTTGTTGATTCTTTATTGATTAATTATTAGAATTTAGGATGTAACACTCTCGTGTTGAATGATGTTGCATGTATTGCAGGAGTTGGGAGTTGTTATGGTGAAGGGAAGCATGTAGCAGAGACTCTGATGTTTGATTATCACAGGCAACATGGCATAGGTAAAAGATATCACTGTTCCTTGTGTTTCTGCAAAAAAATCTTTGATGCTTCTGTTAAGTTGTTTGTGAAATGATATTTCTCTGTTGATATATAAACAAATGTATTGGTTATGTGAAGAATGTGACCTTAATCCTCATGTATGCCCTTGATGTTTGGGTTTGTTCTGTAACAAAAATCCGCATTGCTAAGATTTTCAATACTTATGGGCCACGCATGAATATTGATGATGGGCGAGTTGTCAGCAATTTCATAGCTCAAGCACTTCGGTATTCCTAATTCTTTCTTTTTTTTCCTTGAGATACATCATTCAATGCATCCACCAAGCCATTACAATAATTAATTGGTCTGGAGAGGGTTTTGCATGTGTAAGGGCCTTAATAACAAGTATGAAAAGCCCCATCCAACCTTGTTAACATTCTTGAGCCGGATATTTTGTCTGGTGGGTCCGCCCAAAGAAGGAGCCCGATCCTTAGCTTATGGGTCAAGGTTGTCCTAGACCCATGTCTTTTGCTCATGGGTAGGATTCTAACATGCATTCAAAGATATAATGGCCCATCTCGCAACCTTAATTGTTCTTGTTTTCACAACTTTGAGAAAAATCAAAACATGGGTTTTGTAACACAACCAAATTGACTTAGTATCGAGTTCGTGTCTTTTTTCTCTAGCGAGAGAGCTAGACCAAGCATATTACTAATAAATTCGGGTGTGGGAGTGGGAAAGCATATGTTTCAAAATGGTTTCAAATATAAACTAGTGGGATGCGAAGCGTGACTCAAAACAGGAGAGGCGCCTAGTTGGAAGGATGGTGCACCTAAGGTCTTACCATCAGGTGAGGCTCTAGCCCCACCCTCTAAAAAAAGTAAAAAGAAAAAAAGAAAAAGACCATGGGTTTTGTTTGTTTATCAATCTCCTCAAATCTGGATATATGTTTTGGGCCATCAAAACATGGTTCTGTGATCTCTTCCTTTGAACTCAAAATGGGTTTTTTAGTAAACCCCAAACAAACATAATTAAAGTCTCCTTTCTTCCTTTATATATATATATATATATATATATATATATATATATATATATATATATATATATATATATATATATATATATATATATAAATCTTTTTTGCTTTAAAATTTCAATTGGGTGTTGGTGGTTTTGACTAAAGGAGTTGCATATTTTCCTTTTATATATATATATATATATATATATATATATATATATATATATATATATATATATATATATATACACATACTAACCAGGTAAAGCAATAAAGGCATCAGATTGTCTAGCCATCTCTGCCTTCCTTTCATGCATATCTGCTACTACCTTCTCTTCTCTTACTGTCTCACCAATTATCTGCATGATGGTTGTAATAAAAAAATATAAAATATGAGAGAGAGAGAGAGAGAGAGAGAGAGAGAGAGAGCACAATGATAACAGGTGCTGCAACATGTATGGCTTAATCCAGTTAATTGGGACAGGTAATTTCATAGCAACAAGATGGAATCTATCTATTTATATAAGTTATCAATCTCTAAGAGCCCATGCCTTTAATTCCTAATTTGTCTTTTCATGTCTTTCCATTATGTTATTGCTTTAATGCATTATTCGTAGTCTCGTGGAATGGAGGAGTCATTTGGTATTCATTTGCACACACATCTAATTTAATTTATCATTTGGCTCAGACTTTATGCGAGGGTGAATCCTTGACGTCAAGCTCCAGCAACATAAACCCGAAGTTTCGTTATGTTTCGACATGGTATGTTGTAGATGTTTTCGTTGTCACAAAGAGGAATGAGAGCACTAATCACTTGATAGTTTTTTGACTTTTTAAGGACAAAGGATCAAAGGATTGATTGTTTTCCATGCATCAATTTGTTGAATGCTACTTTTTGACTCTTTTTTTTTTTTTTTTTTTTTTGCCTTGTGTGCAGGTGCTAGGAGTATACCATATAGAGGATTTGTTTGTTTATTTATTTATAATTCAAGACCATTTTCAATTTATTGTAATAAATATTATATTTTTTTTATCATATAGTAATATAAATTTTGTGTAATATTCAGTTTTAATTATATTGCAACATTTTTTGTTTCAAATATTTTAAAAAAAAAAAAAAATGCAGGTTTCAATAGAATTATATAAAAAAATTACTGGGCCCTCTTAAATCTGAACAAAGAATTTTAGCGGCGCTTGTATCAAAATTTCGCAGTGGTTTATAACGTTTTGCGGCGCTTCAGATAGAACTTCTAGCGCCCAGCAAAAGCGTCGCTGAAGCCAGAAAGCGCACCGCCAAATGTCCATATTCAGCAGCGCTCCTATAAGCGTCACTAAATCATCCTA
This sequence comes from Magnolia changhungtana, assembly GCA_030180095.1. NCBI lineage: Eukaryota > Viridiplantae > Streptophyta > Magnoliopsida > Magnoliales > Magnoliaceae > Magnolia > Magnolia changhungtana. The sequence goes on along the minus strand of JASAUF010000329.1, from coordinate 18,853 downwards.
GCGCCGCTATAGCTTTTAGCGACATACCCATCCGGCGGCGCTTGACTAGCGCCGCTAAAAAGTATTGCCAACGGTTTTGGGGCTTCTACCGGCTGTTTTGGCCGCCGGTAAAAGTATATTGTCTTGTAGTGCTAGGGGGAAAGGGAATGTGATCATGCCGAATAAGCCTTCTCATGTACCACTAGTAATGAACTAGGTACAAGCTTTCGTATCAAAAGCATCGTGTTCCGAGTTGATTAATTCCCTAGGACAGCAATATGCTAGTTCTGGGTTGATCAGTTGTTCATTTTCCTTTACATTACTAACGACGGTCCTTTAATATCAGGCCAACCAAGGAGAAATGAAGCGACAGTCTGCATGGAAGGTACTAGTCAGCCTAATCTGCTTCAACAGATGAACATTTAATCAAGATCGCACACACGCATGCTCCTTTGATGGAAGAAGGAACCTTCGAGCATTAGCGGCATTAAGGAGCAACTCTATTCAATCCTTAGATCCTCCAATAACCTGCTACGTTGCCACCAGCAAGGTGGCTACCAGAGAGTGCTTTGTGGGCCCTACCATGACGTATGTGTTTCATCCATGTTGTTCATCTATTTTTTAAAAGTTATTTTAGGGCATGATAAAAAAATGAGACATATCCAAATCTCAAGAGGACCACAAAACAAGAAAGCAGTGGTCACAGAACCCCCGCCAGTAAAAACTTCCTAGGGCCCTCTGTAATGTTTATTTTCCATCCAACCTGTTAATTTCATAACGCAGACGATGAAGAGAAAGCACAAATATCAGCTTCATCCAAAAAAATTTGTGACGCCTATGAAGTTTTTAATGATGGGCATTCAATCAAAACTTTCCTACGTGGTCCACATGAGATTTGGATATGCTTTTTATTTTTTTTAGAGTCATGCCCGAAATGATCTGGAAAATGAATGGATGGTATGGATGAAACACATACATCATGTTAGGTCCACTAGTGTCAGTAATCGATACCCGTCCAACTTTGATATTCTAAAAGAATGTGACGGATGATACACATGCAGTAGGAAATCACTGAAAAGCAGCGAATGCGGCATGCAGAAAATTCAACTTAAAAGGTCCAAATTATGACTCACATGTATTATCATGAACCAAAATTAAACCTATTTGATCATTTGACTATTCAAGTGGCGGAGATTTTCCGGACTTATTTTAACAAACAAATTCGATCAAAAGCTAGGATCCCTCGATGATTTTGATTTTAGGACCTTTGTTTTCTTAGCGAAAGTATGCGAAACAATTTTGGTCTGTTTAATTGATTGAGCTACAACACGCCAGGCCACCGGTACAGTATTTGAATGACTGAGTAACAAGCATAATACTTTGCCAGAGTATCAAATAACTCCCCTCTCATAATTCTATGCTTTGCGTTGCTAAGCAAAAAAGAAATGAAAAGAAAATTTCTATTCTTTGGAAACCCACGTAATGAAGCCTAAAAATTACGTAGGTGTGAGTGCATTGATCATTCTTAATCGTCATTCATACATGTACTGAGATTTTTCCCGGCACCTTTGTTAGTGACTAGCATCGTATAACACCACAACGCGCATGATCTTCAGACCCTCACAACCGACTATCATGGCGGCCACAGAGAAGACGACCCATCTGGCCGTCATGATGACCACAACACAACGGAAAATAGCGCATGTTCGTCAAAAAATAGAGAAGATCTTCACAAAATATGAAGAATATGTGAACTGTGCGCTTGGAAATATAATCTGACAAGTTCAGGGGAACTTTGCAGGTCTGGAAACCAGTAAACTCACCAAGAGCTACGCGGAAGCGACAGAGAAGTTGGAGGAGAAGATCAAGGAATTAAATGAAAGAAATAAAAAAGGATCCGAAGGATTGTCTGGTGACTCAATACGGAGTCCAGCATGCCTGACTCGATTCGAGTTTGGTCTGGCCTGGACTGATCTGGACTGAGTCTGATCTTGTCAGAAGTACCGAGTCGGCTTGAGTTGGCACCGAGTCAAATTGAAAGATGAGGGAGGGAGGGAGTGGAGAGGAGAGAGAGGAGGAAGTTGATGTAGAGCGGGTCGCGGACAGTTTCATGGCCAAGATGGATCAGAAAAGGCCCGGTCGACGACAGAAGTGATCCGGACCGTCGGACCTTAGATCAGGCATATCTCACAATCCGGAATGAGTTAGCTGACATAAAATATATGATTTTGGGGTAGAACAAGCTACTTTAGGCGACGCCCGAAATTGCGAAAAACCCCTGGATCGACGGTCGTTTCCCTGCTTTAATTTCATTTTTACTATAAATAGTAAGTTTTAGTTTGATTATAATTCTTCATCCGTCGAGCTTTAGGAGTTGCGCCCAACATGAAAAGAGCTTAGAATAATTAGGAGAATGGTTTGGTGAAGCCAAATAAGACACTTACTATTTTTGGCCGAAAACCTTGCGCACTAGTAGACATCACGACCGTCTATAAATAGTAAGTTTACTATTTATAGTAAGTCGCGGATGCTAGGAGTTCTAGTTGTAGTTTGATTCTGATTTCTTTCCCATTGCTTGGTACCCCTATTTAAAGGGTTGTGAACTCATTTTTAGGGAGAAATTAATCAGTTTTGAATTTATTAGAATTTATTTCTATTTTCTGCTTTCTTTCCTCATGGATTCGAGAAGTCTCTGTGAGGAGTCCAGAGAAGCTCCGTGGATTCGGAGTATTTATCCTCATCCCGTTCATCCCTGCGTCAATTGGTATCAGAGCGAGGATTCCCCTCAGGCCGATGGCAAACAATGAAGGTATGAATCAAAATCCTATGGACGGTGATCCAGGGATTCGTTATCTTTCGGAAAGAATGGAAGCTTTCCATCGGGAGAGTCAGTTGACCATGCAAGGGCTGCAGGTAACCCTCGACCGTCTTGCGGATGCGCTACTTTCGCCCCGAGCCCTAGGTGGTGCTCCACTACCTATGGTTGCTCCACCACCTAAGGTGACTCCACCACCCGTGGTTGCTGTATGGCACAACCCTAATTTTCGTAGAGCACTACCAGTAGTAAACCGTAGGGCTACACCAGATGATTCAAGTTCTAGCGACGAGGACCTTAATGAGGGTTTTGCCTGACGACCAATCCATGGAGGCGATCATCAAGATCGTGCTGAAAGAGACTATCGAGGTAAGGCGGAACTTTCTAGTTGTAATGATTTATTACGTATACAAGATTTCCTCGATTGGCTAGCCGAAATAGAGAGATATTTTGATTATATGGATGTCTCATATCATAAAAGGGTAAAATTAGTAGCGTTGAAATTAAAATCTGATGCTTCTGTATGGTGGGAACAATTACAACTCTCACGAGCCCGCCAGAACAAGGCGCCCATCTCATCATGGTAAAGGATGAGATGTCTTCTTCGATCACGATTTCTTCCTAGTGATTATGAGCAGATACTATTCCAACAATATCAAAATTGCCGACAAGGAAATCGAACCGTCACAGATTACACTGAAGAATTTCAATGGTTGGCTACACGAAACGATCTGTCAGAATCTGAGTCACAGAAGGTGGCACGATTTATAGGTGGGTTGCGGCCGCCAATTCAGGACCGAGTTCAAATGTACCAAGTCGGGACCATGGATGAAGTAGTTCAATTGACGGGTAGGGCAGAAACACAACTTACAAGAGCTCCTGCTCGTTCATATCCTTCAACTCGACCCCCCATGACGGGTCCCACGCAGGATCCAATGCTGGCACGAGGAAAAGATCTAGTAAGAGAATGTCCTCAACTTCCTACAACTGCAAACTGTGATACGGGGAGCTGCTCCTCCAGATCTCAACGTGTAGCACCCACAACAGCGGGCTCGAGTAGGGTTCCAAACCCTTATGCTCGGCCAAGGTCGAACAATTGTTACCACTGTGGCCAGCCAGGCCACTTATCAAACACCTGTCCTCAACGTCCCGCAGCACACTTGACTATAAATGAAGGGGGCACTGAAGATTAGGCCGCAGAAGAAGGCCATGGCTATGATGAACATGAGAAAATCACTGAAGAAATAGTAGGTGGCGATGAAATGACGAGCAAGGATCGTGGCGAATTTCTAGTTGTGAGGTGATTACTGTATACCACACGAAAGGAATTACATCCACAACGACACAATATATTACGTACTTGGTGCACTGTCAACGGAAATGTCTGTGATGTGATCATAGACAGTGGTAGTAGTGAGAACATCGTCTCAAGGGTGATGGTGGATAAGTTGCGGCTACCAACGACGAAACATCCTTTCCCGTACTCAATTGGCTGGATAAAAAAGGTGAATGAGACCAAGGTAACTGAACAATATACTATCTCATTTTCAATTGGTAAAAATTATAAGGATCAGATACTTTGTGACGTGGTTGACATGGAAGCTTGCCACATGCTACTCGGTCGACCGACCATAATGCGACCCATTGGGGATGAGACAATATCTACGTATTCGTCAAGGATAGTCAAAAAATAATCGTTGCCCCTATGGCGCCAGAGAACCACCCTGAAGCTTCTAAAGTGGAGGGGAGTTCCCTCTTGACCATTCGGGATTTCATGGAGGAATCTAAGGAAACCGGCGAGGTGTACGCCGTAGTGGTGAAGGGCGAGGAAGAAGAACCCTCAAACATCTCTTCAAGTTTAAGACTGTTACTAAACGAATTCAAAGAAGTCTAGTTTGGGGTTTTACCTAGTGGATTGCCCCCCATGAGGGACATCTAACATCACATAGACCTCGTCCCTAGGGCTAGCCTGCCCAACCGCCCTCATTATTGGATGAGTCCGAAGGAGTGTGAGATACTTCAGGGGCAAGTGGAGGAATTGATCCGTAAGGGTCTCTTGAGAGAGAGCATGAGCCCATGTGTCGTACTAGCATTATTAACGCCAAAAAAAAAGATGAAAGCTAGCGCATGTGTATCAACAGTCGGGCAATCAACAAAATTACCATCAAATATCGGTTCTCAATACCACGGTTGGATGACATTCTCAATATGCTAGAAGGGGCCAAGGTATTCTCTAAACTAGATCTGAGGAGCGGGTACCATCAGATTCGTATCCGACCCGGTGATGAGTGGAAAACGGCATTCAAGACTAAGGAAGGGTTGTATAAGTGGCTGGTCATGCCTTTCGGCCTATCGAACGCACCAAGTACTTTTATGCGTTTGATGAATCAAGTGCTAAAACCGTTTACTGGCTGATTTGTGGTACTATATTTTGATGACATATTGATATATAGCCAGGATGAGGAGGAGCATAAGAAACATCTCAGGCAGGTGCTACAGGTCCTACAAATTAACAAGTTGTACCTCAACTTGAAGAAGTGCAGACAAAGCTACATGCCTCGAACAAGAAGTACAAGGAACAAGCAGACAAGCACCGGCGATAAAAAGTGTTCGAGGTGGGCGACCGAGTTATGGTCCATCTGTGCAAAGAGAGATTTCCGACCGGGACGTACAACAAGTTGAAAAATAAGAAGATTGGACCCGTCCCAATCATTCGAAAGATCAATGATAACGCTTATGTTGTTGATCTTCCCAACGACATGGCGATCTCACAGACTTTAACGTCGTAGACCTGACCGAGTATCATGAACCAGCGCAGGATGAGAACTCGAAGACGAGTTCTTTTGAAGTGGAGGGGACTGATGTAGAGTGGGTCGCACACAGTTTCAAGGCCAAGATGGATCAGAAAAGGCCCGGTCGATGACAGAAGTGATCCGGACCGTGGACCTTAGATCAGGCGTATTTTACAATCTGGAATGAGTTAGCTGACGTAAAATATATGATTTACGAGCTACTTTAGCCAACCAACCCCACTACGCCTGTTTGCGACGCTCGAAATTATGAAAAACCCCTGGATCGACGGTCATTTTCCTGCTTTAATTTCGTTTTTACTATAAATAGTAAGTTTTAGTTTGATTATAACTCTTCATCCGTCGGGCTTTCGGAGTTGTGCCCAACGTGAAAAGAGCTTAGAATAATTAGGAGAACGGTTTGGTGAAGCCAAATAGGACACTTACTATTTTTGCCGAAAGCCTTGCGCAATAGCAGACATCACGACCGTCTATAAATAGTAAGTTTACTATTTATAGTAAGTCACGGATTCTACAAGTTCTAGTTGTAGTTTGATTCTGATTTCTTTCTCATTGCTTGGTACCCCTATTTAAAGGGTTGTGAACTCATTTTTAGAGAGAAATTAATCAGTTTCGAATTTATTAGAATTTATTTCTATTTTCTGCTTTCTTTCCTTGTGGATTCGAGAAGTCTCTGTGAGGAGTCCAGAGAAGCTCCGTGGATTCGGAGTATTTATCCTTATCACGTTCATCCCTGCGTCAATTGGTATCAGAGTGAGGATTCCGTTTGGGCCGATGGAAAATAATGAAGGTATGAATCAAAATCATGTGGATGGTGATCCAGGGATTCGTTATCTTTCGGAAAGAATGGAAGCTTTCCACCGGGAGAGTCAGTTGATCATGCAAGGGCTGCAGGTAACCCTCGACCGTCTTGCGGATGCGCTACTTCCGCCCCGAGCCCTAGTCAGTGCTCCACCACCTATGGTTGCTCCACCACCCGTGGTTGTTGTACGACACAACCCTGATTTTCGTAGAGCACTACTAAAGGCAAACCGTAGGGCTACACCAGATGATTCAAGTTCTAGCGACGAAGACTTTAATGAGGGTTTTACCTGACAACCAATCTATAGAGGCAATCATTAAGATCATGTTGAAAGAGACTATCGAGGTAAGGTTAAACTTCCTAGTTTTAATGGTTTATTACATATAGAAGATTTTCTCGATTGGCTAGCCAAAGTAAAGAGATATTTTGATTATATAGACGTGCCAGATCATAAAAGGGTAAAATTGGTAGCGTTTAAATTAAAATTTGGTGCTTCTGCAAGGTGGGAACAATTACAACTCTCACGAGCCCGCCAGAACAAGGCGCCCATCTCATCATGGCAAAGGATGAGACGTCTTCTTCGATCACGATTTCTTCCTAGTGATTATGACCAGATACTATTCCAGCAATATCAAAATTGCCGACAAGGAAATCGAACCGTCATAGATTACACTGAAGAATTCCAACGGTTGGCGACACGAAACGATCTGTCAGAATCTAAGTCATAGAAGGTGGCACGATTTATAGGTGGGTTGCGGCCGACAATTCAGGACTGAGTTTAGATGTACCCAGTCGGGACAGTGGATGAAGTAGTTCAATTGACGGGTAGGACAGAAACACAACTTGCAAGAGCTCCTGCTCGTTCATATCCTTCAACTCAAACCCCATGACGAGTCCCACGCAGGATCCAGTGATGGCACGAAGAAAAGATCCAGTAGGAGAATGTCCTCAACTTCCTACAACCGCAAACCGTGATATGGGGAGCGGCTCCACTAGACCTCAACGTGTAGCACCCACAACAGCGGGCTCGAGTAGGGTTCCAAACCCTTATGCTCGGCCAAGGTCGAACAATTGTTACCGCTTTAGCCAGCCGGACCACTTATCAAACACTTGTCCTCAACGTCCCGCAACACACTTGACTATAAATGAAGGGGGCACTGAAGATTAGGTCGCAGAAGAAGGCCATGGCTATGATGAACTTGAGCAAATTACTGAAGAAATAGCAGGTGGCGATGAAATGACGGGCAAAGATCATGACGAATTTCTAATTGTGAGGCGATTACTGTATACCCCACGAAAGGAATTACATCCACAACGACACAATATATTTCGTACTCAGTGCACTGTCAACGAAAAAGTCTATGATGTGATCATAGATAGTGGTAGTAGTGAGAACATCATCTCAACGGTGATGGTGGACAAGTTGCGGCTACCAACGATGAAACATCATTCCCCGTACTCAATTGGCTAGATAAAAAAGGTGAATAAGACCAAGGTAACTGAACAATGCACTATCTCATTTTCAATTGGTAAAAATTATAAGGATCAGATACTTTGTGAAGTGGTTGACATGGAAGCTTGCCACATGCTACTCGGTCGACCCTGGCAGTCGGACCGTGATGTGACCCATTGGAGATGAGACAATGTCTACGTATTCGTCAAGGATAGTCGAAAAATAATCCTTACCCCTATGGCGCTAGAGAACCACCCTGAAGCTTCTAAAGTGGAGGGGAGTTCCCTCTTGACCATTCGGGATTTCATGGAGGAATCCAAGGAAACTGGCAAGGTGTACGTCGTAGTGGTGAAAGGCGAGGAAGAAAAACCCTCAAACATCCCTCCAAGTTTAAGACTGTTGCTAAACGAATTCAAAGAAGTCTGGCCTGAGGATTTACCTGATGGATTGCCCCCCATGAGGGACATCCAACATCACATAGACCTCATCCCTAGGGCTAGCCTGCCCAATCGCCCTCATTATTGGATGAGTCCGAATGAGTGCGAGATACTTCAGGGGCAAGTGGAGGAATTAATCCGTAAGGGTCTCTTAAGAGAGAGCATGAGCCCATGTGCCGTACCAACATTATTAACGCTAAAAAAAGATGGAAGCTAGCGCATGTGTATCGACAGCCGGACAATCAATAAAATTACCATCAAATATCGGTTCCCAATACCACGGTTGGATGACATGCTCGATATGCTAGATGGGGCCAAGGTATTCTCTAAACTAGATCTGAGGAGCGGGTACCATCAGATTCGTATCCGACCCGGTGATGAGTGGAAAACGACATTCAAGACTAAGGAAGGGTTGTATGAGTGGCTAGTCATGCCTTTCGGCCTATCGAATGCACCAAGTACATTTATGTGTTTAATGAATCAAGTGTTAAAACCGTTTACTGACCGATTTGTGGTAGTATATTTTGATGACATATTGATGTATAGCCAGGATGAGGCAGAGCATAAGAAACATCTCAGGCAGGTGCTACAGGTCCTACAAATTAACAAGTTGTACCTCAACTTGAAGAAGTGCAAACCAAGCTACATGCCTCGAATAAGAAGTACAAGGAACAAGTGGACAAGCACCGGTGACAAAAAGTGTTCAAGGTGGGCGACCGAGTTATGGTTCATCTGCGCAAAGAGAGATTTCCGACCGGGACGTACAACAAGTTAAAAAATAAGAAGATTGGACCCGTCCCAATCATTCGAAAGATCAATGACAATGCTTATGTTGTTGATCTTCCCGAAGACATGGCGATCTCACGGACTTTCAATGTCGCGGACCTGCCCGAGTATCATGAACCAGCGTAGGATGAGAACTCGAGGACGAGTTCTTTTGAAGTGGAGGGGACTGATGTAGAGCGGGTCGCGGACAGTTTCATGGCCATGATGGATTAGAAAAGGCCTGGTCGACGACAGAAGTGATCCGGACCGTCGGACCTTAGATCAGGCGTATCTCACAATCCGGAATGAGTTAGCTGACGTAAAATATATGATTTTAGGGTAGAACAAGCTACTTTAGCCAACCAACCCCGCTACGCTAGATTACGATGCCCGAAATTGCGAAAAACCCCTGGATCGACGGTCGTTTCCCTACTTTAATTTTGTTTTTACTATAAATAGTAAGTTTTAGTTTGATTATAACTCTTCATCCGTCGGGTTTAGGAGTTGCGCCCAATGGGAAAAGAGCTTAGAATAATTAAGAGAACGGTTTGGTGAAGCCAAATAGGACACTTACTATTTTTGGCCGAAAACCTTGCGCACTAGTAGACATCACGACCATCTATAAATAGTAAGTTTACTATTTATAGTAAGTCGCAGATTCTAAGAGTTCTAGTTGTAGTTTGATTCTGATTTCTTTCTCATTGCTTGGTACCCCTATTTAAAGGGTTGTGAACTCGTTTTTAGGGAGAAATTAATCAATTTCGAATTTATTAGAATTTATTTCTATTTTCTGTTTTCTTTCCTCGTGGATTCGAGAAGTCTCTGTGAGGAGTCCAGAGAAGCTCCGTGGATTCGGAGTATTTATCCTCATCACGTTCATCCCTGCGTCAGAAGTGGAGGGTGATGGTAGTGGGTGGTTGCCATGTTTGGAAGAGGAGGAGGATGATGAAGGGAGGGAGAAGGAGGAGGGTTTGGAAGAGGAGGAGGAGGGTGATGGTGGTGGGTAGTTCTTTGGGGTTGGAATAGGAGGAGGATGAGGGAGGGAGGGAGAGAGAGTTTAGGATCGGGTTGGGGTATGGTGCGGCGGGTAGGGTTAGAGAGTTGGGTCGAGTCGAGTCTAACTGGATCGAGTTTCAGGTCGAGTTGGGTTAAGTTACTAGGTAACTCGAACTCAACTAGCTCGGTTTGAGTTCGGATTGGGCGAAGCCTACTCGGTTCAGACCGACTCACCCATTCGGTTCGGGTCAAGTCAGATCGGAACGAGTCAGATGAGTTGAGTTAGCCAAATCGAGTCATCCGGTGCCCACCTCTACTCACAAGAGTTTGAACATGAGGTCATGAGTTTACCCATCGTGGTGAAATTCTATTGTCGTATGAGTGGGTGAGCATGTAAAAAAAGCATATAATGGTTGTTTTTTTTTAGGCCCACCATTATGTCTATGTGAGATCAACTTCAATCATTTTGTTTGCAATCCTAATTTATGCTAATGGCGAAAGACTCATATTGATCTTCGATTCAAGTGGACCACATGAAAGGAAAGAAACAAAAAAGATGTCCACCCTTGATTTTACAAGGCCCACCGTGGTGATAATGTAAAATGTACTCTATCCATTAAATGCCACACCAATATTTAGAAATAGAGCCCAAAAATTAGGCCCATCCATTTTTCAGGTGGGTCACACCAAGGAAAACAGTGTGGAGGGTAAGCATTGTTATTTATATTGTTTTCAATTGCTTGGCCCACTTGAATTATGAATGGGATGATTTTTTAGCCCCGTGCCTAATATAGTGTGACTCACCTTATGGCTAGAATGGATTTCATGTCAATACCCTTGGAGCCTACCCAAGTTGTGACCCATTTTTTGAGGAAAGATACGAAAATCTCTCCTCGAGATGCCCACTGCGATGTACATGTGAGATCCACTCCATCCATTAAATGTGTAATCTCACGCTGTGTCAATTGACAGAAAATAAGGATGATTTATGATTTAGGTAGGCCACTTCAACAAAATAGTTAGGATCATGACGTTCACCCTTGATATTTATGTCTATCATGATTCTTATATAAAATACACTACAACCAATAGATATCACACCAAAGCATATGTTTGGGGCCGAAATATCAGGCCCATCCATGATTCATGTGGACGAAATGAATAGAAATAGTTTGGAGGGTGAGAGTCGCCTGCACACTGTTTCCAATTGTGTGGTTCACTTGAAACACAGACAAAGATGATTTTTGGGCCTTTTTTGGTCAGGGTGAATTTCGCATAAACACTATGATATGGTCCACCTGAGCTGGCCAGGTTTTTGCATTAGTGAAATATTTTTTTCCTACTACGGCAGACAAGCGATTGAATTTTGAAGCTATATGTGCGAAACTTTAATGGTGGGGCCCACTTTTAAGAAGTTGCTGTGATTGTAGATGGAGCACATGTGAGAACAATCAGGATCTTGCTGTCGATTTTGTCCACTCAAGTTAGCGTGATGTATGGGTTTTATCCACACCGTCCATCCAAAAAAGAGGCAGATCTAAGGCTCAAGTGGACCATCCTACATGAAGTAGCACTAATAACAACACTCACCGTTGAAAACTTCCTAGGGCCCACCATGATGGTTAATTGTCATTAAGCTCATATAGACATGGGTGTGGTCCACTTAAACCGTGGAACTGCCACATTTTTGGGATTGTAGGCTAAAATAATATGGAAATATGGATGGATCGGTGAAGATAAAACACATACATCACTGTGACTCCTGTCCGTTCCTAGCTAGGGATGGGCAGGGTAGCACCCAATCTACTTCTGATCAATGGCCCTGACTACAAGAAATGGGCCCCACTTATCAGAACTGAGAGCGGTTCCTCTACAATGTTTGCAGAATAAGCTTATTCTACAACTACTTGTGTATGGCCCACCTTGATGTACAGCTCACATCCACTCCGTCTATAAAGTGCACCCTTCAAGTACACATGTTAACCCAAAAATCAGGCAGATTCAAAGCATGGTGGGCCACATTACAAGGACAGTTCAGGTGGGGACCACCCACCAATAAAAACTTCCCGATTGTGTGTGGGGCCCACCTTGTCTAAGCTCAGAACGAATTCAAAATGGGCTTGAAATTGAAGCTGAGCCCACTTTTCGGGCCTAATACTTCAGCCCAACCCCAACTTGGGGCGAGTTACGCCCATTTTAACGCCTAGCAGTTGGCCGGCACCAAATCGGACTTCGGAGAGGAAAACCATATGGTTTTTATTTGTCGGAAATTCTATGGCCCTACCATAATGTATGTGTTATATCCACACCGTCCAATGATTATTTCCATATCATGTTAGGATACGATCAAAAAAGTGAGTAACATCAAAGCTCAAGTGAACCCTTCCACAAGAAACAATGTTTTTATTTTTTTAGCATTATCGCAGAAACTCTTGTGAGTCTACCACTAAGCCACGAGTAAGCACCCACACAAGAAACAATGTAAATTACACTACAAGAAAGTAGGCCTTTACCGATGGCCAAAACTGCCCCTAAAAGTCCAAAAAACCGCCGCTAAAAGTATTACCGGCGGTCGGTCACGAACCAGCATCGTTGTATCTTTTAGCGGCGGTCGCATCTTTCTATCAGCGTTTTAATGAGTGCTCAGCGGCGCTACGTATCATTTATCGGCGCTTCTGTTGACTGCCGGTAAAAACTGTAAAAGCACCGGTGAAAACTGTACGAAGCGCCGCTAAAGTTCATTAGAAAGGCCAGTTAAAAGCGATAAGAAACACCGCTAAAAACTGAAAAAAATGCCGCTCAAAGTTATAAGAAATGCAGGTAAAATCTGTAAAAAATGGCGCTAAAACTTCAACAAACGCCGCTAAAAGTTTGATAATAGAAATTTCTATTAATTCTTTACTAATCCTTTCAAACAAATTTCTATTGATCCTGACTAATCATTTCCTATAATTTCTGTCCTACAATCAAATCTGCATAACTATCAAAACCCTATAACTGAATGACAAGAATTTGAATTACCTAATAATCCGACTTCATAAAACTAAAATGAGAATAGAGATGAAAAGACAGTCAACCAGACAAGAGTACCCCGGCCCAAAATTCAATAGACTCCTATTTGGATCATTAAAGCAAGTCTTCAAACTACAAGGTAAATAGTCAAATGTTTTCAATTAAAAATATTTATGGATATACAGAACTTGTGTGACAAGCCCCTGTTTGGTAACAAGACTAACATATATCAAATAATGCAGATATGGAACACCTATTACTCAAGGCAAAGAAATACTATTGGCAGTTATCAAAAAATTCTACTAAAGAAATAGTTATAGTTCAGATAAACTTCATCAGAAATTACCTTAGTATGTTCCTTAAAGTTTTTGAAGCAATACAACATGACATGATGACCATTCACATCATTTGTCACATTGTAAGCACTGATGAGAAACATGCAATTCTGTCAACTCATTCAACACATTATCTTGCCAATACTAGTGGAAAATCAAGCTAATGCATAAGCATTTAGTATCATTCAGATTTTCATGTTGATTATGGTAAATTCAAGCTCCATAAAACCTATTATTTCATACTGTCTGAACCCACCTGATGGATGGCTTGGATCTTGCACCTACTTGTCATGCTGGGACATATGGTGGCATGTAGATGGTATGCCTTGTACAGGCATGGGTGCTACAAATAGATTTTAAAAAAGGCATCCATAATTGACTCAAGATTGAGTTGGTTTCAATAATTAAGCCAAAATTAAACCACGTGAGTACAAAGTGAGTTTACTGCATCATTCAGTGCTTGGTTTCTAGAAAAATTGAGTGACTCAGTAGAATACAGAGTCTCAGCTCCAAGTTTCAAACCATACCCAATGTCCATGTGGTAAAGAGAAAGACTACGAGAATGAAATCATGGGCTTAATTCCAGCTTACCCACAAAACAAAAGAGATGAAAAGGTCATGAAATATAAAACTACAAAAAATGCTTCAGGAACAAAAAAAAATTACTTGGGGAGTGTTTGCCGCAGGACTTCCACATGAAGCATCGGTTCCATCTGCAGCCTCACGATTGCCAAGGCAAAAAAAATTCAAATAATCTTGCGGCACATATGTTTTCTCGAGCCCAATCTCTTCCAAGGCCTTATAAATTATGTCTTACATCATTTGCAGTGTTTTATTCTGCAGCAATCAAAAGGTCTCCATATAAATAAACATTACATCATACAGATTACAAAAGGATGAATGATAAAATTTATATTTAAAAAAAAAAAACATAAATTAAATTTCCCATTTAATGTCTAAAGCCTCTCAAGATGTCTAAGATTCCTAATAAAAACTAAAATCAAAGACAATCGGTGGAGATCACCTGCCAAAAAAGAATCCTCTGTGTAGGAACACTTGTCGGATCACCTTCAGGCCACATTGGGATAACTATATAGGCAGAAAATCTCTCATTTGCTTTGATCTTGTTTGCAATCTTAAGAGCAATTTCATTGGTATTAAATTGTTAGCACCTGCACAATAACCAAAACTCCTTGAAATTCTTAAGTTGCCGTTCATTGCGCCCTAGCCCAAAAATCGGGCCAGTCCACGAGTAAGGTTTGACATATCATCCAACACCTACATACCAGTACCATCCATGAACGATACAGCTATCCGGCCATGCTTGCCTGAAACAACCCAATACAGGCCATATCTGTGGTGAATGATTAAATACACAAAAACTAATTTACAAAGCATGGCCACAGGTATGCAAAAAGAAAATGGATGGTCGATAAAGGATAATGGTCCTCGTTCGATATACAAACATGGCCCACTGACTTTCTGAGTGAAGGCACATTAAATGTGGGGTCTGCTTGATGAATAGCCTAACGTTGCACAGGTGCAGAATTGGCACGCTTGAGTTTTTGTGTTTGGTGACTACAGATGAGTGACCACAAGTAGCATTACATCTCGCTAATCTATGCGCATCATGTAATGATATGAATTGTTCATTAGAGAAATTATTAAACTAAAAGATATCTGTGATCTTGCAAAAAAATGAAAACCACATACCTCTGCCAGTGAAGAGAAAGCTACAAAGATCAGCTCTCATCGTCAGAATGGGAACTATCCATCCGATGGTCCCTAATCGCCGGGAAAAGTAGCTTCCAGGGATCTAGAACGGGTGGCACCGTTGGCACTTCATTGTTAACTGACAGTGTCTTTCTTACCTTCTTTAACGCTTCTTTCTCAACATCTTTGCATATCTTATCCACCAAGCCGAAAAAATCCCGCACTATCACAAACAGATGAAATCCTTCATCTTTCCCAGCCTGCCCATGGAAGTAATCGGTGGTTCTCTTCACCAATGGTCGTATCCTCTTCTCCACTATAAGCAGCCAATGAGCGAATTCTTGTCTGGTTAAAAAGATCTTAGAATTTTAGAGTTGCCAACGAGCAGAATTAGGTACCATCATAACCAGCTAATTGCCAAGACAACAGAAAGAAAGAACCCTAGAAAAAATAGCCTCACACAAATATTAAAGAGAAATAGGCAACAGACAGGTATATTCCCCCACACACTAAATTCTAATAATGACTGCCTCTTACTCTTAGAAATGTTGCAGGGAAAAAGAAGGTGAAAAATGGCATGAAACCAATCATGATAGTTTATAAGAATGTAACAGACAGGTATATTCCCCCACACACAAATTTATAAGAATTTTGTCTGCTAGTTTGACTTACTGAAAGTCAATCAAAGAGGACCTACTCAAACACATATAAAGCATGCTTTGATATATTATGGCCCATGACATTGAAATACAACGGAAAGAAGATGAAGAAAGAAATATATATGTATATGTATATACTTTTCACCTTTTTCTATTTTTCTCTCAAAATGGTTGATTTCACTTCAATCTATCAAATATCACTCAAATCTTATGTTTTGATCCAAAATAAGTCTAGATCCAATATAAATTTAGTTTTTAAGCTTCCTCTATGGTTGATTGAAGAAACAACTACAAAAACTAAAGTTGAAAAATTTTGAAATGGCTCCTTTATGGCTGTATCAGCCCTGTATCAGTGTCAATGTGGGGCGTCTCAACCTGTATCAACTGATATGGGCTGATTCGGCCCTTTTTCTCTAGCATTACCCTCTATCACTTAACAGGGTGGCTTATGATATGGCTGAAACTAATTTTCAAAACCACAAGCAACTTACCTATGAAAAGGGGAAATGAAGTCAAGCAACTGCATGCCAACATTTTAGAACATAAAACACTAAAACCTTAAAACCTGGTCAGTTACAGAGATAACTACTTAGTGAAAAAAAAAAAGGTACTGAATCTGACTAACCTTGAACTAATTACAACTTCTACTTGGAAACCAAACACCCTAACCACTAGGCTAACAACAGATTAGTTGTTAAATTGCCTCTCTTTTTTTAAATTATTAGAAAGAGGCAGATTTTGGGCCAAAACAGTCAAAGAGGGCCCGACCTAGGACCGGTAGTCAAACCAAGCCAACCACAAGAATGGGTTGAGTACTGGTTTTACAATTAATGCAAGTAGTTAGAATCTACTAAGTAGATTGATGCATGTAGTTGTAATCTACTCAGTACAACCACAGAAACATATAGCAATGTTAAACAGTTGTCTTTCTTTTAACTAGGAAAGCAATGCTAAAAAGGTGTCATGGTGAATAAATAGTAATAACCATTAGGCGTGGTCCATCATACTCAAATCTTACTAAGAAAGGTAAAATATAATCCTGGTTAAAGCATGCACAGAACTTCATGACTAAATGCTCAATGGCAATAGAGTCTTAAGAGTTTTGTAGAAGTACAATTTAAAAATCAAATACGACCAAGCACCTCCAAAAGGCTACAGCAGATAAGCTCATTCATGAGTAGCAATCATGCTAACTTTAGAGGCCATAAAAGCACTCCTTGGCCAGTGGTTCACACAAAGCTTACAACAATGAGTTTGATTTTTTTGTGAACTGCAAAGGGATACTTCACAAAGCAACTTATAGCTTCTCAACATTGGGGGAAAAAAATACAATACAACTATAACACACACATTGGAAAAAAACAAAATGAAAAAGTACAACTACCATCATTAATGAGGGAAGGAACATTAAAACTAGCAGTGCATTGTTGAAAAACATTAAAACAATTAGTGCATAATAGTGGCAGCGCCACTGCTGCTGCCATCTAAAAGGCCTTAGAAATAACCATAATTACCAACCCCACGATGCTCCTCCCCCTCATTTCTTCTCCAAGTCTGTGATATTACCAAAAAAAAGAGAGTTCAAGATGAACTTATTTGGCCCATGCAATATTGCATACAAAAAGAATCATTTTCATTGAGTACTTAGGAGTACCTTTTAATACCTTCAGAAGGAATCATAAGGCAATCTGCTACAGATGTTATTATCCCCATCACAATAACCATTCTCCTCGTTTCTATTTGACATAGCTTTTGACATCGAGTAAAATACTCCATGCTGCTAAAATAACTCTTAATTTTGAGTGGCTGAGATATCAAATTTCCACCCCTTTCCTGTTTGCTATATCACTAAGAAATTCTTAAGTTTATTGCAAACCATGGATCCGAACCTGTTAAGGTTGTTGTGGCCTCTTGCTAATCTATTAGCTGTAAATATGTAATCATACAACTACAAAAATATCATGAAAATAATCTCTTTGGAGAAGAAACAAAAGTGGTCCTTCTATATTTACTTATATGTGGGTGATGACTCTGACTGCTCATAATCTAGTCGATGAATCCCATCAACACCTGGAATTTGCATAGTCAAAAATATTGGCAATATTGATACATTCACGATACTTAGCAATACATTGCCCATACCTGTAATTTATTGCCTTCCGCCACGACTGTGAGCTCTGTCAGACAGGAAAAAAGATGGTACAACTTTTATCACAATCTTCTAATAAATTACAAATTGGGGGAAAAAAAAAGTTCAACTTCAATAACTAAATGGAGAAGAACTTTAATACTCTGGCAATGTGTGTGGAAATTTGGTTACTTGAATCAGACTGTTAACATCATGGGCCTCAACAATCTGTTGAAATCCACCCTCCTTAAATGCATGTTTGAGCTTTGCTAAATTAGAAAATGATGTGTTCGGTCGAGCTCCATCATCAACAGAAATTGTAACATGTTTCTCCTTTCCAGTTTTTGCATCTATAATCTTCATTAATATGAAACAAGGCCTGTTACATTCTCTTTTGGGTCACAAGACAGCATCAAAGTAGCAGGGGCATTTAGGTAGTTCATGTCCTGTTTACATACACTGGATTGAGACAAGGCATTCTCTATGCAGAAAACCACACCAGTCCCTTATTTACAAATGGGAGAAATGAGAGCGTAGCAAAGGACCAATAGCATGGTTTTATCTAAGAACATTCTTGGTTGAAGCATTTCTTCAGTGTTGAAATTTCAGTCCGTAGGTAGATACATCAAGAGAAAAGGTACAGTAGCAATCAAATAGATCTTTGATTTTTTTTATTTTTTTTTTTTTTTTTTTTTAAAAAAAAAAAATCTCAAAAGTTGAATACATTCATACTTCAATTGATAAAATATCAATTAATAATTTATATAATCATAAGACCAACTTCTATCTATGATCCCACAATGCTCTAAAATGGAATTTGATTTATTTGTGCAAAATCTCTATAATGTACAAGATTACCGTTAATTTAGTCAAGTCCATGACTTAGGCCCATGAGGATGAACTTCCTGTGACAACATGGCACCGTCAAAAGAATAACAACACACTAAAA